>VSDK01011369.1:313191-338088 GCA_009767595.1 Symbiodinium kawagutii | reverse complement strand
CAGAAAGTGACCCGCTGCCAAGTCACAATGGGACAACCCCTTCGTAGCCAGAATGCCTTTGTCGTTGACGATGGCTATGTTTCTTAGTGAACCCCTGGTGTTGCTAGGAACATGGCTTAGAAGTCTTGAGTGTTATCAAGAAGTGGTATCTATCAGTGGTTAGCTGATGGGTCATGATGATGATGGTTGATGTGGTGAACCAAGATTTCTCATTGCGATGATGGCCATGGTAAATCAATCTGCATCTGTGATCAGCGGTGACACTGAAGCCCAACTGAGAAATTCCCGGCGCAACCATCAACCACTCACCAAACCACACCAAGCAACAATAGCTTTGCAAGAAACCAACCGACCCAAGCCCAGCGGACCAGCCAACCAACCCAAGCCGATCTCAAACAGAGCCAACCCAACCAACTGAACAACAGCAGCCGATGCGCAACCATTTCCTTTGCTGCTGAGGCCCTGAAAAGCCGGCTGGCCAATCATCCTTTCACCTTTGAGGCCACAGCCGCGTTTCCCCTAGCGGCTTCCAGCCTCACAGGGCTTGGTGGTTCCATGGTCAAGGCTACCCTCTGGTAGACGCTCACTTGGACAGCAGGAAAATGATCACATTTTATAGAGAAACCATGGGCAACCATCAATAACTGATGGATTTTCCATTGCCAGGTTCATCTACCAGAGGGTATAAGCAATGACAGTCATCCAATCTACAGCAATGGACTCTTCTTTCAACAACAACCAACATCAATAGATTGTTGGGTTCCCGATGTTGTAGCCATTCCGGATATATCCAACATGATTCAACAAGATTGATGGTAGTCCATGCAACCAAACTCTTACATTTAATAATCCCCATGGGGCAAACCCACAATGGGGTATATCCACCGATATCAACGAGGATGGGGAGATAGGCATATCGATTTGATAGTCATACTATCAGTATCACACTGTGGAATTTCGTTGTGCAATCATAATTGTGTATGTCAGACAACTGACAGATAGTGATTCGAAGCTTATCTGCTTTGTAATGAAACTGGCATGCTGTTTGAATATCCCACAAACAGGGATGGGGATTCGTGTATTGTATCAGTAGTCAGGGTCTCTTTCATTTTAGGGTATACCATATCAATGGTTCACAGAATCAGTTGGGCAAAAGTTGTGCAACCAAACATTTACAGGGGTAGTATCAACCAACCAAAGTCTGAGGAAATTGCCTGACCAAGAATATGGCAATATCATCAAACATGGGCAGCTATGAACCTCATACCTGCCCGGGTTTACCTGTCTTATCATGTCTCATCCGTAGCCGATGGTATGTCTCAAAAAATGCATATCACCAAACTTGATAGTGTCCTGGTGGCTGTGGGTCAAAACCCTGTACCCTTGGTTCCCCTATCATTCACCAGGCTATTTTCCCTATAGTTTGTTGGTTATTAACCACCATTATTGGCAGGTTAATTTTGACCCATAGCCTGGTCTCAAAAGAGCCATATTTGGATGATTGGTAGGCACTGACGGTAGGCACCGATAGAGAGCACATATCCTAATGCGCGGGAAGAGATGGGAAGACACGGGCAGAGAATGCAACGCTATCTTATGCCGTACGCGCCGGCATCCATCTTGATATCATGCATATGCATATACACATATATGTTTACATTCATACATATCACATTCATCATATTTACCTTAATTCAAGCCCAATTGTTATTTATGCATTGCTTTGTCTATTTTGATATGTATCTTTTAGTCTGAAGCAATGGCTTCCCACGTCGTGGCGTGCAGGAAGAGGGTGAAGTTGATGAGGCTTCAGCCCTGGGCGCCGTGGTGAAGTGGGTAGTGCTTGGTTCAGCTGGCGCCGTGATGGTTGAATGCTAGCTTGGTTGTTAAAGGTACCAATGATTGGGTAAGGGGCTATCATCATTGGTTGGTTGTTAAAGGTATTTCCAACCAATATGTTTCCTTCCCTCTTGATGCACACGGGCTTCGCTCCACAGAAGCTGCGGTTGGACCCCTGCTGCACATTCCAGAGATGTACCAGGATTGTTGGTGCCCATCAACCATAACCAATGGCTAGAAATGGTTGTTAGTAATGATTAGTGGTGCTTAGCATTAAAACCGTGTCGGTCACAGTCTTTCCACAATTGCATGTTGTTCACATTGGAATCTGACAATGATTCGTGGGAAGCCATCAAGCAAACCATCAAGCAGCTAGTGCTATACCTAAACATGAGCAACATCACACCACAGTACCATACGAGCAATACCACTGTATATCGAATGCCCAGACGATGGTAGATGATAAATGGGGTGGGTCAATAGGAGTAAAGGCCCGTTTACTGGATGGTAGATCCCCAGCCATTCATGGATAAACTGATAGGGCCTCGTTTCTAGCTACTGGATCTACCATTACATGGCCAAGAAAAACACGGATTCAGAAAATGGAAGAAACGGCGTCCCGGGTGTCGGAGCTCCACCAGGCATAGCCAGGCCTGCTGCTTTACTTGCTGCTTTACTGATCATTTTCTGAATCGCACTGCCTCTTGCTCCCACACAGATGCAGTTTCACTGCAAAAAGTCTACTGAAGTTTGTAGTCCCTTCCCCTTTATACTAAAGTCCCCCCAAGTACAAACTAATTGGTAGATCCCCCCAAAATATATTGTTTCTGATACAACTCCCCCAAATACAAAACACCAGAGGAAATCTGTCCTTGCTTGCCTTCTAAATGCAGTGCCAAGGCGACCAGGCTCTGCCACATGTACCTGGTTGGGGTGTCACCAGCTGGCAGTTCCCGTTGTAAGCAGCTGATTCGAAGGAGCCCGTTGCATCACTTGTTGCAGGATCTATAATATGTGCAGTATTGGGATATACTTATCAGTAAGAATTGTTAGGCAATATCAATCCTACAACACTTGGTGTTCATACTTGTTGAAGAGGCGTTTTTACCAATTGTTAAGTATGAACAGCAACTTATCAGTAGGGCAATACTTATCAATGTTACTTGGAATGTATTGTTCAGGGGTTACTTTACCATGGAAAATTGAGCGGGTATTCAGGACAGGCACATGATCATCACCTGTGAGATGCGAATCAAGTTCCGGTTGTTATGGTCGAATTGTTGGCAAGTGAAATTAGGTCAACTTACATGATTCTCCCACTGCCCACCCCTAACAAGCAAAACCTAGGACCTAGCGATTTGTTTTAAAGTGACTTTTGCCACAACTGATGATGGTGAAAGGGGGCGTTTCTGAGTTTCCGCCCCTGGCACTTGCTGGGCTTCCCTGGCACCAGCGGAATTCCCTGGCACATCACCAGGCCTTCTGTGAAAAGATGCGGAAGGAAGATCCTCAAAGTGTTTGGCGACCACCTGAAGGCGCCTCAGCATCCCGAAGTGGTTGGAGAGCCGGTAGTAGCCCCAACCAGCTGCGGTAGATCCAGCGCTGGGTGTCCCCATGTTTCATGATCTGCCATTGTTGCTCAGTCATTTCCCCTCTTGTAAACTAGCCTGGAAGCGAAAAATGACCATTTTTTTATAGGTGAATCACTAAAAAAGGTGGAAACATAGGTGAACCACCAAAAAATGTTTCATAGGTGAACCACCAAAAAATGGTGGATGTTCCTCTTCTAGGTCGGCTCACAAGAGTGTACCCTGCGCCAAGTTGTCAGGCTTGGTTGGCCGTGCCAAAGCAGCACGGGGAGCCGATGCAACAGGAGTGGTGGCACAGATTGGCACGAAAGTGATCAGGTGACACGGTGCGAACCGATGGACCCAGGCACGTTATCAGCAACCATCAATCGCCAACAGTGATATGCATAGATAAGCATGGAGATAATGCAATGGTTCATGATGATGATGATGATGATGATGAGGAGGAGGACGACGACGACGACGACGATGATGATGATGATGATGATGATGGTGGTATGTGTTGAATAATAGTGGGTTCATGAACCCATTCAGTGCATGATAATGAATGGATTTGAATGGTATAGTAGTGGTTCAGAACCAACAATTCTAGGGACTGTTTATGGTGACCCAAGCCGTTGGAGTGGCGATTCGCACCTCGGTTAGTGTACCCCTGAAGTAACGTGCAGAATGAATGGGTATCTAGCAGTTGGGAGAAGCCAGACAGAACCCAGCAGGTCAATCAACCCAGGGAAGCCAGTCATATCATGTCATATCTATGAACTGGTTGCCTAGAATAAACTAACCATTGACCAGCTCCTGAATTTATCACGATTAGCAAGTGTTGGCCATGAATAGCCACTATTGCTTGTGACGAGTTCACCATTATATAATCCATCAAGTAACCATTACTGCAATTAACCACTAATTCACCGTTCCTTGGCCGTTGATATTAACATTACAACCGTTAATGATTTTTTCATGATTCACGGATATGAAGCATCAATGAAACATGAATCAACCACTAACCACGAATCAGCCACCAAGCAACCACCAACCATTTGTTCACAAGTTAGCTGTGGTTCATTTGCCACAGCTGTTAGCCATTGATTGGCCACTCACCATCACTAACCATCACTAAGCATTGAAGTTCGCCACGTAAGTCATCTCACCATCGCGGTATCCCAGTGACCGCAGGAGGAGCCCCGGTTTCCAAGGGCGGCACGGCAGCGGCCGCGGCATCCCCAACGACGCCAGAACGGCGCAAAGGCACTACTGGTGGGGCGATGCCAGGGCGGTGGGCTGGGTGGGTGGTTGGCAGTTGGGCCGTGGGTTTCTAGTCACCATTGATAGGATATGTGGATTTCTCAAGCCATAGAGGACCCGCAAGTTCTGGATGGTTTATTGCTGTAAATGGTCAGCAAACTGGATGACAACTGGGGGTACCCCAAACTGACTTGAGAAACCACCATAGAGCTGACGCAGGGATGGACCAAGTCCAGGTTGGGATGGGCTGTTTGACGCCAGGATTCCCAGTGGTTTCAACCATCGGAGTTGTGACTGTTGACTAGGAAGATTTGGGAAACCCACGTGAAACCCAACAAGTGCTGGATGATACGTTTCCGGTATGAACCTATACCTCTTGCTGAATGATGGACTGGAAATGCAACCGCTGGCCAACCCAAAGGCAGGCCTGTAAGTCAAACGGGGTTGTTATTGCCCGGGGAACGGAAACGGTGATTGACCAACGTGGTAATTTTTGTTGCTGCAGTGGATCTTCTCAAAGTTGCTATATTATCACTATGAATGTTCTTCATTGACATAATGCACTCAGAGATATACATCACATCGCATCGCATTGCATCACATTGCATTGCATCGCATCGCATTGCATCGCATGGCATCGCATCACATCACACCACATTAATAACATCACTATGCACATGGATGTGCAATCATGTCATGTGCACATACAGACACACATATCATATATTATATAAACATATCATAAACATATATCATATTAATATATCAAATAGATATATTATATACGTATATCATTTATATTTACATACACATATAGATATAGGAGATATGATATGCTTGCTAACCAAACATCTATGCTTTCATAGGATTAGACTGATGCGATTCCTTTTTTTTTCAGTGCTTCAATCTTGATTTGACGGCACTCCCTAGTCACCCCAAAGGTTTCTTGAGGTTTCCTGCTTCAGATTTTCTTTCTCAGGAGCCGGAAGCGAAGGCACGACGCGAGCGTCCGACAGGGATAAACCAACAAATCTGGATGCCTTGAAAATGACTCAGACCTTGTCCACCTGGACTAGTCAGGCTTGATTCGAGGAGAAAAATACATCTTCATGCGTTGAAAGCTGGTACCCTAAAACCAGTGAGACGGACACATGTTGGGTCAATCAAGTGTGAAGGTATGTCATTGACAGCCCCAAGAGGAATTGTGGTGCCGCACCCATCCTCCGATGCAAAGTGGAGACACAACTTGGTGGTTGGAGGTAACCCACGGTTGGTCTCAGGCTGTGCTTTCGTTGACTCAATGGGACACTTTACCTTGGCATGGGCAACGGACAGATCATGTGAAATGTTTCAGTCAATCTACAGGATAGCAAGTGGTGGGTGAAAAGTGCTCAGCTCATGCTTTATACACAACCAGCAATAGCCTTTGTGCTGGCTTCAATGTTGGGGTTGTAAATCGCCACTATCTTTTTCTGGTGGGAACATTCTGAGCATTCTCACCCTAGTAGGATGAGCCAGGTATCCCAAATTGACGTGTACTGATGTTTGCTGCGCTGGTAGCTTGGAACTACCTGGGACTGACTACTGGACTAGACATCTCAACCTGGCAGTGATATTTGACATTTGCGATCAGTTTAGAGAGGATATGGGATATGCGATGTAGAGCGTTTTTCATTGCTCTTGCTTGTAAGTTGAGCAATGAATTTGTGAACATTCTAAATCCCAAAATTTGAAAGATCCATTGGTCGTTGATACCCTGCTGGTTAGTGCAAACAGTTACCAGCGGAAAAATGGTTTGCTGTCGAATTCCATTGGTGACAACTGTTGAAGGCTTGAGGGGCCAGTGCCGGCAACGCCGGCAACTGCGGCTGTAAATATTGATGAATTCTGAGTCTGATGGTGTTTCCCCGCTGAAAATGATTTGCATGGATGGTCGGCGACGATTAGCAAGCAACAGCAATTGGAGAATGCAATGCATCAACAATAAATGCATTACGAAAAGTCATTCTGTCAGATGAGAAGCTTGGATTCGATTGTATGGAAGGATGGGTGGACCGATGGATGGATGGGTGGATGGATGGATGGGTAGGTAAAACCATCCTGGAGTACATAGAATATCCTCCGTGTTCAATATTAGAACCATTTACCAATTAGGGATGGTCCAATCTGATATTCTATCTACTCCAGGATCCCTATAGGTGGGTGGATGGGACCATCATCGGACAGCATCACCTTCGCTCGGCCAGTCTCTTTTCGATCGGACACCAATACTGAGGCGCGAACCGGGGCGTGCTGCGGAGGGGCGTGAGTTGGGTCAAGGCTTTGGGATGTGGCCACCGGTACAGGGTACCCAGAGCCATGTGAAATCCATTGAACTATATACTGCATGTATATACTATATATACAAGTATAGAAATATGAGCTTCGATCCGTAGATATCATAAAGCAGAATGGTCTGCAGGTGGTCTTAGAAGTCGCAGAATTCCTTGGTGGCTTGGAAAATACCAAAAAAGGTAGCATGGAATTTATGAAGCCAAGGGGTTAGTTAACACAGATTGTGAGGTGAATTTTTGGAGTCCAAGTCAGAGATCACGCTCCAAAACCTGATCTTTCATTATCTTCTTTCCTGACTATTTTGATTTTTTACATGATGACATTATCATTTTGTTGTTTTTTACATGTTAATGATCATGTTCAATGATAAGTAGTGATCATTACTATCCCCCATACATTACTCACCATGATCAACGATGTGTTCTTATTCCTATAACTGTGGCATGACCACTCGCGAGAATGAACCACGACCAACCCTCCACATCAGCTCAACTAGCATCATTTGGTTGTTTCTCAAAATGGGGGACCCCCAAAACGGATGGTTTATTACTAATAATGACTACTATTGGATGATTCAGGGGGTCCCCTATGGCTTGAGAAACCACCATTTGGTGGTTTCTTAAAATAGGGGTATGAAAAAAAATGGTTGGTTTATCACTAGAAACGACTACTAGTGGATGATTGGGGGGTACCCCTATTTTGAGAAGCCACCATTTAACCACTAACCCTCCATCAGCTGACTTCCTCAAGGCCAAGGCTGGCATCAAGACGCTGCGCCTGCGTTCCAGTCCCACGAAGCCGCCCGGCAGTGCCGCTGGAAGCAGCACGGCAGCGGGGGGGGCGAGCACCGCGCCCAGCACCCTGCGCATCCGCGCGGGACATCTGAAGCCGAAGGCAGCGGAACAAAAAGAAATTTGTGGTGAAATCATGAGTTTTTGTGGTTCAGTTTTGGAAATCATCAGTTTTAGTGGTGAAATGATTGGCAGAATGATTCGCAATTCCAAAATCCTTTCAAATGATGCTAATTGTTCTCGCCAAAAGAGGTTGGCGGTTTCAATCGCATACCTTTTGGGAGGATGGATTCCAAGTTGTTCTAATAGACTGATATTCTTCGGATGGGGCACCTAAGCACAAGCCAGAAATGCTCCAAGAAGTTGCCTTGAGAGCCGTGCCAGGCCGGAAGGTTGGTTGGTTTTCGCTGGTCGCTTGATGACCAACGTGCCGGGAGTCAACAGATGTGTTCCAAAAGTATCCAAACTCAATGTTGAAACTTAGATAACTTAGCAAAATTAGAGGTGCAAAGTTGACGCTATGTGGAGGTCATATTTCGTGTCATGCTTTATTCTGATCACTATCGTCAGTCATTCATGGCTTGTGAATTTCACATCAAAGCAATAGATGATGTGATTGGCAAAGCATTGGGCATGGCTCATCTGAGTATGACTGAACCACTTGGTTACCACGAACATGTTATGAATTGTTGCACTATGTGATGCTATCGTCCATATGACATCACATTTTATCATTGTACGACAGCTGGCAAAACTGCCTCGTGCTGTACAGTTGCAACCTCTTGGTTTGGCTCAATAGAAAAGATCGCTAAAATCAACTGTCCATTTCATCCTGACAGCTGTGAAGACCAGTCTAGACACGGCCATCCGCCGTGATCTTTTCGGCTTCAGATTGCTCTTGGCCACCGCGTTGTGCGCTACATCGCGGGTTGTGGCGGTCCCTGACCATCACCTCTTTGGCGGGATGTATTTGCGCTAGGGTCCGTTGCCTTAGGCGATGGGCAGCTTGCTGGGCCGATGGTGATGTGACTGGCATCACTTCAGAAGGTAAGCAGCTAATCCCAAACCATATTGTCTTTACGGTTTTCCGAGCGACTCTGGAAGGAAAAAAAATATGGGCAAACGGCAAACTATTGCAGTATATAATCAATTATGATCTACATTGATTTCCAGGATTTGATTGCTATCAATTTCCGACCGACGAAATTTAAATCAGAGACCCTCACTACAGATGTGCCCAACAGGTGAGTTGATCAGTCCTGCTACAAGCGATTGCAGCTCATGGGCTGTGTAGCATTGGCTATGATTGGATCACTGGGTTGATGGGAAAATCTACTGGAAGGAAACCTTAGTTATAACTATTAATTAAGTATAACCTGGTTGGTGGTTTGGTTTCATTCGATTGACATTTTGATTTTCCCCGATGTATAAACTTAGATGGTTGGTTGGTTGACTTGCGCATATTTTCCATGACGGGGTGCCACAACCACCAGCCAGTAAGTACAGGGGTTTCCTGACAAAACCTTCCATCAACCAACGCAACGAAGCTACAGACAGCTACAGCTGTTCGCGCTGATGTCATGGGGGGATGATTTGTTTCACTTTCTGCCTGGCTTGATCAAGATATCATAAGAGTCAAAATGCTAAAATCCAAGAGAATCCATTAACTACCAACTATCCATTAAAGCCCTAGAATAAAACTAGTAAAACCGATTGAGACCCTAAGAATACAACCATCATTTGGTTGGTGAATGCTTGCGCGTTGGATAATCGCCCATAACATGTGAATCCAACAGGACTAAGCAGTACAACTGTAGCGGGGAAGTGGTGGCTGAACTGGCCCACGCTTGGATCCTTAGTGCTCAAACGCGGTGAGCAAATTAGCCGCGTATGATGTTCATCTTCTGATGATTGTCATTTAATAAGCATTACTCATAAATATTGCAGTAATCATCGTCAGCCATTAATTGGCCATTGGCAACCATTAAAATATGCAGACTCTTCCCCGGAATATTTGGGATAGGCTAATTCAAACGTTCTGATGATTTTCAGTCAGTGACTTCCTTTCGCCTCCGCTTTCTTCCCATGGTCCTTGAGATTTGATTCATAGACCCCAACTTGGGTCACCCCTTTCATTTAATTGGTGTGATTCAATAAACTGCAGTCCCTAGATTGAGCAAGCGTTACTGTGAACAGCTCCATTGATATTACAGCCAATACTAATTGTCGTCCATGAATCGTGGGTCACAACCAGTTTCCAAATATAGTCGACCATCACGATAACGATAGTGATATATGACTATTGCAGCACGGCCTTATATATCATTGCTATACGACTATCAGCGTAAGTATCGTGGACAATTGTAAACTAGCGAAATATCATCAGAACGCACCATAAGATCACATGTATATATATATATATTATATGGTTTTTTAGCTTATGAGAATAATGACACTAGATATTAAAAACCATATATCATCATATAGCTTTGTGAAATATTACCACATATAATATATCATCATGACCTTAGTGAAATATCATAACCATCCATCGGAAACGAATCTCCTGAGCGCCGTGTCGCTTGTTTTCAGGCCGCCATGGGCTGTGCGCTTTCGAGCCCAGTGGAGCTCATTCGGGTGCAAAGGCGACGGTTCACATCCGGCTTGGCACGTGATCTGTGTGTGATGTTCCTATGCATAGTATGTGTGTATCTAAATGAATAAATAAAACATATATATATATATTTATGTGATCAGATTTAATTCTTCTCCATTTGTTAATGCGTGCGGACGACATAGACGGTGTTGGCATCAGAAGAAGATATGTGATCACTATTTATGGCCCTTGCTTGAGCTACTGGGTACTTGATGTTTGATCATGTTTCACCTAGATGATGCCTGGGTCTTCGTTAAACAATACGAACCATTGACTAAGCATCGATATATCATTGGCCCTCACAATTTGTAGTTCACTGTCAATAATGACATGACCAAGAAATCAGGACAATTCGTGATTTAGATATTATTTATTACTTAGTTCATGGGGTTCGTTCATATGGCCACCCAACATTGTCATTGATTTGCCAGTATAGATAAAGAAACCAGACTTGGTTGTGCCATTATCAATCACGAACACATCATCATACTACCATCTCTTTACAAAGCACATGGAGAAGTCAATGACATGAAATATAGAATCACCAAGCTTAACTTTAACTTGTTGATTTGAAATAGATATAGCAACCTCAACTTTCTGATTAATCAACCTTAACCTTAACATACTTCCCTTAGATAGCTACAACCCCACGAAGACGACTACACCACTGGCATGGTGCCGCAGGCATGGCGCGGCTGCGTTCAGATGCGCCGTGGCCGAGATGCAAGGCTGGCGCGTCGGCCACGAGGCCGGGCCCGCCAGCGGTAAGATGATAAGCATAGCAACTATTATGGTATGCTTATTACATTAATACCAATTATGATAGTTGCTTATCTAATCATAAGTAAGTTGGTATTGGTATTGGTATTGGTATTGGTTTTGGTATTACTATGGTATGATAAGCATAGCATCTTACCACATTATGATGAGAAGCATAGCAATTACATGAAAATACCAATTATGATATTATTGATTAATTGGTATTGGTATTGGTTTTGGTATTAGATACTAACTATTGGTATTAGATACTGACTATTAATATTAGATATTTACTATTGGTATTGGTTTTGGTTTTATCATTATTGTTATCTTTTACTGATATCACAATTATCATCTTACTGATCAGTATGATCAATCAGAAGCAACTAGTATTATTGATAAGTAATAGATACTAACTATTGGTATTAGATACAAACTATTAGTACTGGTATTGGTATTGGTTTTGGTCTTGGTGTTGACCAATCTGTGAACAGCAAGAGTTAAATTACAATGACCAATATTGGGAAGAATAAGTAAGAGTTATTGGCTAGTAAGTATTGGTAAGTATTGGTAAGTATTGGTAAGTATTGGTAAGTGTTGGTAAGTATTGGTAAGCACTAAGAATTCAACACTATCATTTGTAGTATTAGTTAGCCACTAAGTAATTGGCAGTATTGGTAAGCACTAAGAGTTACCTACCGATGATGGTGAGAATAGCAGCAAGGATAGAAAAATATATATGAAAACATACTACTGAAGAATAGCAACTATTCTCAATCGTCGCATTAATGGTGAAGTGTCAAAAACAATAGTTCATGACACTGAAATGGTTGACACTTATATTATTAAACAAGTAATAAATACATGGTAATTAATGGTAATAACAATATTAATAGTTCATAATGATGGTTGACACCGGTAATATAATGGTTGCTGGTAGATATTTAAGGTTCCCACCGCTGTCCCCCGGACACTGCTAATGAAGCCCCTTTTTTTTGCCGTTGTTGTTGTTGTTGTTGTTGTTGTTGTTGGTGGTTAGTGTTAGTGTTAGTGTTAGTGTTAGTGTTAGTGTTAGTGTTAGTGTTAGTGTTAGTGTTGTTGTTGTTGTTGTTGTTGTTGTTGTTGTTGTTGTTGTTGTTGTTGTTGTTGTTGTTGTTGTTGTTGTTGTTGTTGTTAGTGTTAGTGTTAGTGTTAGTGTTAGTGTTAGTGTTAGTGTTAGTGTTTGTAGTTGTAGTTGTAGTTGTAGTTGTAGTTGTGGTGGTGGTGGTGGTGGCGGGGCATGTGAATACGTGTCAACTTGCTAGCGTCACTAATGCTCCGTGAATCCTGAGGTTGTGCAAGGTGGGGCATGCTAACTGGGCTCATCAAACAGAATCCTTGAATCGTTTTAGGAGATTAACTGGTTGATGGTCTTAAACATGTTGGATTTTTTTCCAATATTAACCAAGAGTTGGTTGGTTGACAACCATATTTTTCACTGTCATAGGGGTTGACACCACCAACCAGTTACGGACTACAAACTTTCAAATGACCCGGCTTTTCCACGGATTGCGGAGTATAAGTTTAGGTGGATCTACCATGTGCTTCTACGGATTACTAGGGTTGGAAGATAAGGGTGATGATTTCTTTTTATAAACACTACTAATGCCATTTTTTGTTCATTACTTGGCAAATCGGTTCTCCGCATTGAATTAGTGGTTGTGGTTGTTGTTCAAATCAAATTGCCTCAGGATTGGCTCGGTCCGATACGGGCCCGGCTTTCGCACTTGGGCCGTTCTTCGTTCCGTTTCGGGGCACTGCTTCGGTCGAGAGAAATATTGCATTTGGGTTCATCGAAAGAATCAACTTTGAGTTGTTTGACATAATTACGCATTTTGTGAGACAGGCGCTGCGCGGTAGACCTAAACCCTTTCCCTTTCGGGCTTCTGAAGAGTAGAATTAGAAGCTCTATGGTTTTTAGATTAGTCGTTTTAGATGGTTCCCACATGTTCGCACCCTCGTTGACCACCAATACCATTGACTATCAATGAACTGCCAGTCATCCTGAGTCAAAAAGTGTCTTTCATGGAAAGTATCTTTTTCAGAAGAGCAACACCACCTGACCTTAAGTCTCCTCTATAGATTCCTCACTAAACCAGGGTTTCCTATTGTTGCTCACGCATTATCAATAGCCGGCCTAATATTAGTCATTTTCATTGCAATGAACAATGATCTCTTCTTTGAATCCCGACGACCCTTCAGAATCATCAATAATATTCAACAATCCCGTTAACAATACAAATTCACCCTATAATTTACGCTGATGCTCAATAACCAACCATCAGTTCACCATCAACAGATCATTTTCCCTCTTATTTCCCCTATACAATCCTATACAACCACCATTAAATGTTTAACCACCAGTGCATCCGCCATCCGTTGAACCATCTTCGCTCACTACGACCGCCAGGATGCTCACGCCATGCGCTGCAGTGAGGGATCCGACATGGCGACGTGTTTCGTTTTGGATGGTGCCTCGGCAGCCTCCAGGGGCGCAGATCTTCCCAGCTGAGTAACCAGCCGAGTGGCAGTTTGGTAGTGAGTTATGCTTGTTGTAGGGATAGCAATGGGAATGGCTTGGAGTTATGGCTGGTTACTAGTAGTAGTAGCTGGTTACTATAAGCAGCTTGTTGTAGTGGTAGCAATGATGGGGATGTAGCTGCTGACTTGGAGTTATGGCGGCTTCAGCCAGTTGAGCAATCGTAGGGTGTAAGAATGTAAAAAAAGTGGTCTATCGCGCTTAGTTGGGGCAGTCATAGGTTGGGACACAAAGGTGAATGTTGACCAAACTCAAAAAGTGTTGATTTCCAGACTTGCCATCGAACAGTAAGCATCATTGACGGGTACGCTCGTACAACCAAGGAGAGAGGGGGAGTATATGATCCATGATCAGTATGAAATATTCATTGGTGGGTATAATTCATCATTGAGACTGGTGATACTGGTGATCAAACAGTTGAGTATCAGTGATAGGTATAACCAGAAGGTCTTCGAGGGCTCAACAACAGGTGTGGAGCTCGTTTACGCCCGGACTGCAGCAAAGGGCTTATCAACAGTCGTCTACACTAAATTGGTTCACAAGCATCATTGATACTGACTCGCTCATAGCCAGAAATGATACTGCCACCCTAGTTTGAGAAACCACCATATCTTGAAAGTACCCGGAGTGAATGTGCCAAACAAATTTCTAACTGCCGAAGACGATCAGCGATATGTCCATGATTTTCACAACATCCGCATTCGCAGCGTGTGCAACTCTCGATTTGGATCATTGGAACCGCACTCTGTACCCAGCCCCATCAAGATGAGGTGGTTTTAAATGGTCCGATAAATGGTGTTTCTCTACGAAACGAGATAGCAACTCTCCATTCCCGGACTTTTCGTAGATCATCCTGGAGACACTAATTCCAAAATTCTCTATCCCAGCAGTTTTGTGGTGTCTAAACTTTTCATCCTGGATCCACAAATGATGTTTTTTTTCGAGATTTTTTGGAAAGTCCCTCAACATTGTTGGGCCACCATCCGAATGGGTTGCCCGCAAAGAAAGAACAGCAACTGGGGATGACTGTTTTTCACGTGACTGGACACACTGCTGATGTGGATACACCAGTCCCGTCCCTAGGGTACAAGTACCAAAGATGGTACTACTTGGCCTGGAAGATCTGGAAGTGCAAGATCCAGTCTTGTAGTTTCCGGTATGGAACAACAAGCTGTACTGGAGTTGTGTTATATAGCTTCTTGATGAGCAACTAATGCTTGATCGAGGTGAATAAGCTATTGCATAGCTGATTGTTCATGATGGCAAGTCAAAATGAAAAGCAGATATAAAACTAATAGTTGATGATGGTAGTTGGCAGCTAATCACAACTTAATAGCTAATAGTTGATAACATTTTCCCACTTTTAGCTAATAATTGACAGCTAAATAACAACTAGTAACAACTAAGAGCTATAAATTCATCCATATCCCATTTAGCTATTAGCTAATAGTTGATGATGGTAATCCACAACTAATAACAACTTTACAGCTAATAGATGCTAATAGTCATATTTTTCCATTTTTAGCTATTAGCTCAAAAGGTAGATTCATCAACTAATAACAACTTAATAGCTAATAGTTGATAAATTACCCCTTTTTAGCTAGTTAATAGCAATTTCATCAACTAATAACAGCTCGATTTCCCCCATGACTTACAAACAGCTCGACCAGGTCACGGCGGCGACGGTGCAGCGCTCTTTGCTGCCCCTGAGCTCTTAGAGGACGGAGCGAGCTGTTTGGGCAGGTCATGCGCCCGGGCTGTGAGATAGCCGTCACCAACCATCCCTACCCTTAGATGGCGAGCTGGGTCAAGCAGTTAATCAACCAATTTATGGGGGATAAGAACCAACAATCTATAGGGAAAACGAGCTGGTTAATGATGGGGAACCAAGGTTAATCCTTAGATGATCTTAATGGATCACTGTTGCTTAGGGAAGGCCTCCCCCAGTGGCCCTGGTGCGAGATCAACGAACTTATGTTTGGCTATGGATTTGGATTCCGACTCTGGGGTTCCCACTCACAAGTGTGTCGATGATCTTTGAAACCCTGATTTTGGTCAGAAATGACCGAAGTTGATGCAAACCTGAACGTAGTTCCGGTGGCAGACACAGTGCCATTGGCTTTGTTAGCTTAGTTGTGTTGGCTCGACTGGGACATCAACTTTATCAACTGAGGCTGTTGCTGGCACCAGGCTAATGATTGATAGTGTAATCAACATTAGTCAATCATTTGCTCAGGTTGTTGAATTGGTCGAACCACAAGCTGCCTGGGTCTAATCCAACATTGGCTAATGATGGTCCATGGTTAATCATCCAAATTCAAGAGTCAACGTGTGGTGGGCAACCCATGGTAGCGATGGGGGCTTTCTCTATCAGGAATCGGCTGCTGGATCGAAGGTTGGCCCCTGCTCAACGGAATCAGCTCCTAATGTACCATCACTTTGTTTGGTGAGCTGTATGCTCGTAGCGGTTGATAGTGAATATGGCCAGCGTCTTTCGACTACGTTCATCTGGTGATGTGTCCTGGTAAGTAGCAAGTATTGAGCCAGGTATAAAGATCTTATCATCGCTGAGTTCATGACGTGATCAACACGAGCTGCTCGTTTGTGACTGGAAGAAGCCGCGCATGGCGCCACTGATCAACACGCAACCCCCACTGCGTTGGCATCTCGACCTTGGACCAAGCTGCTTGCCTCGGCCACTGATTTGCGGGGCAGGAGCACATTTTTTGTGCTGCTGATTTGAACTTGTCTATAGATAGGTGCTATGCATGTATGTATATATATTTATATATATACAAAACATATATCATATATATATATATATATATCTGTGATGATGTATTGCATTTGTTTTTACATACAGACACAGAGATATCTTGTTCATACGGCGTTTTCACTTTGCAACCACATCATTTACAGGTGTGTGAATATAGAGAGAGAGAGAGAGATGTATGCAGATATAGATACAGTGCCTTTGTTGATAGATACAGGGATGGGTCATTGCCAGAGCAAACATCCCAGCGCAGTCATCAGGGTAGTCATGAACTTTTCAGCAGCAACTGGTAGCTGTAGCCATTTTGGGACTAGCGCTGGAACTCCCTTCCGAGAGCAGTATCGCCCAGGAAGGTTCAATATCAACGTGCACATATGATATATATGCATATTATATGTAAAGGTACAGAATCTATGTTTTCTATGTATTTCTGTTTATGAGTACTTCTTTACATTTTGTGATTTATATACATGCTATTTTATATCTGGTACGCGCTTGAGTGACCTCCAAGCATTTTCTCTGGGAATCACCAGGGCTTATGATGCAGGGCTTATGATGCAATTGGGATTGCTAGGACTTATATAAAGGAGGACGGCACAGTCGTTAATAGCTCAAAAACCAACCATCTCCAACCGGTTGCTGATTGTTTTTGGTTGTGATCCCCCACTTCAGACCTTCTTGGCAACTGTTGGTCATTCTTGGTTGCTATCTCGTAGATGTTTTTTGTTGGTTGTTGCTGGTATGTTTTCTTTGTATATTTTGTGTTGTTGTGTTGTGCTGATTGCTTTTTGGCGGTTATTGTTCGTTGTTATCTCCTTTCATTGTGATGTTCACTGAACATGGTCGTTGTGGTATTGTTCATTATGTTATCGTTTGTTGTTATCCCCCTTCGGTGTGATCTCCACTGAACATCGTCGTTTGTGATTGCTGGGTTTGCTTGTTCGCGCTTGGTCGAACACATGTCGCACCGTGCCCCTGCAGGAAGTGTGCAAGCAGGACAACGCTCCTGATGTGCCCTCAGACGCGCCGGCAACCTCAGTGGCCAGCAACCCTTTGCTTAGCGGGTGGCTATGAAGCTGGGCGAGGAGCAGCCCATAGTGGTTTACCCACTTACCATCAGTAGAGTTGTGGCAACAGAGTGGTACCCCCCCGGTCATAAGTTGACTGATAAGCCACCAAAGTAGAGTTATATCTTCTATAAGTGGTAGTTACCTCAGTCATAACCTAAGTTAGCTAAGTGGGGGGTTATCACTCTGTATATGCAGATTTATGTTATGCAACCATGAACCTTTTGCTTGGGCTTTGCGGTGATTTTGGACCTGTGAGTAGGATAGGTAAAGAAACCAGAACAAGGGCCCGGCATGCAACGCAGCGGGGGTTTGGTCTTGGTTGGGGATCCCCCCTCTTGCAAAATAATGCAAAGTATCCAGGATGGCAGTTATCGCTGTCGTACACCCTTCAATGATTCAGCCAATTGGGTCTATGTGAGTACTGAAACATCTCCGCTGCTTGCTGTGGTTGCAAAAATTTGACAGCGTCTCCAATTCGCAACTTGTGTCTGTCTCCAATTCATCCAGGTAATTGGGCTACATGGGTGTTTCTCAAAATAGGAGTGCCCCTGAACCATCCGATATTCACCATTTTTGGAGATTGGCCAAACATCTTGGTGGTTCCCAAACTGGCTTGAGAGACCACCACATTAAGAGTTCCCCTTGATCATGTCCTAGCTCCCGGTCCAGGGCCATCGCCTGCCACTCGAGGCATTTGGAGGAGACCTTTGCAGCAGTGGACAAGCGCCTGCACGCCTACTTCCAAGTTTATGCCGAGAAGGCGCGCCAGGGAGCCTGTGGAAACACCGCGTTGCGGCTCTGCTTGAAGAGGTGCCATGGCGACGTGCCCAGGTAACCCCTTGCCCTGTGATTTTCACTGTCAACTCATCAAACTTGGAGATCCTTCACCCAAGAGGCTGGTCAAACAGCGGAAGCAGCGTGGCCTCGCGTCAGGACTCAGGGACCACGGTGGTGGGTGCCGTTTGTGCACGAAGAAAGGATGACTCCTACACGGCGCCGCTACGGGATGCCGCTACGGGGATGGGTCACAGGGTGTCGATCATGCTATGGATCGTCCCTGGGAAGGTTTGTTAATGTGGATCGCTACTATCTTCATGATGAGTATGAGTCAACAATGATGTTTGTTAGTGTGGATCATCATTGTACCTAAGCCAACAACAACGATGAGTATGAGTCAATACATACATACTTGTCATTAAATGATAGACAATGATTGTTTGACTATAGTCACCGAGAACTGATGTGAAACAAGAACACCGGGGCTATAAAGAGACTGTTATGGTAACATACAATCCATGACTGCTGATACACCGCACGAACAGTTTCGTTTTTGATGGCTCAGGGAGTTTATGGGAGCCGTTTCCAAACCTGAAGCCATAGCTAACTTGAATTCCAACGTATAAATCTTGAGGTGGGCGCTGAGGTCTCTCACTTTTTTGCAGCTTCAGCCTGCCAAGTTGAATTGTCAGTTGGCTTTGCCGGGCGGACCAACCACCCCTTGGCAAGCTCTGCTTCAAAAGAGACATCCATAACGGTCATTTTCCCATGCCAATCACCCTGGGGTCGACATAGAAAATAGAAATGTCCATTGTACATCCTGGGGCGCCACTATGTCGAGTGGTTTGTTAAGTTTCTTATTACAAGCCATTCCAAAAGTACAACTAGTCATTCCACTTTGAGGGTTTGCTATTCTCATTGTTTACCTTCAATCCAAACATACTCCACTGGTGAAATCATGAACTTACTCAACTATTGATAGTTCAGTGTGGATGGTTCCACTGATGATGGTTCCACTGTTGATGGTTTACGTTGTTCCTGCAGGTTCGGGTGACAACGAGGCCGCACCGCTCAGGTGAAACTCCTGAATTGTGGCGGGGGACCTCAGTGGCACAGCATCAAGAGCTAACAAACACAATGTGGGTGTTTCTCAAAACAGGGGACCCTCCAAATCATCCATTCATAATCCTTTTTAGTAATAAACCAACCATAACTTTGGGTTCCCTATTTTGAGAAACTACCATGTGGGTGGTTCACAAAATGTTTGGGGAACGCCCCAAAAATGTGACAAGCCATCCACAAATGTTATTACCTGATGATGGTTCACAAAATGGGGAACGCCCCAAAAATGGATGGCTTGTCACTCTAGATGCTTAATGTTGGATAATTTGGGGGGGTTCTACTTTGAGAAACACCCATGTGGAAAAACCTGAGGGGGTGGTTGTTGGTCATGATGCCTAGTATTCCCCATTCTTCGTGTCAACTATGAAGTAGTCTTACCCGCCATTCTTAGCCAACAATGAATATGTATCCACTATCATTTGCTATTCATTATTAGTTAGGGTCACTATTTTACTAGATATTAAGCATTTTTTACTAGATATTAAGCATTATTAGTTAGGGTTACTATTTTTTCTCCGGTAGACACTATTAATTAGATACGAAGCAGGGATAGCTCAATCGTCGGGTAACCATTGGTAGTCATGGCCTCACCGTTGCCGAGGAGATTCCCGCGCTGTGGTGGTTCGCAACCCCAAGGCGTCCCGGCGCGATGGCTGTCGTGAATTTGGATGGGAAATGACTCAGCCGCCACCAGCCTCATCATCATCATCATCATCATCATCATCATCATCATCATCATCATCATCATCATCATCATCATCGTCATCATCATCATCATCATCATCATCATCATCATCATCATCATCATCATCAACAATATTGATGGTTGTTATTCTTGGCTATCATATGTTATTATCCCCGTTAGTTAACCATGAATTATCCATTAGTTGACCATCCTCCTAACATCCTCCTTACACCACCCTGGGCACCATGGCCAGCTCCAGGACTCAAGTCCTGCACCGTCGACAGTGCGCAGGTGCCCGCTGCAGCCCTTGAGGGCTGGTGGTAGCTGCCTGGATCCGACCATTGCTGGGATGGGTTGAAGATGTTGGTTACTGTTGGTTGATATGGTGGTTTCTCAAAATCGGGAACCCAAAAAATGGATGGTTTATGACTATTCGTGCAAAAAGTCATGATTGGATGATTTACAGGTCCTCTATTCTGAGAAACCATCATATGCACCCAGTCATATGTGGTGGTTGAGGGTGATTAGCGGTGACTCATGGTGGTCGATCATGGATTGTTAATCATGATGCATTTTTGTGATTGATAGTGGTCAACAGTCCTTGAACATGTTGTTAGTGATCATGTTAAGCATTTGCCACAAACACCCGGTAGGTTACTTCCTGAAGTGGCGGGAGGATGGAGTTGCTCTGGATGTCTTGTTGGTTATTAGTGCATTGCAAGTAACTAGAAAACGGCAATCCAACCAAGCAGTAACGATCATTATTGACCATTATAGCCACTCTTAAGCATCATTAATCACCAATGAACCATGGCCTACAACCATGGGTCGAATGGTAAAATTTCCAGGTGCAACATCAGCCTCTGAACCAGTCCACAAGGTTTTTTTGCCTGTGCCGTGGGGACAGGCCAGGGCACATTGAAGCCTTGGGCGTCACAGGCGCAGACGATGGGCCCGAAATTTTTTGGGCTGAAGATGTTTGTGAACTACAAGGTGGGCCCCTAACCAGTAATAAGTTGGTTTATAACTAGGCTGACTACGAGTTACGGTAGATATAACTATAGTTGCATGGCCTTGTAAACCAAGTTATAGCTGGGGGGCCCACCTTGTACAATGTATATTCTGATGTTTCTCAGAAAAAGTTTACCCCTCAATCATCCATTGACAGTCATTTTTAGTATGAGACGAACCATTTTGGGGGGCTCCCTATTTTGAGAAGCCACCGTTTACATAAGGAAATACATATACAATCATACACACATTTACATGCATACATACATACATACATACATACATACATACATACATACATACATACATACCCTGCTACAATCCTACCCTGGTAGCACAGACCCTTATATATTCTGTATATATATATAGATATGTAGACTGGTATCTAAATAAACATATATATATATGTGTAGACTGGTATGTATGTATATATATATGTAGACTGGTATGTATATATGTATAAACATTATATAATTACAATATATACGGTATATACAATATATATATATATAGCCCACCGTAATTTGTACGGAAGTCAAGTAGACGGCTAGCAATTTATGTGAAATTGGGGGTGGTAATTGCAACACGGTCCTGCCACCATAGATGTTACATCAATAGGCACATTGATATGGGTTTGGCTCAAGGGTTTTTCTACCTTCGAACTAAAAGATATGTGTTTGAATACTGTAGTACATACATATGGTGTCCCTCTAGATATGTATCACCATGATTTCACTTGGTACTATCATCTGAACATAGAAATACACGCACTCAAATACATTTCCTGAATTTGGACTTGTCTTCGTATAAAGACACGCGTGTATTATGTACAGATACATTTGCACAGACCTAGACACATCACACACAGGTACGCACACCTATATATATATATGTATGTATATACGCGCTTGCTTTGCCTATGAAATAAACTTAATATGTTCTGTATCTATTTACAAACAATCTCAATTGTATCAAAAGCAAGTTACTTTTCCAGCACAAAGAAATCTGGAATTCATGAGTGTAGTTAGCATGCTGTGTAGACAAAGAAGATTCTCTGATTCTCTGCAGCTCTTAGTTGGCATGTAAGTGTTTGTGCAGACAAGCAGATACTGAATTACTTTTTTTGCTTCACTTGGAAGCTAAGGCAACGCCGAGAACTTTCAAATGTTACCTGCGCCCACGACCAACCAACAAGTACTGCTATTTCACAACAAAGACACTCTATAAACAATCACTAGCAGGGTGAAACAGCCATTAGTTCTTGAGTTCTTTGATGTTTGGGAAACCAGGAACATGCCTTAGTTGAGTTGACCCATGAAGGAGGATCAAACATGTCTAGCAACAAATCAACAGGTTTAGGCATTGAGCAGGCGACCAAAATTGACTTTTGCGCTGGATAAAGAGGGCGTACTTGGACATATGAATCCAGCAAGTGTGTGTTTATGCAGGTCTGCCTGCTGGTGCAAGTTTGTGGCACACAATTTTCAAGTAGTTCCGAAGTTCCGATGCAATTTTGAAGTAGTGCTGTACCTTTCCGATTCCCCCCGGCAGCAACAAAATGATCATCCCAGAGAGAGAGAGAGAGAGAGATCATCCCTGCCTACAGTTTTTACATCATCAGCTGAGTGGTGGCTGGTGGTCATTCCCAAGACCTGAGATTGCCAGGCAATCCCGTGAAAGGGGAGGCCCAGGCGCAGGGTGCTGACCATTGTAGGGATAGAGGCAGCCAGTACCCCAGGGTTTTGAAGAAATACATTTTGCAAGTGCATAGGACACATTATGAAAACACATGTCTGTACAGGTGTGAGGACTTGAAATCATGGACAGTTCTAGGATCCCAGAAGTTGGTTCTTGTAGGAGCAGTGGAGCGGGTAACACCCACTCTCCGAAGTTCTCGGATCCCAGAAGCCAACCCCGGACCCCTGGAACCAAATCCTTGAGTTGTTGCCTTCAACTTCCAAGGCTTTGACCAAGCGTAAAACTCAGGTGATTCTTCAGGGCTTTGCTCCGAGTTGGAGCTGTTCCCACAGTTCTCTCCTGCCAAAGGATGGCGCTTAACAAACTGGTTCTATGCTCTTCGTGGGCCCATGTGGGATACAACTCGGGGACGACACCATGAAAGAACTGGAAAGGCTCAAAGCCGATTAATTTGGGGGTCAATTTTTTGTTCCAGGCAAGTGTTTTGTATGCTGTACGTTCTACGCATATGTGCTGCCTACATGTAGGTACGGTCAGGGGAGAGAAACATCTAGACTCTGGTAGAGTACTTGTCAAAGGAAAATTAAGTATTTACAGATGGTTTCCCAGCAATTCCCTATAACTGAGGTGATTTCCACTTCCAGGGCAATCTACCGGGGGATACCAGGTACAGTATCTGGTTTCTTCCCTTATCTCAAAGACCTGAATTGTGTCATTTCTTGGAGTGGGTGTCAGGTGCCTTCAACGAACGGTACGCGGCGGCCCTAGTTTTGAAGCAGAAACGATGTACAGAGGCGACCACAGAAGTGATGAGTGGATGATAACGGTTGCTAGTGGTAATGGAACATATAATTGATAATTACTAGGAATTGTTAGTGGAACTTCATGGTATAACCACTTCAGTGGCTACAATGGTGATCAGTGATAATTGTTGTTAGATGTTGTTAGTACTAATGGCTGTTGGTGGTGCTACTGCTACTGCTTCTGCTTCTGCTACTCCTGCTATGAAATTACAAGGAAAAAGTCAGGAACCCATGCGGTTGCTGTGAAGGTCATTGGCGTTAGGAATCGTGCCCTTTCGCACCACCGCTCCAGTTTGCGCCCCCGCCCCGCCGTTCAAGCCGCAACGGAGCATTTACAAACCAAAGGTGGACTCTCTTGCCCAATTCCCATGCGCCACAACTGCTAGTTTTGATTCTCATAGAACTTCTTTGAAGTTCCAGGCATCCCGTCATATTTTTTTGTCTCCATACCATGTACAAGTGGCCATTCTTCTGAAAACTTTGAAGGGTGGCACCTGCAACTTTGGAGGTCATCAGCAGTCACCTCCTGCTCAAAGGAAGCGATTAGTGTCAAACAACCCACGCATGTTGGTCCTTGATGACACTTGGTTGTGCAATTTGGTTTGTTAGTGCAGTATGAGATTCAGTTGAACGCTTGACGAAACAAACGCCAAACGCCTATACGACAAGAAGTCACCGACAGCATGTTTCCTGATTGACCAGTATACATATTTGATCATATTTGTACGGTACATGACGATGGGTCGACATCCAAACCAGCAAGTTTGTGGTTTATGGCCTTGAGTTTACCACATTGGAGATCCAGTTGCCAATCAACTATCACCAATTTTGTCATGAACAATTGATCCTCAATCGAGCCTATTTTCTTAATTTTACTCACCCCAATTCCGGATTCACTTTTATTCCGTGTCAGTCTGCATCCAAAATTTCTAATTATTATCACCAAAGGGTGTATGAATACGGATCTCCCTGTGGTGAGGTTATAAGTCCTTGTAGCTCTCATACCCAGCCCATCAGCGGGACTGCTCGGCGCAGCATTTTGGATCTAGTTGCGGTGAGATTAGAGGTGTGCTTGAGCCAAAGAGCTCAAGAAGATACTTGATATGATATGATATATATATATATATATATATATGAGTCAAACATGAAGCACCCCTGAAAAAAACT
>VSDK01011369.1:288840-313087 GCA_009767595.1 Symbiodinium kawagutii | reverse complement strand
TCCCTACTGAAAATCATTGTTTTCGGATGGTGCGGGATACTCACGAATTACAGACAGTCCCATAATTTTGTCACATCTTTGACGATCCAATCGGTTGACATTTCAGATGAATGGTGATGCGAAGGACGGCGGGCCATCGTCCAGGGTACCCAGCAAACCCAGGGCATCCCGAATGGGCCTTCATGTTTGGGGTACCGCTAAGGTCAACGGGTTCAGTCCCACAATGTTCGGAACTGTTGAATATGACCAAAGCAATGATATTGTTTTGATCGACTGTGAAAACTCATTCATCCACGCCTATGTACAAGTACGTGTACATGTACTTATTTACGCGCACACACACACACATACAAGCAAGTTTGTGACGCGCATGGACGGGCTTCTACAAGAGGGAGTAGCTTCCACAACCTGCAGGAACATGCGATGACATACAGGCACAAGAAGAATACCAGTGTGGGTGGACAATGAAATCAAACCCTGTCCATTCAATACAGCCCTTTTAGATCCCAGATTCCAATGTTGAAGTGCTTGAAGGTTGGCCTGAGTGGACAGAAATATCAACCTCCAGGTGTCAGTGCCACGATTTTAACATTGAGATTTTGGGTCCGGAGTGTCTGCTTTCTTTCTTGGCCAGGGTTTGATTTTTTCGTCTACCTACAGTAGTTTCCACAATACCAACATGTCGTGGAGTGTATATGGTCTACTCATTGAGTCTCATCGACAACTCTGATCCTAGTTGCAATTGTGACCACCACTTTGCCTTTGCAGTGGTTCGGTTGGAAAAATGGTAAGTTCGAATCACAGAGAAGCTACGCTTCCAACCCGCAAAACAAAACGGACCTACTGACTTTGGTGATCAGTATATAATATAATGATCAATGTGTACAGACACTTGGTTGTTTCATAAGTCCAATTGGTGATCATCGGTTGCAACGGCTTGGGAAACAAATTGCGAAGGGATCAGTCGGACGAGGTTCTCGAGTTGCTGCGACGCGAATCGAGGAATCCGTGCAAGGTGAGGCCCCAATCAAGACTAGCGATTCGTTGGTTCAGAATCCATGGTTGATAATGGTTAGTAATGGTTCAGAATAATGGTTACTACTGTACAAGTATGGTTGATAATGGTTAGTAATGGATAATTAATGATGATTAAGAGTAAGCTGGGGATAGTAATGGTTAATAATGGTTAGTAATGGTGTTTACAAGTAAGTTGGTTAACATTCACCATCTAAGAATGGTTATATCTCCCATGAAACCTGGCACTTACCCTGGTTATGTTCACCAACTTAGCTAACCTTTGGGCACCCCATCTTGTGACAAGATGGAGGTTTGTTGCCAGGAGTTTCGCATCGATCCGAAGAATCTTGGCATTGCAATTCCTGGGCCCCCGGGAGTTCTTTCAGATGTTTTGCCACTGAAAACCGCGGTTGGCCTGTGGGCATCTGGGCAGTAGTTTTGAGTGGTGAAATGCAACACGTCCTGGTTGGTTCTGCACCTTGTTGGAGTTGAAACGGCCAAAGCTACGCCAACCATGCGATTTGTGTGGCTTCCCGTTTCAAACAGGTTGATTGACTGTGCTTTTTCAGAGTTGAACCAATCAGCCTTCGGTGTTTTCTTTGCTGCTGTATCCCCACATGAACAGAGTCAGCTGTGCCATGGGATGTTTCACAGGCGAACTGGGGCGAACTGAGACCTGCCCAAAAGCGACAATTAATGCTAATGACAGTCAATTCATAGTGATGTTGTAAACATTTGTTAATTTAATGATGGATTTGAATTTACGATGATTAACATTTGCTTGCATTGTGGTTTATGTTTTAGATTAATTACCTATGATCGCCGACTAGGATTGAACCGCATCAAAAGAAATTTCGCGACTCACAGCT
Source organism: Symbiodinium kawagutii (assembly GCA_009767595.1). Taxonomy (NCBI): domain Eukaryota; class Dinophyceae; order Suessiales; family Symbiodiniaceae; genus Symbiodinium; species Symbiodinium kawagutii. The sequence goes on along the minus strand of VSDK01011369.1, from coordinate 311,201 downwards.
GCTCATCAGAAGAACCAACGGAGGTCTTCACCTGCAACATTGGCCATACCATTTTTAGATATGGCGAGCTGGGTCAAGCAGTTAACCAACCAATTTCATGGGGGATGATAACCAACAACAATAGGGAAAACAAGGGTTAATGATAGGGGAACCAGGGGTACAGGGTTTTGATCCACTGTCATATTTTCCGACTTCATATCTCTGGTCTGAACCTGATATAGCTGGTTATATTCGCATATCCGGATAGAGCTACCATTGCAAGCAGCTGATGACCTTATGTATTCGGGAGTGATACCAAACAACTATGCTAGTTAAACGCGGACATCATCCCTAGGAAAGGGTGCCATCTTGGAGTCACAAAAGCCAGACCTGTGACCTGACATTGCCAGATAGCAGTCATCAGCCCACTGGTTGATGTTGTTGTTCCTGGTGATGGTGGTGGTGATGGTGGTGGTGGTGGTGGGGGTGGGGGTTGTGGGGGTGGTTCTTTATGACATCATGATTGAGCAGAACAGGACCATTGTGCTTGGGGACACGGATGGCTGTAATAAGACTTAGGGCATATAAATTGGCCATTGCAGCATCCGGTTCTCGGTGAGCTTTCCAGGTTCGCCAGTCAACAAATGGGTGTATGGGGAAAATGGCAGCGCAGCACCATAAATGATGATAAATTGCAACAACCTTTCCTAGAAAATTTCCCTTAACCGAATTCCATGATATGTGTACCAAAGGTAATGTAACTGTTTGTTCCAAATTAATTGCCAGCCAGGGCAAGCCTTTTCTCGCAAAACCATGCCACAAAACCATGCTTGGTCCCACTGTTGACTTCAGTTTGATCGCTAAACCGGGCGCATTCTTGGCCAACTATCTCTGCAATGCTGGTTCTCCTTTTGTATGCCCATGGTTCTTCGGTTCAATCAACCCTCACCAGCCTTAGCCATCCCTAAGCATCCATGAACCATCCATTAACCAACCGTTTACTAACCATTATATAACCAACCATCAACCAACCAATGTAGCAACAAGTAACGGCCTTCCAGGGCTGGTGAATGGAAAGCTACAGAGATGGGCGCCCATGTTCGGAGCGTATTTTCCGGGTACCACCAGGCAGCTGGTGATCCATTATTGCTGCTTAATGATTTGTTGTAACCATGCCATGCTTCACCATTCTTGCGGATGAATTAACATATTTTTACATGACGATTATTGTGGCATATTGTGGCGCTCGTGGATGTGACACATTTGTATCATCATTGGTTCCCCAACCCATGTGATGCACACCTCGCAGCTGAGGGATCCATTGATTGCCAAGCTCCCAAAGCATTGGTTCCAAAGTCTCCGAGGTGCACCGGTGGAAAGGTCTTCGGGTTGGTTCCTCGCGTGTCCCATTTATCGGCACCGTGTAACCCGTAAGGCACTTGGATATGAAGGACATCAAGATTGATGCTCAAGTTGGGAAAATGGATGGAAGAATACATGGTGTCCAAGGATCGCAAGGGAAAGCGAACCAGCCTGAGAAGAGGGGCGGTCTCAGCAAGAATTGGTGATTAGCCAACCATCAGTAGCGCCAGGAATTCCATAGCCATTGCGAGTCATTGAAGCTTCACCAAGCGAGGGCAAAACTGGGGCCTTTTCCTGGAGAGAACACGTTTTCATACATAAGGAGAAATTACAACCCATTCTGACATGACTAATCTGATAATCTAATTGGCACTGTTAGCATATCCCTTACCAAAGTTGGTTATTGTCGATGTTTTTGAGATTGGCTGATGGGGTCGAAAAAACAGATCGTTTGATCATCACTGCTGGTCATATCGCAGTCTAGGCATAAACATTTGCAATCTCAGTAAAAAGCCATATTCCCTGCCGGTGATGATATTGTCCGTGATGGAGCGAGGGGCGAAACCAAAAGAACCACGAAAAAACCTGGTTAGCTTCATGCCAACAGGGGATCATACGAACTGGTCATGTCGGGCCTCGTTTTTCTCCCACATGAAGATTCCTTCTATCCAGCCATTACAATAGGGGTAGGACAGGGTTTTTTCAGCGCTCTCCCATGACATCTCTCAGGTGACGTGTTTCCGGACAGCACAACACCGGGCCCCATCTACAAGCCAAAGGACGGATGGCTCTTCGCGGCGAGGTGTTGTAGTTGAGAAATCTGCGGGTGACCCGTTCGTTTAGGGATCCCTTTGATCTATGATGCTGGGGAGAAAGGCCAGGCAGAGTCAAATAGCAACCCTGCTAGTAATGATCAGCCATTTGGTTCAACAGAAATATTGTAATACGATGTAATACGGTTGATATATGTATACAGTTATATTTGTTGATATCCATTCTTTCTGCTGATTATACATTGTGCTTGGTCCATTTGGTCCACCACTGTCCCAGGTCCTCCATGGGCTGACGCTTTTGAACCAGTCTCGAAGTTTCTGAACCACGCTGCCTCTTTAGCACACAAAAAAGCAATTTCGGAAAACTGGTTCGAAACTGGAAGTATGTTCCTGAATCATTTTGGTTAAGCAAAAGGTATATGTTTTCTGGTTAAAAAAGCTGGTTAAAATTTCAGGCTGCATCTTGAAGTTTGTGTAGTAGTTGCGGCCCCAAGACACATGTAGGTCAACGGGTTGGTTGGTTGGTCGCTTGCCGGATCATTTGGAACTGGGAATCGTGGCTGCAGTTGGGCCAAGAAACGTTTGGATGCAGCTCGGTGTGCAGATAAATCTGGTTGGTTCATGGTCAATGGTTGGTTTATTATGGTTAACAAGAAAGTGGAAGAAAATGGTTGATTGCTTTCGTTTGTGGCTAAATATTCTGGTGGATGGTTGGTGAATGGTATGAAATGGTTACGGTTAATGGTGGTGAGACCAGGTGATAAAGGTTATGGTAAACTGATAAATATGTTGGTCAATAGTATGTCAACGGTTTTCATCAATCATTCCTCTGCGGCGGTTTCTCAGAATGGAGAACCCCAAAATTGTTGGTTTATTACCTGTGAATGCTTGACAACGGATGATTTGGGGGTACCCCTATGACTGGAGAATCCACCATCCTTGCCCTACGGGTCTAGGATTCGTAACCGATGCTTAATGCGCCAGGAACGGAAGCAGCTGGATGAGGTCAAGGATGAGACCTGGCGGCTCTCAGAGAGAGGTCTTCCAGGAGGCTGTTTGTTGAAGGCTGCTGTCCTGCTTCAGAAGGGTCTGATTGATTTTGGGGCTTTCCCTGACGTTGTTTCTCCTATGACCGACTGTGGTAGATACCCTCCTTCTTTGCAGACCAGAGCTCGTTGTTGGTGTCTGAGATTGTGCATATATTTTATCTACATTATATATTTACATATGGAAATATGGATACATACATATATATATATATATATACAGTCCTTTTTTGCAAACCAGAACCTGTTTTTGATGTCCCATAGCGTGTTTTGGTATCTATTTGTTTATATATATATATATGTACACATTGTTACAATATATGTTTCTTTGTACACAGGTAAATGGAAATAGATAGCGATCAGCATAATACATCATTTTGTTTATCCAACTTCGAAAGAACTGATAAACACTAAAACAAGTAGTAATGATTTTCAATTGATATTAAATGATATTTTTTCAAGTGATAAACTTTAATATTACTTTCATTCACATTTTTCCCCTGGCCAACTTTGAAGACAATCCATCTGGTGCGACCGAGGATCAAGTGGGAGATCTCTGCAAGGCCTGGAAGAAACACTCAAGACATCTCGAGGCCAAACCTATCATGAATTGGGCAATGACCAATACGCTTGACTTCGTAGCAAGACTACCTGTACATCATTGGCAGTATACCAGCGTCAGAAGGGTCGAATACGCCATTCTACCGAAGCGTAAACAACAAGAAGGGGATTTAAACAATGCATTGTAGCATCCACATCAACTATCTATCATGAACATGATTATTTGCCAGGATTGCTAAAGATTGGCTGTCAGAACAAACCCCACGGCTGCCAATGGATGACCGTCAAGAATTTGATTGACAGTCAATAGTCACTGATTCGCGGATCATCCTGAAACGTTGAAAAACATCTTTTTGTTGTGGCGCCATTCGGGACTACGTGTTTGAGAAATTGGATATGTGTTTTCATCGGATTGGTTATATCATGGGAAAGTCTACAGGAAACCTACTACGATTGATGGTTCAAACAGAGTTTTCCTGTAAATGGTCCATAATACCGAGGATTTTTCCATATTTTTCCCATGATTTTCCCATTAAAAGAGGCCAACCCAAGGATTTCTGTCTGTCACCTGATATGGAGCCAGAGATCTTCACCCACAGTTTGACCTTGGAGCTTCGTTCCATAGCGCCAGTACTGGCCATACCAAGCTGATTTCTGGATGTTGATCAATTGTTTCTTGACCAGCCAACATGGGTTTTATGGGTCTATATAACCTCGATGTTTTTTCGACCCAACTAACATGGGTTTATGATTATGTGCGATTCTTGTTTTGCGGAAGTTTAAAGATGAACTACTTTGGTTTTTTATCTACATATCTGAAACCTCAATAATGAACACGTTTTTTTTAATCCTTACCAAGCATTTGATGTCAAAGAGTTACCAACAAGCCCAATCGTGAAGTCCAAGCAACCAGTTGAAGCGCCTCCCCCTGTCAGGGGCTTCCTGGGAGCATTGGTGCAATGGACAACTACAAGAGGGGGGACTGTAAGCTGAGGCCTGGAGCATGGCACGTTTTTGTTTGAGTGGCCATGAAAGGCAACCTGCTAGTGTTGTTGCCTATTCATCATCATCGTCGTCATCATCGTCGTCATCATCGTCGTCATCATCGTCGTCAGCATCGTCGTCAGCATCGTCGTCAGCATCGTCATTGTCATCATCGTCATTGTCATCATCGTCATTGTCATCATCGTCACCGTTATCATCGTCATTTGTTCATTTTAGTTTTAATTCATATTATTCCTTATTTCCATTGTCATTTTCTTCTTCTTCATCTCATTCATTATCACATTGTTCTGGGATTTCTTATGGCTGAACATACAAGCATGGGATTGCTACCTTGGTTGTCACAGCTCACCATCCTTTGGTTCTTGCTGCTGCCAACAGCGTATGCCAGCTGATGTATATCTGGTTGGTGGTTTCAAACATTTTTTATTTTCCCTAGTGATTATTAACAAATGGTTGGTTATGGTTGGTTGACTAATATTTTTCATAGGGTTGAAACCACCAAACAGTTTTTGTTTTATCGCAAGCTGTTTTGTTTGAGGCTTGACTCACCCTGCTGTTTGCATCGTTTGACATACCTACTCTGGCAAAGGGACACTAGCACCAGCATCGTTGTCCGGACCGGTTAGTTCCCGAGATTCCCCAACAGCAAATTACCAGCCATTGGTCGGTCGGATCAGTTTGAATGATTAGGATTCACATTTGACATATATACAAACACTTTTTTTTATATTTTGTCTCCCTCTCTCTCTTTATTCATTTATACATCGATATGTTCCACATATACATGAAATGAATGACAATACAAGCCACGCCACCGCCGGAGAGCTTTGTGAAAAGGTGTTGTCACCGTGTTGGTCATACATTATGACTAGTTGCTTTACATATATACATATATCATATATATGTTGCTACACTGGACAATCACCCCCGTGACACGGGAGACATCCAGGTGTTTTTGACTGCCCAAGTGGGTCGCAACCATGAAATCTCAACTGCACGGGTTGCTTCGTTCACCTGCCAGTGACATCGATGAGTTGATGAAGAGCTATGACGAGTTGGCGGGCTACACCCAGCGAGAGGCGTGGCGAGGCAAATCATGGACCGGGTCACAGACTTATCCACAAAGCATTGGTGAGTTGGATTCACTCTAAGTGGTTGTTAAATAGATCAACGACCATTGGATTTACAATGCTGTGGTTTCTGAAATTAGCTGGGGGTACGCACAAATGGTTGGTTTATGAACATACATGGTTAATAAACTGGATGTTTTGGGGGTGCCCTATGTTGAGAAACACCAATATATCCACTAAAAGACATCACGTTTTGGAAGATGATCTGTAAGGCACCAAGTCACCAAGTTGTGGATTCTTGGCAAGTGGCCATTTCACGTTGATCATTGACTCTTTGCCTTCATGAGCTTGAGCATCAACAACTTGGGTGGAGGTAGCGGTTGCGAGCCAGGAGTACCCAGTCCTAGCCCTTTTAAAGGGCCTTGAAAGGGGAAGCTAAGGAGCTACCAGGAGGGTAGGGCTTCCCATCACCCAAAACCATTGGTTGCTGATGCTTAATGGTAATTCGTTTGTGCACAACCCCACGCATATTTAGATAGTATATCACCAGCCATGGTGAACACTGATGGCAAGTCACCAGCTATCAAGTTGATAAAACGGATGGTTGCTAATTGATCTGATTCCCAACTGTTTTGTTAATCGTGAACCCACTGGCTGCCTGGCCTTGTTCAAAGATGGTACCATGACCTTCTCCGTGCAAACACTTCTCGATGTGAACACGGTGAGGCCATTAGATGTAGCACGGATTTGTTGAGATCGGTGGTTGAGGTTTGGCGATTGTTCAGCAAAAGAGGCGGCTATGGGTCAAAATTAACCAACCAATTTCATGGGGGGTAATCACCAACAATTTCATAGGGAAAACAATCGCTAATGATGGGGGAACCGGGGGTACAGGGTTTTGACCCACTGCCAGATGTTGCTGGAGAATTAAGGTACTTTTAGCATGTTTTCCTATGTCCCATCAGTCCCATACTGCAAAAACTTCAAGCCATCCTGCAAAAACATCAAGCAATCCTCTGAAGAAGCCAATGGATCCAATGGCTTTGGAGGATGCCGGGCTGGGATGTCATCGCCAAAAACTGCAGTTGCTTCGTGACGTTCTCGCACCCTGCCTCGGGGCACTCTGAGACTCCTAAAGCCTCAAAGACCTGCGTGGCAAATGTTGATGGCCAAGGGGTAATGAGGGGTATATAATTGGTAATATATATATATATATAAATACGTGTAATATGTATGTAATAATAGTATGGTTAGATATTGCATCCCATTGAAATTTTGCTGATTGTCGCTGTTGTCCTTGTTGCTCTTGTTGTTGTGCTTGCAGCATTGCGAGAGTAGGTAGCTGCAGCAGTAGCAATGGCTTGGTAAAAACAGTACTTAGTGGTACGGGTCCTACTTCCGAATACTGTTGGTAAAACGAATGCTGACTAGCTGCTAGAGGTATACCAGTAGTAGTGCTAGTTGTTGTTAGCAACGTTGCTTAGCCAGACAACATACTACAGCATACTAGGGCATCCTCCTTCGTAGTGGTACTTGAGTTGTTTTCCTTCAGGAATGCCACCGGCAGAAACCAGGGCTGTCCGTGTGTTGCTGGGGGACCATGGGAGGTGCCGCAAAATACGCTCTTCTGTGGTCCCGTGGAGGAGGACAGCATCGGGCATTGCCATCCGTGCAATTGGGTACATGGCTGGTTACTAGTGGTTAACAATGGTTACTGTATCTAGCTGGTTAAATTGTTAATCATAAGGCATTAGAACTAACAAGTGACAAGAATAGGGGTTAACAATGGTTCACTGTGGTTATAAACAAGAGGATCCCAAGCAATGAAAGGGGGAGAACCCATAAGAACCAGCAATGTTGACCAACCAATGGTCAGTGTATCTAGCTGGTTGAATGGTTAATGCTGAGGTAATAAGGTATAATATCTAACAAGTAGCAAGAACAGGGGATATAACAAGTATGTATAGGCTACGGATCAACACTAACCCAGCAACAAAGAGTGGTTTCTTATAAGAGGGAACCCCCAAAACACGATTGGTATGTTTATAGACATGCTTGGCTTGGTGAACTGGATTTATCCTGGTACATCTATTTTAGGAAACCACCAAATGAGTTTGTCCATAAATGGTAGTCCCCCCATAGCTGCTGCCCACCCCACCCCACTCCACACATGAAATCTCATGCTAACTGATCCTTTCTTCTCGTGCCAACTGATCCTTTTCCCTAGCTGGTTGGTTACCCTATGAACGATGGTGGATGATCCATAGATTTGTGTATACATACATACGCGCACCAAAAAACTTACCAGTGTATAGATAGCAAAACATCCGCATTTTATGTATGCTCTTGATAAAAGGCTGTCCAGAAATTGTGCGTTGCACATATGAGAATTGTGAAATCACAATGTTGAACCGGAGGGTACTAAACTGATGGACAAGCCCACCTTTGATTATTTTGCTGGAATTAGACATGGCATTGCAATACTGGCCCATGATGCCAATATGGTTAACTAGTAATTATATCACTTACAGTAGTCAACCACAATGAATCCTAGTGGCTTTAGCATATGATCAACGATGTGTATCAGGGGGACAGACTTGATCAACCATGTGGTAGGCAGCTTGGCAGCTGTTGGCTGAACAGGCATTCCCGCACATACCTTCAGCTTAGAGACCTAGCATCCAGACAACACAGAGATTCGCAATCCACCAACATGGTGTTTTTTCAACTAAGCATGGGATGGTAGTGTGTATTTGTGTTCCATTTTGGTATCTCTATTAACTCATTTGTTGGCAAATCTTCAATCTTTGCGAGGTCACTTCAAATGTTTCTTGCTAGGCCTGGCCGCTGCATGTGTACGCTGTTGTGGTGCGACCCGGAATCCGAAAATCGTGAGCCGTTTGGTAGATTTCCAGAATTTCTGTAGGGCTGCAACTAGGATATTTCCCGAGGACCATTGAATGATCTTCCCTGGTGAAAGGCGGTGTTGGTCTGGGATGCAGAAGCCTTTTGACTGGTCAACTAGGTTCTGCTGGAAACATGGATCTCAAAGAAAACAATCCTGCTTGAAATACGTAGTTGCCACGCCACTGTTCATATTTTCTTGTGGTTCCCGATGTCATCAATGACACCTCTCTTCCTGGTGATGTCTCTTTGTGCTTCCAGATCTTTCAACTGTTTCCGGTTGTTGGGACTAATGATCCTTGTCTCTGCAGGGTATCCATCCAATCCACGCGTGCTTACATATGTATATATATGTATATTTATTTGCATGTAAGCACATGATCCAACTACATGGTGCATGGTGTATATGTAAATAAGGCAGAAACCCTGTACTCCTGGTTCCCCTATCATTAACCATGGTTTCCCCATAGTTTTGTTGCTTTGTATCCCTCAATTTTGGTTGGTGAACATTGACCCATTGCCATATATAGCTGGTATATTTATGTATATTCCCTGTAGTTGTTAGTTATCATCCCCTATCATTAACCATTAGTAACCAGCTAGTTAACCATTGTTGTTGGTTAACTGCATGTATCCATGTATGGTCCGGTGTGCCTTCCCCCAGCGTCATGGTCTATGACCGAACCCGACCCTTGGTCCATGGTGAAACCCATCCCAGCAACGCGTCGAAGGAAACCTGGCGTATGAGGAGGACAGCGATGGGGGGAGAAGCAACAAGAACATGCAATATGGGTGTTTCTCAAAATGGGGGACCCCCAAAAGGGCTGGTTTACTACTGTAAATGGTTTAGATAGGGATGATTTGGGGGGTCCCCAATTTTGACAAACACCCATATTAAGCAACCAGCCAATTGTTCACTAGTTGTATTATATTCTGGTTGGTGGTTTCAAACATTTTTTATTTTCCCTATCAGTTATGAACAAGTGGTTGGTGGACCAATATTTTTCATAGGGGTTGAAAAGACCAACCAGTATTTTAGTAATGATAGGTACGACAACTAACAACAATAGGGGATATACTAACTATGTATTGGCTGTGAGTCAATGTCAACGAAGCAACAAATAGTGGTTTCTCAAAATGGGGGGCCAAAGAGATGGCTGGTTTATTACTACAAATGATTAATGCTGGATGATTTGGGGACAGCGGGTCAATACCAACCAAGAAACAAATCGGTACGTGAACAAGCCAACAGTTAGACTAAATAGTTTGGCTATTTTTGGGATGTTTACAAGGAGTACAGGGTTTCAACCCACAGCCACATCATGATGGTTGGTGATATTTAGTGATGGTTGCGGATAATGATCATGCTGGATGACCAGTACCGGCAATATTGGTTGAAGGTGATTGATTTTGAAGGTTCAATCTGAAGGATAGGTAGCCAACTTTCTTGCAAGATGATGGTGTTTTAGCGACCAACAATCCTGGGAATATCATCAACGACAAAGAGATGGAACACCACCACCACCACCACCAACAACAACAACAACAACAACAACAACAGCAACAACAGCAACAACAACAAAAACAACAACAACCACAACAACCACAACAACCACAACAACGGCAACAGCAACAGCAACAGCAACAGCAGCAACAGCAGCAGCAACAGCAACAGCAACAGCAACAACAACAACAGCAACAACAACAACAACAACAACAACAACAACAACAACAACAACAACAACAGCAACGGCAACAGCAACAGCAACAGCAACAGCAGCAACAGCAGCAGCAACAGCAACAGCAACCGCAACAACAACAACAGCAACAGCAACAACAACAGCAACAACAACAGCAACAACAACAACAACAACAGCAACAACAACAACAACGACAACGACGACAGCAAGAAAAACAAGAACAACAAGAACAACAACAACGACAACAACAACAACAACAACAACAACAACCACAAGAACAATGTTTTGATCTATGTTGGGGTCGGATGATCAGGAAAGTGCTAAAGAGGCACCCTCAAATACCAGATGTCCCAACTGAAGATACTCCAATTGTTTGTATGGTTGGGACCTCTCTTCTATTAAAGGACCGCCCCCATAGGGTTGTTTGCATGTAGGTTTGCAATGGGACTATTGTTTCCTCGGTTGAAACTTGCCACGGTACCAGATGGAGTTGACCTCACCGTCTTAAAAGCAGCAACTTATAGTTGTTGCCAGAAACCATCATCAACGATTGACAATCGATTCCCTGCAATTGACACTAAATAACCATCAATTCGCCATCATTTGGCCATCAATTCATCATCCATTCACCATTCATTCACCATCCATTCACCATTCAATCACCACTAACCATGATTGAGGACTGTTTCCAATTATATAATTATACGATCACATGGCCGAGGTTTTCATCACCCATCAGTTTCTGATGGAGTCATGGCCCGGAAAAGCACCAGGCCTTTGAGAGATCAATTGCAACTAATGGGGTGCCAGCTGGGGGATTGTGAGCCACGTAGGAAAATGTCGGCCGCTGTCATTAACCATCGCTAGCCATTGTAAACCACGGTCAAGCACCAAGCGCACCTACTAACAAACAGCTATTTGATGTGATGGGACAAGGAGACCTTTGGTTTTGGCCACTTCCATTCCACTTGCTGGGCTGTAGCACGCCTGTCATAGTACCCAACAGAGCAAGACCGTTGACCACTGGCGGCTTTCTTCAGAAACTGCAGTGCCGAACTTTAAAACGCATATGAACAGAATGGAACAGATATAATATATACCTCAGATCTATGTATATTTGATTGTCAGTAAGTATAAGTGTAATTATACACGATTGGCTAAATCTAAGTATAGCCCATCAAGTTGACTGGTGCATGATTTCGGGCCCAAGTTCATGACTGTAATATGGACCGAACTGAAGTAACTGAACACTAATCAGGGGTTTTAGCGCTGTCTTTGAAGACCAGCAGGGGCCAGTAGAAACGCCTGTGCCAAACTGCCCATGTGTGGAACACTTGCGCCGAGTCAGGGCATTTGCCAGCTAAAGCAGCTGGTTGATGAAGATTCTACAGCAATGCATGCCGTGTTATGTGTACTGTATATTACAAAATGTGTGTATATGTTGAATATGTTAGATTTGTACATATCTTGTATACATATATGTTGTGATGATATATATATATATATACACATACATTTTTACGTATATATATATATATATCAGCATCTATGTACACCTATCTATCTATCTATCTATCTATCTATCTGTCTGTCTATCTATCTATCTATATAATCTAATCTAATCTACTCTACTCTACTCTACTCTAATCTAATCTAATCCAATCTAATCTAATCTAATCTAATCTAATCTACCGATCTATCTATCTACCTATCTATCTATCTATCTATCTATCTATCTATCTATCTATCTATCTATACATTTGTGTTTATGTACGCAAGCACATGTAATTACATGCATCCACACACACACACACACGCACGCACTTATATAGATGCCACACAATTTGTACATGTGTAGATATGTACGTCCATTTGCAAAGCAACACATGTTTGCACTGAACCCGAGTCAAGTGTTGTTGGAGCCATACTTGCAATCTGCCTGGCATCTGCTTGGCATCTGCCTGGCATGGACTTTGCGCTCGCCACCCGCAGGAAGCTTAAAACTGGCATGCACACCCACAAGATCGGTCACTCGACGGCAAAGCGCTGTGAAGGCTGGCAAGGTGTTCAGAACGTCAGCAGTCAAGGGCTTAAAATTACCATAATCAGCAACAATGATGTTCGTAGATTACATCATCAAAATTTGGTGAAGTGAATAATGCATACGGCATACATAAATATACATAATCTTAATAGTTTTGACATATCCCAGGCCAGCAAGCCTTTGGGCAGCCAGAGATTTGGGGATGGTGTTGGTCACATGTTTATTGTCTTGGGCCCAATTCCAGCAATTTCCTCAAATTTTTGCAGATGTTTTATGTCGGTACCACGTTGATTGGTGGTCTGCACATGCTGCTCATGTATACATATATATGCGTGTATTTCGATAGGTGTAAATTGATAGATACATGATTGTTATATATATAATATATTTAAAGATCATACATATACAGATACCCATACAGATTTGCGCGCGCATAGCACATAGATCAATCTTCCCGTAGTGAACATCGAAACGCCTCAGGATTTGTCGTTCCCCAGCCCGATGAACCGTCGCAAGCCGTGGTTTCACCGGTGCCACGACGGTTCCAGGTGAGAACTACTCCTGCAACGAGTCGCAGTTCTCCAGCCACGCCCAAGCGCGCTTCTTTCTGCATCCCTGCGATGAGATCGGTCCGTCCAGAGAGGAGGCGCCCTTCGTGCCGCGGAAGCTGAACAAGTACGGCGTCATGGAGCGGCCGCCGGGGTCGGGGGCAGGCGTGTGGTTGGGAGCGCTGGAGCACTGCCATGAGGGCTGATGGCGGCACCATTGCGGGTGGATATGTTTTGCTGTACGGATGATGCGTTTTGCAAAGCAGGAATCATGTAGTTGTATCATGCCATGTGAAGAGCAACAATGACATATTGTTTTTTTTGCCATGTAACGTATCATGCGTAGAACTAGATGTCTCATGTAATATATGGTCCAGAACAAGGGTCACACGGATCACGGGCACTGTAGCATGTGGGTCAGTACCCCTTTGGTACTGTGAGCCCATGTTTATTTGGATTCCCATGCCACATGTGATGTCCGATTCGGTTGGACCCTGTGAGGGCAGTTTCAGTGAAGAATTCAGCGGTTCAAACGGCACCAAGTGTGATGTAGAAGACTCCACCCACTGCCCACTGTGTTGATCCATCATTTCCAAGTCATTTTCTCAGATTTGGGTCCTGCAAAGCATTCATTGTTGCAGCGCAGTGCAGCATATTTCTCTAGGAGATCAAGCCGGAGTCCCACTTGAATTAAGGCAGGCAGCTGCCGGAACGGAAAAGCTGCAGCCAGTGGGTCAAGCGCAGTCACGATCACTGCAGAACCAGCAGATTGGAGGTAGTTTGATCATGATGCATGATGGGATATGTCTTGGTATGATTGCTTTGTTGTCAATGCCGTTCATTGCCGATAGGATGAACCCCAAATTTGACTGTGAAATTGTCAACCATTTTGCTTCTGATTGCTTCAGGACACTGGGAGTCCATGAGGAGTCCATGATCAAGGACTCATTTTCTGTCAAAAGGTACTGCCCATTGAACTTGTTTCAAGCTATGAACTCAACAGAATCGCAGTTTCACTGCCGTAGCGGTGGTGCATCACTAGGACCAGTCCCCGAAATGGTCACAACTTGTGGTACTTCCAAGTTGGACCCTTCTTGGAGGTGAAAAACCTCCGAAAAAAACCGGATCACTTGGGACGCCTTGCCATCACTGCAGGTGCCTGCAGCAGCGCTGCGCAGTGCGCTCGGCGCGGTACACCCGCTGCAGACTTCGCAACGAAAAAGGGACCTTGTTTCTGGCTTCGGTTCGCGTCGCTGACATCTGGGGGTAGCGGGCCCGCGTACTCCCAACATCTCCCAAGCCATGGTAGTGTCAAGGAAGATCAATGGCCGGTACAGTTTGCCTAGCAGTAAAGCTTTGCAGTTGACTGTAGCTGATATCCTGAAGTGTTGCTTACTGTAACACTTATTCATATCTACTAATTATTAGAATTGCAATGTTGATATATCCCATGCTGATTGTCAATCGGAGGCGTGGTTCCCACATCATGGTGTCTTATATTGTTTTCTGCGCTGTCCCCCGCTCCTCCTCCCGCTCCTCCTCTCCTGCTCCTTGTCCTCCTCCGCATCAGGCCATCACTCTTCACTCGTCACCGTCACTCTTCACTCGTCCATCATCATCATCATCATCATCATCATCATCATCATCATCATCATCATCATCATCATCATCATCAATCCGTCCGTCAATCCGGCCATCAATCAATCCATCAATCCATCACGTCATTAACCATCATCGTTGAATATCGTTGATGGTTTTAACCATGGGTTATAGTCATCACTGATCGCAAGCATCACTCATCACTGATCACAATCATCATTCATCACTGACAATTGTGGGGTTCCCTATGCGGCTTGAGAACCCTCATGATGACATAGCCAGCTTAACCGTCATTGCAAAGCAGCCCTTGCTCAGAAAGTTGGGGTCCAGTTGAGGCCCCTGGTCGTTGTTGAGACGGTGGACCACAAGCAGCTTGGTCGTCAGCGCCCGGACCACCAGCACCCAACCATGGCAGCTGTGTAGGGGAGCCTCCCTTGAAACTGATACCATCACCTTGTGATCCATTTTTTTTCTGGGCATCAGTTCCAATACGGGCTCAATTTCTGCTTATCTCACACTCTCTCTCTCTCTCTCTCTCGATCCGGGCATTGAACTCATGGCGAAATGCGTATGTTTCTTTTGCATGATTTCAAATATCAGGGTTTCCCTAATCTTAAATTACTTCTGACAAGACTCGAGTTGTAGGAATTTGCTCTTTAAAAAATGACAGAGCTCGGATTTACGGATTGTGCCTATACTACTACTCTGTACTACGAACCCTTTACTACCCTATTCGATACTAACAGATTGTACCCCGAAAACTCCCTATGCTCAGCGAAGTGAATTTGGCGAAGCGGTGAGCCACTGGTTGCCATGCTGACAAGAGGGCCAGCTTCGGCAGTACTCTTAATATGGGCCTCTATTTATAAATATATGGGACAGAAGTTTTGGGCTTCTACTTTTGGGCTTCAGCACAAATTCTTAGTTGATTGTATTATGGGCTTCCATTGCTCACTACCTGGCTGAGTTGTGATAATGTCAAAACAGTGCCGTTGAAATGGTGGTTGGTCAAGAAGAATCACCAAAATTGCGTCACTTCAGTCAGACTCAAGTATGATCAGATTGAGCCAGCAAAACGAGACTGGCTGGCTGCAGTAATTGTAAATTCATCATGGATGGTGTTCCATGATGTATGATGTTCCATGTTTTTCCATACTTTTCCATCAACAACTGCGTGGTTCGAACCAGTTGAAGGCATCCGGAAGGCAAACAGCCACCCCAGTGATGATCCCCCGAAGCACGGGGCTTTGTCTGTAGGTGGTACCTGCCAGTGGTACCTGCAAGCCATGCATCTTGACCATTAAGAAGCAGTATCAATCAGGAAACCACCCATTCTGGGTACACCATTTTTGGACAAACACATTTATACATACATATGGTGGTTTCTCAAAATAGGGACCTCCAAACATGGCTGGTTTATTGCTATAAATAGTTGATAATGGATGATTTGGGGGTACCCCTATTTTGAGAAACACCCATATGTTGCCCGTTTTGAATATGCTTGATTGACCATGTGATTATACACATTTATACACACTTGTTTTGAATATGATTGACCCGACCTTGTTTGTTGGTTTATCGCGGCCACACATCGACCTTTTTTTGGTGTTTTCTGGAAGGGATACAAAACTGCATTCTTTGGATTTCTACCGGTGCCTGCTTCGCTGCCATTATCAATAACATGGGTAACAACACCAGCATGTAGTAATGGTTATTACGTATAACCATGTATAACCACCATTACTGACCAACACCATGACTAAGACTATTACCAACCATCAATAAAAACCATGAAAACATAATATACAACCACTTAGAAGCCATACAAAAAACCTAACTTCAAAACATTCTAACCATGTCTGGGCCACTGTTGACCATGAATCCCATATAAAACCATTCACTATGGTCAAAAACCATCAAAAACCAATAGTGGCTAATATAACCACGAAATCCAGAATATCCCATACATAGTTCTAGCCATATATAGCCACTCAACGGATGGGCCATTTCTTCAGTGCCCAAACGCCCCAGCGCCGGGCCGGTGCCCCAGCGCCTCGAGGGGCCTGGCACCAGGCCCGATCACCCCACCGAGAAGGGCCGCATCGAGTCCGCGGGCGGCACCGTGTCCTTCGAGGAGAGCAGCTCTGCCACGGGGTGGCCGTGGCCGTCGGCCTCGGAATGGGGCCCCGTGATTCATGGGTGGTTAATAGCGAGTGGCTGGTTGGCAGTGACCAACAGTAGTGGTTAAATGACATGGCTATGGTAGTGGCTAACTACTCATTAGTGGCTAACTGATTAATAGTTAACCAGTAGTGGTTAAGTAGTGGTTAAGAAGAGATACACTTGTGGTTAATGACATGTTGAGGGAATTGTAGTGCTTATTAGTGGATAATCATTGCTGGTAATGGTTCAACAACTGCTGGTTGGTATTTTTAAGCTCTTGGTTTGGCTTGGAAATGGTTTGGTAGTCTTGAACCATTTTCAAGTATTTCTAGCCAGTTTCAAGTATCAACATTGTTTTCAAAACAATATCTTGAACATATCCTGTATTGGTTTTGAAAAAGATCATGTTGATACTTGAAAATTGGTTTGGTACTTAAAACCAGGTTGGGTCCTATCTTTGGAGGTCTTAGAAGTCGTAGATCTTAGGAAATTCTTACATGAGTGATACTTTGAAAACCAGTTAGGTCCTATCAAGTTGATACTTTGATATCTTTGATACTTGATAGTTTAACTGGTTTTCTTCTACTCAGGTTGATACTAGCTAGGTCCTGTTACCAGCTAGGTCCAGTTAGTTGATACTTGAGAAATCGGAGGTCTTCGGAGGTCTCAGGCTTGAAAACTCCAGCGGCAGGACCCGCCTCGGCTGGATGGCAGCCTTGCGGTGCGGGCCACAGATGGGGCACACAGAGGTGGCAGGGATGGCTGGTGGTGATTGATGGTGGTTGAACAGCTGTTAATATGGTGGTTACTTCTTGAGGTATGGTGATTAATGGTGGTCAATACATGTCAATACCATCAGCACTTGTGGTGGGGCTGAGATTCTCGGATGATCCGGTGATGCAACCGGATGAAGCAAAAATAGTTGGCAACAACAGTGCTATAATGACGATCAATCCGGCAACGTTCATGGTGTTCATACCTGAACTCAATGACTGTTGTATCCGAAGGGATCATCAGCAACCTGATGATGATGACGACGACGACGATGATGATGATGATTATGATGGTGATAGTGATGATGGTTTTGATGATGACGATGGTAGGCGAGCATGACTGCCTTCACGATGATGGTGACTGTAACACCATGATGCTGCTACATAATTGATTCATAAGAATGGTGCTGATTGTAATCTATAGTGCCAGTAGTTTTCATGGATTTCAGGTGGTTTCATGGTCATACACACACATATTATACAGATATACAACGGTATAATTAATCGTGATGACGATTGGAGTCGTCACGATTATTGTATTGGTTGTAGTGATTGTTAGAGTCCTTGTCACTGTCTATGTATGGTTACGGTATTGCATGTACATGTTTTTAGATTTATGCACAAAATGTTTACCCACCGCTAATGATCATCCAACATGCCAAGATTGTTTATCTATTTGCAATGACCATTTTCCATTCCAATGTTTGATTGCTGCTGAGAACTCAAAAAACCTAGAATTCACATATCTAAGATTATCTAACATCTAACATACATCAAAATTGCATTGCCACGATCTACCAGCTTTTGTTGTCGCGTCAGCCTTCTCATCATCATTAGTAACAATCCCATCGACAGCAATGACATCATCAACGAAAAAGAGCGATATAATGAGCACAAACATCGACGTCGACATGCTCATCATCATGACTGTCACAATAATCACCGTTGAACTTGATTATTATTACCACGCTGACCGTCATAGTGACCAGTCCTCTTATGATGATCATACCTCCACGGCATAGTACATCAATTTTGTCCAGCAACAAGTGAGCATGCGTAGACACAATACCCCTACCTTTCTACCATTTGATGTACCTTTACTTGTTGTGCAATTACCCTTGATGTGCCTTTGCAATTTGATGTACCATATGAGCAGACCAGTTTGACATCCTTTACCTATTGGGGATGGTCCAGTTTGATATTCTATCTACTCTAGGCTGGTCCTATATGAATGACGCACCCTCACATGAAACGTAGCTGGGCATGGCCTGACGTTACCTCAGTGGCCATTGGGATCAACCAGGTCAGTAGAGGCTTGGGCGATTTCGAATACAAAGCTGACGGTCGGGGCAGCTCAGTCCTGGCGTTCGTCTTGGCAATAGCATGACAATCACTCATGGCACATTCTATTTTTCCAAACATTATGGTGATTTGGTTCAACCATACTAGTGTCATGAACATACAGTATCATTTGATAATCATGATATCATTATCAACTGCTTGGCGGTTTCAAACATTTTTATTTTCCCTATTACTTGTTAACAAATGGTTGCCGGACTCATGTTTGTCATAGGAGTTGAAACCACCAACCAGCTAATCTGATTAATGATACGGCTCAAGCACAGGGAATGAAGTTGAAACCAGAAGTTGCCAGCCGATCGTTGTCCTGGGAAACCAACCATGCTGGAGGATCAATGATTTTGAGCTATGTGGGAAGGACCTGATGAAGGCTTAGGACCGTTGGCCGTGTCAGAGGTTACAAGC
Source organism: Symbiodinium kawagutii (assembly GCA_009767595.1). NCBI lineage: Eukaryota > Dinophyceae > Suessiales > Symbiodiniaceae > Symbiodinium > Symbiodinium kawagutii. The sequence continues at coordinate 291,910 of VSDK01011369.1, read as the reverse complement.
CTAGCTCGTTCGCGTGCCCACCCGGTGGTGCCACGGCTCATGAAAGCAGGATGAACCTATGAACCCCTGATTTTTGGCTAGGGGAATACTCTGTCTCAAAGAGTCACAGTATGGTTTCCAAAGAAAATGAATTATTTGCCTAGTTGTTCAACTTCATTTTGACTTAACAAAACTGTTGCCCTTTGGAAGTTCAAAATCGCCAGTTTCAGTAGGTAAACCTAAATAAAAGGTGGACTGACCACTTCCGGGTTTGTTGACCAGAGGGCAGGTGTTGCTGTAATTCGCTGTACTGCAGCAAGGCAACGACAAAAGCATCAATCTGGGCATGGTGTTCACAAAAAATGGTAGTTTTGCAGCCAAAGTGATTGTTGTGGGATGATGTTGGCATGCCATGGTGTACCATGGCGTGCCATACTATGGTGTACCGTGGTGTACCGTGATTCTTGAAGCACGCATGCATTGCTTTCCTCGTGGGGTGTATGGTTGCCTACTTGTCAGGTTGCCATCATTACCCCGTAGCCGTACCATCGTGAACCAGCCATTGATCATTCTAAACTATTAGGCAGTAGTGAAGTAGCTGTCGACCAAATATGAACCATTGGCCGAAAACAACCACACTTTCACTATCTATATACTCATTGGTTGTTAACTAGTCACCGGACTGACCGTTCTTGACCAACCAGTTAGGCATCCCTCAGGTCAAAAGCCCGTCAGTGAACAAAAGGCGCCAGCTGAAGACCCTCGTTGCTCGCACCAAGAACTTGGTAGGTGAGGATCCAAAAAAACATCAAAACAAACGGCATATGTTTCATGATTCATCATGAATTGTGTTTAGTGTTTCGTTCCCATAGGGGATACTTGATCAATTTTACTGGCAGGTTTGGCGATGCTTAAAGCCACCGACCATGAATTATCTTATTCTGAAGGGTGCCATATAATTGCAGCGAAAGGTTAGCACAATCAGAATCAAACAAGATCAGTGATCAGTGAATACCGGTGCTCCGCAATAATTTATCATGATGCTATTACCGCACACCCAAAACAAATGTGATGAACATAATTGGTACAGAATATCAACATGCTGAGCAATCACAAGCAATTTGTTGCTTTGATTGTACACTATACGATATGTACGACTATTATTAGTGGTCGTGAGCCCTGAGCTACAATCTTGACAAAACTTTGCTTTGCACGCACATTTGACTATCAGCAATGATCAGGTTATGATTGAGATGGTTAATCATGGTTGCTCTCAATTTGATTGCCATTTTCAGTTTTGAATAATTTTACATATTTGCTTGCTGCTGGATCTGTATTGACATGATTATTGCTATTACCTCTATGATCTGGACCTATCCAGGTTTAGCGGCTTGGAACTATGATTCCCATGGGGCAGTGGGGCCTCGCTTCGTGACCTAGTGAGAGCATACCGTTGTGATTCCCAGAATCGGTTTCGAAATTTTACAGGAACCTTGTGGAACCTCCCAAAACGGATCGAAAACGCGGCGCGTTTCAATCGGTTCAACTGTGAATGTTCATCCACCCACTGGATGCTAATCATGGACGCATGTTTGTCAATCACTATCAAATACAACCTTGATTATTGACAGAGAGTCTCCCCATGATGAATTCCAAAACATGTGGGGCTCGCTCTTTGAGAAGGTACTCACGCCGCAGGTTCCTATAGGAACCACGGTTTTCCAGGATGCCGCCCTACAGAGCCATCAGTAGGTAGATCTATGGTAGCCTCTAGTCGTCAACCATAGCTGCCCGGAAAGCTGCGAGCGCTCATCGACTTGGTGGGCAGTATCGCCATGTCAGATTGCTGCAGGATAAATCGTATGTTTAACATACTGGGTGGTTGACCTAAGTTGACCTATTTATCCTATCAATCCTATGTTTAGTATACTATTGATCCTGTTTATCCTATATACGAAATTTACCTTTTGGGAATGTAGCCTCACTTTCCAGCCAGGGAGCTGTTTGTTGACGCTAGTTGAGGCTTTCTGGTGAGTATAATGGGTTGCCGCCCCAAGGAGTCTACTTGGATGATCATCCCATTTGCTGATTAGTAATCATTATTGGTATAACTACTACAATTTGTGGTGGATTCATACAGTACCAGTGATAAATAGGCGAACATAGCTACTAGCAGTAACCTCCAACTACTGACTACTACTTTTTTTGGAGAATGTACCAATGGTTACGTAGCTACTAGGTTTATACCATTGGTAAACAGGTGAACGTAGTTACTACCATTGGTACCTCCGACGCAGGTGTCTTGTATCCCGGACATCTACGAAGTCTCAGCTGTGCCGTGCGGGATCTCGTGGTGCAGTTGTGCTGGTCGACCATGGCTGATGAGGGAAACCATAGTGGTTTATTGTTGTCGGCTGTTTCCCAGCCACCCATCTCAAGAGATATAAATAAATACATCCATCGATAGATATAAGATGACATGATTGGTTCATTATTGTGGCATATAATTATGTTTACTTATTTATTTACTTATTTATGCGTTACAAGCCTACATCCATACACACTTGCATTGTTCGTATCTGCAACGCGTGCGAATCAGTGTGAACTTCACGGTCCCGGACTTGGCTCCTCCAGCTGATCGTCCCCACAGCTGATTTGTTGGTCAGGTGACGGTTCGTTGGTGGGGCATGGTTGCAGGCAGACAAAAATCGGGAGCAGTTTCAGCGACCGTGTGGTGGTGTTGTGAATCATTGGTCGTCACTTTTGTTGAAGCTAGGTGCTAGGTATGTACCAATGACCCAGGGATTGATATGGATTGATGTCATCAAGAGCATATTTGTTGTCTTGATCCATCCCAGCCCACCAGTATTGACCATGTAGATCATTTGCACTCCATTCAAGATCATTATATTCATGAGCTTGTTGCTTGTTATTTTTGAAGATGAGCTCGGTAAGCATCATTCAAGATCAGCTTACGAACTAACCACATCTAACCATCAACATCACCAACCATCACCAACCATCACCAACCATCACCAACCGTCACCAACCGTCACCAACCGTCACCAACCGTCACCAACCGCCACCCACC
>VSDK01011369.1:258664-288734 GCA_009767595.1 Symbiodinium kawagutii | reverse complement strand
GGGGTTGTGGTGGTGGTGGTGGTGGTGGTGGTGGTGGTGGTGGTGGTGGTGGTGGTAGCCATTGAGTTGTGATTCTTGTGTGTTCTCTTGTGTTTCTATATTAGTCCGCTTGTTTCTATGATTTTCTGATTTGTTCTTCTGATTTAGTTGTAGTTGTTTTGGTTATTCTTCTTCGTCATGTTCAATTGTTTTGTTTTTCTTGTTCTTATTGCGCTGCTGGTGGTTGCTGCAGTTGGGTGACAACTGGCAGCGGACGGTTCTGATAAAGTCGTTGGGTGGCTCCTAGTACCTTGTTATGGGGGCATCCTTGGATCTGATGCTTTCTCAAAATAGGGGTACCCCTAAAAATGGTTGGTTTGTTACCCCAAGCCGTTGATAAGCTGGTTGACTTGGGACCTCCATCTTGGATGTGCAGCTGGGGGAACCATAGTTATCAGCCCTAGAAGGTAGTTGAACTAAGCCCGTTACGAAACCATGGTTGGTGACCACTCACCTTCGCCGTTGGGGTGCACATCACCTACCTCAGGTCATGACTGCAGAAGAGGTGGTCAGCAGACTCAGTGCAGCAGGGTCGGCAGCGCAATGGCCTACTGTTGGGGCTGAAGTAGTTACCAGTGATGGTTGATGCTTGGCAGTGATGGTTGATGGTTGATAGTGATGCTTGGCAGTGATGCTTGGCAGTGATGCTTGGCAGTGATGCTTGGCAGTGATGGTTGGCAGTGCTGGTTGATGATTTCCAAGAGGGGATGGTTAATCATAACATAGAGTCTGGATGGTTGATCGTGATGGCTGATAGAAGTAAAATGGTTCGGAATGATGGCAAGCATCCTGAGAACCAGCAGGCAACTATCTACATCAGAACGTCGTCAGGGGGTTACCACCCACTGAAGGCGGGTTCAAAGCAATGATGGAAAGCCATATCTTTTCAATCTGCCTTATCCTGACCGAAGCTTGGATATGTGTGCGGACATGATGGGTATCCTGAACCGTTCCAAATGGTGAGTTCAAGGAGAGTGGAACTTGGAGGGGCACACCATTGATGGGCAACCCCGCAGTGTCATAACCATCTTTGACCATCACTGAAAACTAGCCAACATCAACCATCTAGTATCACATCATGATCATGTACCATCCAACGATCTCAGGCATTCAACCTCCCCCCCACAAGGGCGATACTGTAGCACTTGTGATGAACTTGAACCTTGAGAGTTGGAACTAGTGGCCAACAGATTCCTATTGTGATACCGGTGATACCTTTCCAATTGGAACTTTTGCGAATAATTTGAGCCACTCTTCAAGACCCTCCACGATTGTTTCAGTCTCTGACCTCTCATTATCTTAGAGTTTCAGTCAAATCTGGATTTCAGGATCAGTGACTCATTGAATTGTCCCAAAATTGCAAGGTACTTCAACTCGATCAACTTATAGCTAGGGGGTACCAGCTGCAGGATCATTGACTCATTGAAGGTAGTTCAACTCGATCAACTCGCAGACCCCATGACACTGATCCTTAGGCGCAGTTCATTTGCGATGCCTTGGCCAACGAGACGGACCTGGGTGACATTGCAGCAGAGATCTTGCGGCAATGCCTTCAGAGGCCCCGTTGTCGCCGGTTTTCAAGTGGCCAAGCTCGCCATGATGGGAACCTGTTGTGGGGGCCCAGTTTGGTTGAAATCAAGATTGATGTACAGTATAGTCATTTATTAATTTATTTGTTTATTTATGTTTTTATTTATTTGTTTATCTATGTATTCATCCAATTGTCTACATATAGTTTATTTCATATTTGAATATATATATATATATATATGATGTCTTATTATTCTATATCTAATTATCTATTTTATTTCATTTTTATAAACGTGTGGATGTAGATTTGCAGACATATTTGAAGAGTGATGTCAGGACATGCGTACGTGCAGGTGCAATGTGGGCAAAACTGTCGTAATCCCGTGAGTTTTTTCAAGTGGAAGTCTCTAAAAATCTAGGGGTTTTGCATGCAGCAAGACTGAAGTCGGAGATTGTGAGAGGGAGCACGTTGCAAGATAGCGCTGCACATTCGGAGGATTACTGTTTGACTTCCGTGCGATAATATGTGTTCAAATACAGGCGTTTACATCCTTTCGTGTGTATGTTTGCACCGGTGAAGAAACAAGTTTGCATGTTTTTGATCGTTGGAGGAGTAGTGATCTTTCCCTGGCGGGCAACCATTTTACTGAAGCCATATTCCACAATGAGTCTTTGTTTCCTGTATTGAAGTTGGGTATTTGCAGGCAGATTGAAGTTGATCTATAACCGGCCTGTTAGAGATGCTACTTGCAAGAGTGCCTTCACCGTTCCAACTTGACAAGGGCACCCACAGACACAAAAGGGGACCCATCACATCCCATCACTGAATATCCACGTCTGGGGGGTTACGTTGCCACAACGGTTTGGCCATTGAATAGTGTTCACCAAAAGCCGTTGGTTCAGCACGGGTCGCTGACGTCGAAAAAAATGGGCTCCACCAGGACGGCCCCAAAATTCCGCAAGAACTGAAGATGTTTCTCACTGAGAAATCAATGATTCCTTGTGTTCCCCTATTTTTGGCTTTTGTTGGTCATTTGCCGCAGCATGTTCACCAGCCATACGTTGGCACCGCGCCTGCAATTCACAGGAACAGTCGCGACAACATGACCTGCATGATCATGCAAATGGTGGATGGCAGCGAGTGGGCCAACTACCCCGACGAGATGAAGAACTACGAGAAGCTGCTTGGCCGGTGAAACTGGTGAGCCAACAATGACCCGCCATGTCATAATGTGGACGTTTCTCAAGCCACAGGGGTACCCCAAAGCTATTGTTGGTTTATTATGTTTATCATTTATTATTGTTTATTACTTTAAATGGTTACTACAAAGGATGATAACTGGGGGTACCCCTATTTGAGAAACACCATGTGGGAATATACCAACCGTTGCCAAGATAAACATGGGAGATCCCGTTGCCGGCGATAGCTTTTAAAGATGTCCGCTGTGACGATGAATGATGGCGTAACCGACAACATGGTTCAGCGGAGATCTGCGCCGTTTTTTGCAACCCCGAAATTCGATGTCAACCCCTTGATTTTTTTCTCGTTGGTGAAACTGATGGTGCTGGATGCTGCAACAGCAGTTGGATGAGCCCAACCAGCAGCAAACAACATGTCATCCATCATTTTTCGGCTTGTGCCCCAGGGATTTGAAGGGCCCCAGGTATCTCCACACTGGACACCTCGCAGCAATTCGTCGTACCTGTTGATCATCCCTCCTGTCATCGTTGATCATTGGCTATCTTGTCTCAGTAAACCTGTGTTGACTGATAAAGAATTCGATTGACGAGTCGCTAATCTTGGCATGTTGTCAACCCACAGGGGTTTCCGGTTGGACGCTGAATCTATTGGGAGAAGAATTATCAACCTCGGAAGCACCTTTACTATAAGCATGATTCATTGTTACCGTTAAGGGTGGCTCATCAGCCATTGACGGTTAGACCCTTGATTAGTACCCGTATTTATCCATTAATGGTCAAGAAAAAACCCGTATCAAGTAGTGGAATGAATGATTATATCAGTTCTTGTGAATAGAATTAACGATTCAAGATGCTCATTTTGAACTCACCACTATGTTTATTAATTAAATCAATGTTTGGAAATCATTAATAACTCACCACTCAATTCTTGTTGATGGAATTCATGGCTGGAACTCAGCACTATCTTTATTAGTATGGTGAACAGTGGTTAATAAAATTATAGTCCTTGTCAATGTGTGATTAATTAATGCTGATATATTTTTGAAATCAATCATTGATAATTAGCTACGTATGGTTCATATGATTGTTTGTCCACCATTAACCATCAACCATCAATCAATAAGTATGCGTATTAATGAACCAGTTAATAAACTATGCTAATATGTGTTAATCAACCATTAATCAACCATGATTCAATCCATTATTTCTCAACCATTGACAACTGGTTGACATGTAAATTGTTAATTATTAACTGTCAACCATTAGTCTACCATTATTCAACGGTTGATTACTGTCAATCCACCATTATTATTAATGTTTAAACCTATTAATGAGTATTTCTCAACCATTGACCATTCTCCTCGAAAAAGTCAGGCTGGCGGATGGTGACCGCGATGTTCCTTGGTAGCCAGGCGGGTGGCGGATGTTGTGGTGACGGCTTTTCGAATGTCAAAGACCGCAGGAAGTCCAGGGATTGGGTGGCTAAATGATGGCTAAATGATTGGCAATGGTGGGTCATGCGTGGAAATTGCCGTCAAAATGCACGTTTCATGATGGGAACTCTATGGACCTTCAGATAATTGGTGGTTTTATGAAGGAAAAGTCTAATGATAGAAACATCTGGCTATGGGTCAATATTAACCAACCAATAATGAGGGTATTAATCAATCATTTTATAGGGAAAACAATGGTTAATACTGGGGAACCAGGGGTAGGGGGCTTTGACCCACAGCCATATGGAAACTCAGCGGGCAATCTTGAGGCGAAACACCATCTCGCCAAAAACTCTTCTTATGGTGTTTTTTTGGTGTCTGATAATTAATGAGCGTGTGGATAATATGACAAATGACCGCTATGTACAGAGAAGAATGGCCTCATGAACCAAACATAGCCACATGGACACATCATTGCCCTTTGCACTTGGGTGGTTGGTTGGCTGGCTCCGTTATACCACAAAAACGGAAATCTAAGCGTTGAAAGCACGCATTCGTCACCTAATGTATGAACATGCCCATATTGTGAGATATGACATGGGTTGTTTCGACAGCGGCTGGCATTGGAGATGGACTTTGATATGAATTATCCTGGTAGTTGGAACAATTTGGAAGTGTCCATATTCATGATCAACAATATCCCCCAGATATGTCAGGCTTTTTCTAATGACATTGAACTTCACTTGGAAGGGTTGTTGGGAAACAGCTGTTAGCCATGGAAACCCATCACTTGCAGGGGGGCGACCCCTGACCCATGGCGGCTCTGGGCCTGCTTTGGGCACGAGCCCAGGAAGATGTGCAGAACCACTACGCCACGTTCCTCTCGACGGCGAAGTTCCCCGCACAGGTGGGTGGCTGCAGCTGAAACAAAATTGGACTGAAAGTGGTTCCCGAAAAGGTGGGAATTGGACTGGCTACCTCTTGGCAAGGCCAAAATGCTCGGCTGAAGTGTGCAATTGTTATCGCTACGAAGAGTTACCTTGGTTCTAAGAACTGAATATGGGTGCAACAGGTTTCAAGGAAAATGTAAAGCAATAGATTTTGATAGATTTTGAAAATGGACTTCGGCAAGCAAATCTTGTATAAGTTATTGCTTCTTCATTTCCTCCCAATCTAGACTGGACGTTGATGCGAGTGTCATGTGTTCTCAGACCTGGTTGATCTTGTAAACGCATGTATGCGCGATTTCTCAGACATAAGACCTGGTTGATCTTGCAAACGCATGTGAACACTACTATTTCTCTTGCAAGTTGCCTTCCCATCATGAAAATCAACTGTGAAAGGGTGAACCATCATCTCTTTCAAGAGACGAGCCTTGCTGGAGGCCATAGGAAGCAACCTCTGCTGGTTGATCACGGGCCAACCAAAGGTGACTCCAATGCAAGCCTCACTGCGAGGCTGTAATGTGTTCAAAAACCCGAGGACTTTCTCCTACAAGGAGTGTCATAGTTGTGGACAACGACATCTTCTGCTGGCTGCCATTGATGGTTCATGCTAGTTGGCCCCCAAAATGCCGAGAAGATCGAGGCTTCTCCAGTGAAAAACGCTTCCTTTCGGCGGTTTCGGAGAAGCAGTGGCCGATTCCAGGCCGTTGCCTGCGACGTGTGTCACAGATGGCTGATGCAAATGCAACAGTGCAGCGCTCAGATGCATTGTCCCCACCACCAACCAGCCCCCTGTAGCTGGCCTTGTGCTCGCATCCGGTGCATATTTCTGGGGATCACCAAGTTGGAGAAACCAATTCCAAGTTTCATCGTTTGGATCACTGTAGTTGACTTTCATCGTCATTTCTAGCAGTGATTTGATTGGTGTTTGGTTTTTTGATATTTTTGGGATGGCGAAACATGGTGAAACCAACCGGTTGACAGATATTTTTGGGATGGCGAAACATGATGAAACCAACCACCAACATCCACCAACCAGTTATGCATAAAGTATAGTGGTGACCTACCCGAACGGTGTAGGCCATGGGGTTCCCCAAAGGCTTGGACATTGCCGAGGTGCACTTGCAAGCAAACCTTCTACTGCAGCAGGCGCGCCAGCACCTGCGAGGCGTCCCTGGTCTAGGGCCAGCTGTGTTTGTAAGTTGTTTCTTCATGGAAATGGCATGAAATGGCGGTGGGTTGGTCTGTGAATGCCACACTGCCTGGTTGAGATTGAATCATGCAGCCGCTCAACTGGAATCAAGATCACGTATTTGATCGGATTTGTGTAGGTAAAATGAGCCCCGAAACATCTAAACATCCTATCTAAATACAACCAGTTAGCGTAACCCCAGAGAGAAACTAGCTGGAACATCTCAGCTTTACATCACGAGGAGCCCTTCCTTGAGTATGGGTGGATGTCATCCCAAAGTATGCACAAGCAACATGCAAAGCTACACACAAGCGATGTGCAATAGATATCAGTGGATACATATACCGATCAATCGTTGGGAAACAAGTAGTTGAAAAAAGGAAATTAGCAGCACACGGGAATATCTCCGAACCTATCTGGGTAAAATGGTTAACTAACAGCATGACCTGCACAATGGACCATGGATATATCCAGCAGAGTACGGGTATTTGATATATGTTGATACCATTTACTTTTCTGAAGCGATTCATCAACCTCCCCGGCTCCAGTTGCACCGGCCAGGCATTGTCAAAAGAAAGGCTGGAAGGTGCAGCCGGCCTCACTGCAGCTGGACGGTTACATCGGTTACCATGGAGCCTTCCAGTAAGGGGGTGCGTGGTGATGACGGGTTGATAACCGCAGGCCTCAGGTTGGGTTTTGTTTAGTCCCAGCGTTGTATTTTCTCGATCAGCTTACCTACATGAGTGGCTTTCAAACCTGAGTGCCGTTTTCCCCGTACCGTTTTCTTCCATCAAACACACAACTGGTTGGTGGTTTCCAACATTTTATTTTCCCTAGTAACTATATGTAACTATTAAAAATGGTTGGTTCATCAATACAAGTTTCTTGCTGATTTTTCAGGATCCATTCTTTGAAGAACTGCATGGGGACCCCCGGTGCTGAATCCGGGCAAAGTTTCTCCTGTCATTCACTGTCGGTCTTTTTGAAAGGGAACCATTGGTTGGGAGGTATCCCATAACCTGTAACAAAGAGTCGTTGCTATCAATCAAATGCTGATATGTGTTTATATCAAGCCTTATTAACAGAACACCAACACCATGAACGGCACCACCAAGAACAGCAGCAGCAGCAGCAGCAACAGCAGCAACAGCAGCAACAGCAGCATGAACAACAATAGCAACAAGAACAACAACAAGAAGATGAACAACAACAACAACAACAACAACAACAACAACAACAACAACAACACTATTTCACAGTGCGAAAGAAATGCATCGACTTTGATTCCTTCTTGGTGATATATGATGCGCTGCATTTAGCAGATCTCAAACGTACGGGAATCCAACGCCATGCAAGAACCAAGTCAGTGTTATTATTTCAACATCGGTTTTTGTGCCAAAGAACTACGCTTTCGGTTGGTGAATGGTTACTGTAATGGCTGGTGGATATTGATAGCTATATAAAAGAGTTACTATGATTACTATGAGTTATTGACTAGTTGTCTAGAAAGTATACATATATCTACCATTTTTGTGCAGAATATCCACCTAAGGTGCCCACAGAATTCCGGCCGCAGCCACGAGTCGAACCAACTCCGGAGGCGATGCGTGGCAAAAGTGTCGATCTTATGGAAACCAGTAATGGTCAATCATGACTGGTTGGTGGTTTGAAGCATTTTTGATTTTCGCTATTGCTTATTAACAGATGGTTTGTTGACTAATATTTTTCATAGGGGTTGAAACCACCAACCAGATGACTATATATGACTAAAGTAAAGAGCTTGTGACTTACAACATCACAATTGGGATCTACATCACCATGACTAACCCATCATCACTAACCATATGACAAGAGCAAACAATCAACATTGTGCACAATATGTTGGGAGATCCCTAGGGTAGTGATTCATCTCCGAAGCGCTTTAGTTTTTGCGGTTCCTGACAACCCCGCCATCATGAGGACCATGATCACACCACTAACCATGTATTACTGCTACCAACCATTGCCATGACTACCCATTGCTCACCACGATGAGTCTGGTGACTATCACCAGCTCTTCTTGAAAACTGGTCATGATGAACAATGGTAGGGTAGTATTTTTACACATCTAAAAAACTGTTTTTAGATATGTAAAAAGAACTCATGTCATCAATTGAACCTTATCACTTTTCACCACAATAGCCTCGCGAAGGCGCATCAAGCTGTTTGTCCCAAAGTACAGCCCAAATGAGGTGCGACCTGGCGCCGCAGGGAGGCTGTATGGTGATGATGCCTTCAAAAATTATCCCCTATGTGTGCGTCTTGTCGTTTATTGATGTATATCGATATCTATATACTTCTTAATAAACCCGCATAAATTACAAATGGTCGGAGAATAGCACTGGGAGAAGAGCGCGTTTGTGCGAGGTAATACGGTTCATCGCAGCCAATGTGAGAAGCAGCAACCGATACCACAAACCGCAATAGTAGAGATGTAGAGATATAATCAAGAGTTTTATCTACTGAATTGGGGCGCTCCATGTGCATACCAATCTACCCCAGTAGAAACTGGACAGAGGAAGTTCACTACCCCAGCAAAGGTGTAACCTTAATGTACCCATGGGTCTTCGCCATGTTGATGGTTTCAACGCTCGTGAGCTCCGCTAGAGCCAAACACCTGCAGTGTCACTGGCATCTACATGCGAGGGCCCCGGGCATCCGTGACAATGAAGATCTGGTTGAGACTTGGGTGCTCCCCACAAGCCATCAGAGTGGTGTGGATGCATGTGGATGCTTGGTCTTTTCGGCAAACACAATAGTTTGTGAATGTTATGCCGCAAGCAACAATCATCCTTTTGCGGATATCTTTGATCAACGGGTTTGGTACCCGTTCTGTTGTTGCTTTCATCATACTTGTGTACGACTGATCCCGAGGTTTGTTTGGTAAATCACCGCTTTATGTCAAGGAAATCCACCAGGTTGGCAACAGGTTTCTCATGTTGGTTGCTGAATCTTTACCTGGTTGGTGGGTTCAAGCATTTTTTCCCTAATATATATATATAGTTATTAACAGATGGTTGGTTGACAAATATTTTTCGAAGGGGTGAAAACCAACCAGTTATTTGTTCTTCTCGTTCTTTGCTCCATCAACTCTTTGGAATCTCTTTTTGCTAGGCACTGAAGCGCAGACAAGGCAGACGCATGTCTACACTACACTATATCTAGCATATATTGTCTATGATATCTATACTTGAATGCAGATATATACAACGATATAGACATCGTAAGATATTGTATGTAGATGTTCAAATACATATACACTATACAGATATAAGTTTGTATATTATTTATATACACATATGATTCAAGTGTACATAAAGATGTTTGCTTGCTCTGCGTACATGACAAGATGCCTGGATTTATGGTGTGTGACCAAAGATTTTGAACAACTTCCCCAGTCACATAGTGATCAGCCTCCACCGGCTACTAGGCGCCCCTTTCGGCCTACTGCTGCACCGGTGAAGTTCAGGATGACCGTGGCCACTGCTGCGAGCTGCTGTACTATCTTCGCCTTGGACTAGTTAGACATGCGAGGCTAAGAACCCCGTGGTTGATAATTACAAAACATAGCTATGGCTCAAGGCTTTAACCAATCATTTGGGATAAGTTCACCAACAATTTCATAGGGAAAACAGCCTGGTTCATGATGGCCACATGAAGCAATTGGCTGAAGCCGAAAGTGTGGTCCCAAGATCGGGCTGAGCGGTTTGAAAGGTGGTGAATCCTCAGCTTTGGCAGTTCAATTGGTCGGATTCGGCCCTGCATTTTTTTGTCAATGGTGAACGGCATCAATTGGTCTGGGAAGCCATGATAGCTAACTACTGTGGAGTGTTACCACTGGCATGTTTCGTCAGAAGCTTCGCAACGCCATGTTTTCCGTCTCAAAAACTTGTGCAGTGTCAACAGTGGCCACAGTTGTCGAGTCGCCAATACACCGGCAGATAGCCTTGCACAAGAAGGACACCTACTTTGAATACGTTGCAAACGGGTTGACCTGTATCAACTCAACTGCCTCGTTTGCTCGGAGCTAGTTGATTTCGTTTGCCAAGTGAATTAGCTCGGAAGGGATAGCCAACAAAAAGAGGGTAGATGTAGAAATTGGAACTGAGAATCTCAAGATAGCAGCAGTCGTTTTTTCATGCATGTGAGCGTTTCTTGACAGTTGAGTATTCTTGCAAGGGCAAGTGTCAACGAATGGAAATTCAGCTTATCTGCTAGTACGTAAAGTGAAGGTGCCGAGCAGCATAGGTTTTTTGTTCGCGATACCCTGATGTAGCCCTAGCATACTCCCTGACATAGCCCGGGTGCCTGCAATTCTGGCCGATTTATAGTCACTCGATTAGTACTTATGATATGTATAGGTAATAAGCCGCCGCAGTAAGCACTAGTGATATGATATGATAGTATACTAACCAGGCAACCTATAATTTTAGGCTATTGATCTGCCAGCCCAAGGTGTAGAAGTTGATCTTGTGGTGCCCCTTTCGAAGTCGATTCTGTTGGAAGGTTTCCCAAGAACCCTGGGATACCATGAGCAAACAAGGGCATCCCTTTTGGTAGATTTCACCCCTCAGTTAAACGGTAAAAATCATTCAAACAATGGTTACTGGAGTGCCAGGGTAAGATCATGATTGGCTCCTGTGCACTGCCAGCTTCCAAACAAGGTCAGGTGAAGCAGCGGCATGGCCTCTGAATACCAGCCAGCAGTTGGGTTGTGTTAAGATCCTGCATGTTTGATTATAATGGCTGACAGTGTCTAGCAGTGGTTAGCAGCTGTTTAGAATGCTCAATCAAGTTATCAAGTGATCAAAGCTTTATAGTGCTCAAGCATGCTCAAGCCCTCACTTACCGGTTAGTAATGGTTATGGGTCAACAGTTTATACCGCAGTTTCATTGAACTGGATCCATGTCTACAATGCGTATCCGACCCATGTTATTTTTAGGTTTCCAAAACACCAGGCCGGAAGGGTTAAGAACGAATCAGCATGTGCTGGTCCTGGTAATCTTATTCATCCCAAAGGGCCACCTTCTGGAAATTATGCACCCTCTCGAAATCTCACATCAAAATGGAAAGTCACCATACGAGAAAAACCATCCACAAATGCTTCAATGGTGCATTTCCCACCAAAGTTCGACTGCCAGTGGGCAGACCAGCACTTTGGGGGCTTATACTACTTCACTAGATATTTCTAAACAAATCAATTCCTGAGATTCACCAACACTGACTTGCTTTTGATCGCATTTTGGGATCTGAAAAGCCAATTAGGTTGGTTTTATTGGATTTTAATGATCACAGCATTTTTTGCCGAAAGGACCATGGCATTGAATGGTAAAGATGGGTAGCAATCAGATAGCGAATCTTTGACAGGAGATGATGGTCATGCGAGGGAGTCATATGCTAAGGGTGGGCACGACGTTTTTGCCATGGTTGATGTTTACGAGTTAAGAGAATAGGTGCCATGATACCTATTGATATGTCTATTTCCTTTGGTTATGCAAGACCAGCACCATACTAGGTCGTCGTAAGTGCAGAAAGCTGTAAGAAGCTCTAGATGATTCTTTCATCGTTGTCACAAACCTGCTAGTGTTGATGGTATACTCATATGAACAAATGTATCCACCTTTTTTTCGCTCGAGGTGTCTGATCTGAAACCGTTTCAGTAGATGATCTGATTCATTTAGATGAATCCACTCCTCGGTGTGCGCAGTGAAACCGCGGTGAAACGATCATGCTCGGAAAAAGATGCACTGCGCAAAGGTTGGGCTTGATTAGCCATAAGGACGTGCTGAATATATATACACACACATTATCATGTCGGTGACAAACATGTAGGTAAACAGACATGCATGTTCTTGTCTCTGTATCTACACAAACACTGACTGCATGCAATATGTTTTCATGTTTAATTACATGTGTGTGTGTGATTGTGGGGCGGTGTAAAGTACAGCAAGGATGGATGAGGTCAGATGACGGCTGGCAATAGTTGGGGAGGTACCCGAGGAACCTCACTGGCTAACGAACGATTGTTTTCTTGGGTGCTGATAGCTTGGAATCGTTAAGGATCTACTCAAGGGAAATGCCTGGCAACTTGTTATCTCTGTGATTCGTTAAAGCTTGGAGTCGTTAACAGCAACGGATTTGTGATTGGTTTGTCTCCGCGATGAGGATCACCTGCCAGCTGCTCTTAATGTTAGATCCATATTGATAAACCACTGATATTTGGGATGAAATAGCCGGCTATTTAATGTAGACTGGGGGTGGTTCTTAATACAGATCTATGAAGTTACATAATCATCCTAATTATTCTGACGTTTCTCAGATGAGAGGGCACGATTGACGAGGTAAAGAGACCCTGAGGAATTGAACTTTAGCAGCAGCGACCCAGAAAATAACTACGGCTGGCAGCCAGCAGGGAATGCAACAAAAGATCACATGGAATGGCCTATTCATTGTCTCTTTGCGGTCTCTTCATTGTTGGTTAATCCCATATGAGCCTATAAGGGTTGCTGATTTTTAATGGAGAATCCTACAAAAAAGGTCTAACAAAACCGCAACAGAAACAAAGTTGATCAAATTCGTCCCAGACCTTTACTGATGCCTTATCTATCAACATCTATAGATCAATATGAATTAGAGAAGCCACCACCCAAATGAAGGCACGCGCCTACCATACGTCAGCTCGTGGTTCGCGTCCTTACGATGGCTTCTATGGCCACAACGAAAAGGTGAGTCATGAGCACTCAAACGTGGATAATTCTTCCCCAAACACGGTGTTGCTGGTCATATTTGGATGTGGTGCAAACATGATCATCACTCTCACTGTATGATTTAGTATGGCTGCCATGCTAATCGTTGCTTTTTATCCGTCGTATCTTGTTTCTTGGTTGTAGGTGATTTAATTACACTTAATTTTGGCACAGGGTGGAGAAAACCTTCTGGGTCTGCTGATTGGCAGGGCACCACGTAAGAAACAACACCAATCCAATGTTATGTTTCCTAAATGATAGTTCAAAAATACAATGGTTGAAACCTTGTTGAAGTATGTTCTCCTTTCCAACCGGGTCTATCCAGGCTCCTGCCACTGCCTGGCAATTGTTTTGCGATTGGTTGACCATGCTGAGGGATCATTTCTGAAGAATCTCACTGGACCTATTTGGATGTGCAGCTGGGGTTGGAACCATCTTTATGATCCCTACAAGGTAGCTTATAACCCTGCCTATATTCATGGTGGGGATACACTTCCAAGTAGGTAAAGAAGATTATGAATAAAGCAGTGAAAGCAGTTTTGCACTTTTTTCCTGCAAAATCATGATGCCCTCAGTCGTGGATAAAAACATGAACAAGATGCACATTTTCAACATAACTCGACCACTTTCCTCTTGAAAGTTCCTGTGCAAGATGATACTGGACATGGTGTTGTTAGGAAAATTGGGAGGGATATAAGGTTGCCCATGATGTAATGTATTACAATAGTCCCCACAAAACAGTATACCATGTGAGCACCTTGTCCATTCGCGGAGCTCGAAGATGACAGCAGTTACGACCCAGGTGGAACACTGTTTCTCCAACGCAAGGCACTTCGTGTGATGAGTCGACACATCAAGCTATGCATTGAAGCTAGGATCCCCAAGCGGAATCAAATCGTAGCTCAGACATGAGCCCAACCCCGTAACATTTGTACTCCTGTCAAAAGCCATGGTATCCATCCAAAGCCTTGATTTCATAAGCCATGCATTGCTTTCCGTACCGATGGCTGATGGTTACTGGGGATACCCGTCATTGATGCGGCCATTCTGACACTCTCTGTTGACGAAGAGTCATGCCCAATGGATGATGCCTGCGCTGGTGGCGAGAAAGCTGTGGGGGGTCCCAAAGCGGCAAGCGGGAACCGTGAAGGTTGGCTAGATGTGGCTCCCGAAAATGCAGAAAAAACATGCCGCACCTCTAAGCTTGTTGGTTTTCCCTCAAAACACCATCGATTTCCCAGATGTTCTCCCATTTTCCCACAAAACATGCGCATGGTTTGGAGATGGGGCAAATAGCTTCTCGTCAGAGAAGCCGGCTTTCAACACGTGGCCATGGACTCCTTGGGCGAGCAGGGAACAGCCAGAATCGAGTCTTTGGGATTGTGATCGAGAGATGGTGACTTGATGACAAATATACTGGAGAAAACAAGCAGAAAGCTTGATAAACCAATTTCATCAATGGATTGTGAATCGATCATATTAGTTATCAACAGGAAAAATCTTCAATGTCGGAGATTGCAATTCTCAGTCACTGAATCGTGGGTAGCTATCCTTCTTATTGTTACATCTTCCACGAGCAAGATTGCAGCAAGGTGAATCAGAGAGTCAATAGATGGCTACAGAGACCGTCGATAATTTTCATCTCTCCGTGGTTGGTCCCTTCCCTGTTTTCTTCTTCCAGGCTTTTGTCACCTACCCCTGACCACAAGTGATGAACAGTCCCGAACCAGTACTGACCATCAGCCATCATTGTCAACCATTATCAGCTGTTTTTCCACATGTTCCGCCATCATTGATCAATGTTGTGAACTAACCAGGAAGTGGAAAATCCATTGTTCATTGCTGGATTACTTGTAGCTACAGAAAACATCAAAAAAGGGGGTGATTTCCAGCTTCCAGGGGAGCTTGCCAGAGTACAAATATTTCTGCGAACTCACGCCAGCTTTGGACCACAGCTACAACTGACCTCACGCATTCGTGTTGTCATCCAATCTTGGGGTGTAAGTTGCTAGCCATGCAGCAACAAGCCTGCATCCTTCCTTCACCGTTAATTGCTTCCAGCGTCGTTTCTTGTCGCATGCGAGGAGTGGCAGCCTCCCGTGGGAGATTGGCTGGCACAAAACGTGGCTACGCTTGGAAGTTCGGATGGTACAGTGGTCTGGGATGGTCTGGGAGTCTGGCACAGTATGAATCAATTGACGCAGGCACACAACGCACAAAAATAGATATAGTGGTTATAGGGCAGTATACTATTAATACATTGAATTTATTCATGACTTTGCGACTACATAATTATATTATATAAGACTTTGCGACTACAAACATAGGCTCTGAGATGTCTGAGTTGGCCAGCACCTTGTGTTCGCGCACTTGAACGATTTTCCAGCTCAAGATTCTGTTGTTCAAACTAAGTTTTGGATTGCTGGAAACCACCGAAGTTCGACTTGGTTTTTTTGGCGACTCGCATCCCGGGTATGTTGATGATAACTTTTGTGTTCTTTTGCCGTAAGAATTCCTTGTTTGGCTGTCAGGTCTGCTTGCGACGACTTGGTGACCTTTTTCCCAATGAATACCAACGTTTTTATTTGCGAATCATATAGTATGGTTATCTATTTACAAATAGTTGGTTGACTGACATGTTTCATAGAGGTTGAAACCACGAACCAGTACTCATGTTTTGTTCACAAACGGATGCACACCCAGCATTTTGATCGCATCAGGCTCACATGTCACGAACATTCGTATAAAGGGGCTTGGTTTTTCGCCTGAAGGTCAGAGGGGTCGAGTCAAGTTTCCAGGACCCACGGTTCTCCAAGGTCGGACAGCCATTGATCGAGCTGCCAGAAACTGTGGCGGCGCGGAGCCTTAGATGTTGAGGGTGACTGGTGTAACCAATTGCTCCCTCCATAAGAATGGCATCCAATGGCCATATGTTTGGGATGTAGGTCCATGGTCCCACATAGGATTGTTTATTTTAGAGTAGGGACCTTGGTAACACCCTCTAAGGCAGTGTTCCTTTTGGACTTTTATCCCCAAGCAACACCAAAATCAATCATCTTTAGAGGGCGTATGAGCCCTCTTCGAGGGTGTAGTCAGAAAAACATCCGCATCAACACCCCCCCCTCTTTGCGGCTTCCAGCCCGAGATCCTTGCCGCGAAGAATTGTCAAGACGCAGCCACTGTTGACATGCCGGGACGTAATTTGGAGTGATTTTCATGATGTTTTCAGTGCGAATCCTACCATGCAACAACTAGAAGTGAATCCAGATGCCCACGTCGTTCTCCAATTCAGGCTTTGTCGTTGCCTTTAAGAAAGGAGGCCGTGGAAGGCATCCTAACGTGCGATTGGTGATACTCCAGGCCTCAGTTTCAAGCCAGAAGATTGCCGCGGCTGAGGCTGAAAGAAGTAAAAACTCAGGAGCTATGCCTCAGGTGGTGGAAATTTTGGATCAGGGTTGGTGGATGTTGGTGGTGGTTTCCATCCGCCCAAGACTGGCATTCTTTGCTGGGAGATCTGGAGCTGGGGATTTTTCATTGGTTGGTGATCTTGATCTGTTTGAAACGGCAAGGTCACAATGTTTTTGTTGAAACCTGCTGGAGGAAACCATCAAGTCCAGATATTGTAATTTGATCAGGCCCCATGGTTGTAACTATTACCACTATATTTTTTCGAAAACGGACGACTCTTCTCTCTGGCAAAGGCGGTCGCCCATTCTGGAGATGGTGAGGCTCCTTGAGATCATGGGGGGTCTATTGGGGTGGACCAACAGCCACAAAGGGCAGCGGACCCCAAAAGAACAAAAAATCACACCCACACCCACTTAAACAATCATAAACACACACGCAAAGTGTACAGTATTTTCATTACCAAGCCAAGCAATCTCGACTTTCAACAACTATTTGTCGCCTGTTTTCTCAAACACCCATTCACAGAGATGTACCAAAAGTCAGACCTGTTTCACAATTTGGTGGAATGATCAAACCTATGTAATCCGGCACGAAACCAAGAGTCAGCAGACGCCACCGGGGACATCAACAGGTTCGATATAGAGAAATCGCATATGCAGAAATCGCATATGCACATGCCGAGGCAAGCAAATGAAGCCATCGCGATACTGGATTGAGACGGTAATTCACGGTAAGATATAGAGAACAGTAGATGAAAGAATTTCTGCCGACGGATATTGGCCGTGTTTGGGTTGACAGATCGTGCACTTACGAACAGGTTCCCTTTGTATTGCATTTGGATTTGGAACTTGTTGAACTGATTTTCTGGGCAACCAAGTGGCTGGCTACCTCTATGGCATTGTCATGACTTTAGGATTGACCATGGTTGGTTAATGGTGCCTTAGCGACACGTCAGGGGGTTGATTTCCCTTAATGTACAACGGCTCACAATGGTTGATGGTTGTTTAAACACTTTGCAATGTTATTATGGATGCATCAAATCATTATCAATGGTGATAGACAATCATGGTCGGTACTGGACTCATAACTTTTGATCAATGATATAGGGGTCCCACATGGACCACCCACTCAGGTGCACGGGTGCACAACGTGTAAGTGCACAGGAGATCAGGATTTGGCAGAGTTGAGCGCTGCACGTGTAAGGGCCACCCAGTTGAGCCTTCGTGAGTTGTGGAGTTGTGGTATACTATTTGATGGTTTCAAACATCGTTTATTTCCATAGTATTAGCTTAACAAATTTTAAATAGTTGGTTGGTTGGTTGAGTAGCATTTTTCGTAGGGGTTGAAACCACCAACCACTATATGTGTGCCATTGTTTTCGTGATCACTAGCCCATATCAATCATGACTACTCACCAGCAAATGCCGTTATTCATGGCCATATTGTTGCAGGTGTTTTGCTTGCCCCAGTACCAATATGTTGGCTCAAAAACACTCAGGGATTCTACCAAACTATTGTTCTTACATGCAGGTGGAGGCAATTTTATCTCCCTATCTTCATGAAAGCGTGGCAAATTCATGGATCAAAGTGTTTGAGGGTACCAGACAAGTTACCTGAGGATGCGTGATGCTGGCCCCAAAGTGATCACTCAGCTGTGATAGGCCATGATTGGTGATGATCAGCAGGTGATAGGCTTTGTCATGACTGCAGTTTACCTTACTTGGGCCTGGTGACAAGTCACCAGCGCGATGCTATGGCTATGGGTGCGGCCTATATTTGAGGCTCATGACATTGAGCAGAATTTAGCACCGGCTGGTTTGTGATTGTCACCATCTATGGCCTTAGCTAGTAGCTAACCAGGGAAACCCATCAACCAATCCGCTTTGAAAACCACTCAGACCTGTTGGCCGATTGGGTTTCCATTCCTCTGCATGGTTTCAAGCCATAGCTCTAGCCAGCGAGCTTCAAGCCATAGCTATAGCAACACTTGTATTCATGGCCATTCCTCTGCTATATTATGGAGCCTCTCTTAGGTCACAGCCTTTGCCATGCACCCGTTTGGCACATGATGGTCCTGGTTGGGCTTGGCAGCTCTCAGGTACAGCAGATGCTGCAGCAGCGTCAAAGAAGTTTGTCGAGGTGCTAGACTCATATCTGACACACGCCAACGTCATTTAAAGTTGTCAAAGATTTGCCTATCTATGTATTGTGTTTTTATATATATATATACTGTCTTGACATATCTGCATGGAAGTATGCTATATCATTGCATATAGCCACATATGCATTGTGTTGTCCATGTGATATATATATATATGTATATATCTTTATTGTTTCTTTTGCATATATGCAATGTATATACGTAATGTATATACGGAATGTATATACGTAATGTATATACGTAATGTATCCAGTATGCATATATGCATATGTAAATACACACACATTTGTATGATCTAGATTTCTCGATCTATCTAGCTGTGGGGGTACCACTCCATGACTTTATTCATTTATTCTGTTGTCAGATGTACACCTGCTTTACATCAAGGTTTCAAGAGTTGTTCTTGCTCTCTGGGAAACCTAGTTGGAAGCTAAAAATTGCAATTTATTCCAGAAAATAACCAGCTATAAATGGTCGATGTTACAGTTCCAGGTGAGTTTACCAGAGGGTACAGTGTGGCTGAACGTACAGAGTTGTACCTCCCGTATTTTTTAGAGGCTTCCAAAGCTTCCAATATTCAAAATTGTTTGGGGTCCTTAAACTTGACTCACAGGGAAATCAATGGAAACCACCAGGTTTTTTGGGTACATTATTGGACAAACCCTTGAGAGGCATTTGTTCTATGGTTTTAATGGTTGCACGGTGGTCATAAAGTGGTTATAGTCGAAACCTCTACAGACCCATGTGAAAGATGCTATTTGGTCATCTTTAAGGTGAGGATTTTGTTTTTCTTTAAAGCGGTGCACAACAACCACCAGCCGTTCACGATTGCTTGATGACTTGAAGGATCATTAAGCTTTCGTATCAATCTCTGTTCATGTTTGGTTTCATACGGTGAGAATGCCAATGCAAAGAGCTGATTTTTTCTACCCCTACTGTTTCTTGGCATTGCATTCCTGTGGGTCGATTAATCTTCCGCACCTGTGGGGTGGTTTTTTGATTTTGTGGGTCGATTAATCTTTCGCGGTGTGCCATGCGGCGGGGTGACTTCTGGCTGCGCTGGGTGCGAAAGGTCCAACGTTCGGTCATAGTAGATCCTTTCATGGTAGATCATAGGCCTCGCAGTGTGTGGGCATGACCACTGGGAAACACAGATGGGGCAACAAAGTTGGTGATATGTTTAAGATGAAAATCTTTGCATTCTAGAATTTTAAATCATACCTGACTTTGCTTGTGTGCCATTGGCGCTTTCATGTTGCCACCGCATTTCAACCATGGTTGATTGCAATTAATCGCAGGGAAACTTAGGATATCAGGAGACATGATGGTTCTATTCCTTTCACATTGGATGCTGATGTGCCATTAGAAATTTGCGTGAGCTGTTCTAATTCTTTTACATATCTCTCATTGATTCGACGACAAAACGCATTGGCACGAACGGTCTCATGTATATTTGTCAGCAAAAAATGATACTATGATGGCGCTGTGCCATTATGATTTACGCCCTGGGGTAACTTATGTACACGCTGGGGTAAGCCGCTGTGCCATGGGGATGGGGTAACTTATGGGTAGATGGGGTAAGAAAGAACGTTCGCCCAGTATTCCTTAGCCACCATGAATCATCACTAAGAATAGTGCCACCGCCATTAATTGTCATTGTCATCGTGCCAGTAAACAGCAATCACGAACCAGCATGGGTTTGCCACCGTAAACTATTGTATAATCATCAGAATTTACCACCATGAATCATTGATATCAATATGAATCATCAGTCAGCTATCATGAATCATTGCTATTATATATTCCATGTAACCATTGTTTACCAGCTGATGAATCACTATGAAGCATTATTAACCACTGTAAACCACTATTAAGCATTGCTTTATCAAGCAGTATCAAGCATTATTAAGCATTCTTAAGCATCATTAAGCATTATTAGGCATTACTAGCCATTGTCAATCATCACTATCAATCATGCTTCCATGCTGAAGCACCACAGTTTCTAAGCAGTGTCACCTGAGCGGAAGCGAAGCCGACGATCGCAGCTAGGCCAAGTTCGAATCGCGGATTGGCTACACCACCTGTGGCCAGCGGAAGCAACTCAGTGGCAGCAGATGCTGTGGCACTTCTTTTCCAATGATAGGGACTACTAACTGTGGTTGATAGTGGTGGTTAATTGTTCGTAATGATGGTTAAACATGGAGACCAAGGATTTTTGCAGGTGATAATGGTGGTTAATGATTGATGAAGATGATTACTAGCCATGATTCGTAGGTGAATTGCGGTTACTTCACCATAGCTGGCAAGGATTAATGGATCCTGATCGTGTGGGCAACGATCAATGATGGACGGTCAATCCGAAGGTTTCCTATAACCATGATATCATGATGCAACCGTTTCGCAATCACCAAGCATTAACCAAAGGCCAGACAAATTAACAACAGTTGACAATGGTGGTTAACATGGCCGTGTCAACAAATGCTAACAATTCGTACTCGTGATCAACTACCGTCGTTAAGAATTGGTGGGTAACAATGATGATTCATGGCACTTAGCGGTGGTTTACACGAAACAAAATCTGGGCAAGCTACTGGCCCGAGTAGCCGAGGAGCATCTACCAATGCTTCCATCGGGCAGGGCCACGCTACGGATGTTGTGATGTTCCGAGCCACGATCATTGTCTCGACATCCACGGACATCCCCAGGTTACTGCTCCTCCCCCGCATCAGCATCGTCATGATCATGCTTTGTGAGTTGCAGGCTTGGTTGGTTGGTTGGTTGGGTGGTTGGTTGGGTGGTTGGGTGGGTGGCTGGGTGGCTGGTTGGTTGGTTGGGTGGTTGGTTGGTTGGTTGGTTGGGTGGTACTGCGGTTCCACTCTTCTTCCTGCTTCGCCAACCATTTTTGCCACGCCCACCTGAGGCTCTGCCGCTCGACCTCCGCTGATGTCCCGAGCAGCGCGACCCTTGCTGCCCAGGTCTGTGTGGAGCCAGAAACAGCCCATGAATGAACACCTATGGGTCATATCAAACATTGATTGGGGAACTTAGGGATAATTACTTAACCATCATTGACAAACTTTATTCTCGCTACTTCTACTGGTAGTGGTATCCATTAGGCTTGCTTTGCTGTTTGTTACTCACCCTGATGTTCTTTCTCGATTGCAGCAACGTTTGGGCCGATTTGATATAGCAGTCTTAATTCGTGATGTCTCCATGAGGACAGATTTGTTTGACGATGGTATACTACTGTTGATGTACCTCGGTTTGCTGCTGAACTACACTTTTTGTTGGCTAAGTTGTAGATTATGCACCGAAATCAGTAGATCATGCTCTGTTTCTCAGCAGAAAAATGTTGAAGCTCCGTCTCCAGTGATGTCACCTGACTTTTCTCCATCTCACAGTGCCATGATTAGCTGAATGTTTTTGTGGTAGGTCCTGGACCCCACCATCCTTTTGCAGGTCTTTTCCTCAGCATGTGGTGTGGCCTGTGAAGGCCGCTGCACTGGGGTAAGCACCATGGGTGAATCTAAATCCTCAGGGTGTCTAGCCAATCATCCAATGAAACTGGTATCAGCAATCTACGAAACCATATAAGTGATATGAACCAAAGGCCCTTGGGGGCTGCAGCAGAAGACTCTGATATGATGGATCACAGCAGCTTGCGAAGGGCACTCGCGGGAAGCCTTGCGCTAGCCCAGCAGCTTTCGGGCATGGCTGGCACCCCTTGGTATCCAACCAGTCTTGGGGTCACAATTTATGGACAAACTCACATCCAAGATACATGTTCAACCCCACAACCACCATTGACCAGCATCAACGACCATCAACCGCCCTCAATCTCCATGATTGTCCATTTTGACACGCGTATGGAATAGGCTGAACGCTGGATTTTGAAGTCCACGGAACATTAGACAGTCCCAGTCACCACCCGGAAACTCCCACAGATAGGAAGCGCGTCTGCGTTACCCATCGAGTCAGGTTCCGTAACACATCCACTGCAGGATCCCGTTTCTGGTGCTCATGACCCTTCTGAGGGACTAATGCGAAGCTAGGTGCAGTGCCATGCAGATCAGAAATATGTAGTGATTGGTGGTGGCTGATAGTGGATGAACGGATGTGAATGGTTGGCGGTTGACAATGGCAATGTGGCACCGACCTTTTGGAGATCGCCGATCCACATGACGGCTCAGCAGCGGCCTTTTTAGTTTTGTTTCTGAGTTCCGGCTCTCATCTAAAAGCCCGCCCTCATCCAACTTCAAAACTCTCTATTCAAATAAAGGCAGTATGTGGCAATGGTTCCAAGAACCCTCCTTGCCAAAGAGCAGAGGGCTGTAATGTTTTGAGGCAGCTGAAGGAGAGGTGTCCGAATCTCATCGAATTCCCTTCAACATGGAATGAAATTCTCCGTAGGTGCAGGCAGGAACAAGTCGATTTGTGCGTCAATATATATATATATATATAGAGATATACATGGTTTTGCCTTCATTTCTAGTTGTGTCTACCAACCAATCATGTTTAATAACGTTCTTGAATTCAATCATGTCTACCAAGAAATCATGGTCAAAGTTCAATAGCGAAAGTTTGTCATGCTTTGCTACTCATGGTTCAAATACGCATGAGAACATGGCCCTGTGTGGTTTGGGGCGGGGTCACCGCAGCCCCCGGAGCCTATGAAACGAAGCGCTCCCGGCGCGGATGCGCCCAAGTCCAAGGATGAGGTCAGATGTTGGGACCCTGGGCTGCAGCCGTGGAGCGCATGATCCAAGCACCAACCATTGGTAGGTTGGACAGTTTTGGCCAATCTACCATAGTTTCAACAAGATTGATCTACCACTCATAATGTTTTATTTATAGCTTGTTTCATCATTTTTGGCCATTCAAGGTCCATTTGGTGGTGATGATGCTATTGGCGGCTCTATGGCTAACCATGATACGGCCAATAATTACATGATTCTGGTGTGTCAGGTGCCACTCTGACTGTGCCTCATTGTGCATCTTTGTGATCTAGGAATCCCTACCGGACAGCGTGTGTTTGTCACTCAGCCTTCAGTGCACCATGGCTATGAGCGCATAGAAAAGCTTCGGGATGATTAATCACAGGTACAACATGGTACAACTGTATCCAGTTCTTGGAATGATCTATTGGAGAGACTGGCTGGTGGTTGGTTGGGAATAGGGATAGCCCTAAATCATCCAGCTTCCAATCCATTTACAACCATAAATCATCCATAACTTTGGGGGTCCCCAAACTGCCTTGAGAAACCACCAATCCAACTTGGGACCTTTTCGGCATCCACTGGCGACAGCTAGGTCACAAGCTTGTTCGGGGCCAACTTGCATTCCAACTCCTCAGTGTTTTCCGCAGATTTTCCCATCAACCCCAATGATCCAGGCTTCTGATGCTTTGGATAGGTTGGTATATCCACCTACCGTTGTTGTTTCCCAACTTGTTCATACCTGTACCATGATGAACCCACCAGGGGAACCCACCAGAAACCCGGCCTCGGCTCACCAAGGACTTCTCAGATGCCTTGGACGACATCGCTGACAGCTTGGAGCGATCCAAAGACCTGTCCCTGCACGACCTGTCGCGCGGCGGCTTTCCCAACATCTCATCGCGAGTCAAAGACCGTCCCTGGCCCCGAGTCACCGAAGGAAGCCCAAATCGTTGGCTGAGTTTGTTATAACTGGCAGCCCTTTGAAAATTCAAGGAGTCCGGATACATTCAATGATGCACCTCAACATGTTGATGGGTTTCTTCAAATCACCAAGGGTTGTTGAAGCACATGGGATGCCGGAGTTTATGAGCACAACCTAGTTGTTTGATTCAGTTTAGGCCAGTCTCTTTCAAGCATGGTTGGCACTTCTTCGGGCTTGGGGTTTAGGTGCTACAGGTTCCTTGTGGTCAGCTTTGGGCATCAGCGCAAACTGTCAATTCCTGCGTTTCATGCATAGAAATGGGCTGGTAGAAGGTTACAACTAGGGTAATCACTGGTTATGGGAGATAGAACTGTAGTTGATTATAGTTGTATGTATGCCTTATAAATCAAGTTATAACGTTTGGTGGCCCCACCTTGTAGAAGTTGTAAGTCCTTTGGATTTGTTTGTCAATCCCCCTCTCTGGATCTCTACGGTCAATCTGCGCAGATGAACAATGACCCCAACATGCACAGTTTGACCCTGTGTCAGCTACCACAATGACGTTCTTTGAACTGGTCAGATTTAGTGATCTGCACTGTTACTGTGTTCCTTGTGAAGCCTTGAATATTGCTGGAAGCTCGTAGAATATCACTATCATGAACCATCATTTATTAACCAGCATGCGCCAACATGAACCAACATTCATTGACCAACACTAAATGATGTGAAGCCCATGGGATCCATAGAGCACTTCTCAAAGCCACCAGCAGCACCACCAGCACCGCCGTACCAAGGTTTGGAGGACATCTTTCGAGAGCTGAACGATGGCAGTGGCGCCGTGCTGCTGCGTTTTCCTCCCAGCTGGGTAGCTGA
This sequence comes from Symbiodinium kawagutii, assembly GCA_009767595.1. Taxonomy (NCBI): domain Eukaryota; class Dinophyceae; order Suessiales; family Symbiodiniaceae; genus Symbiodinium; species Symbiodinium kawagutii. The sequence continues at coordinate 263,528 of VSDK01011369.1, read as the reverse complement.
ACAAGGTGAAGATGCCTGTGAACGAGCCTTCCTGGGGCTCTGTGCCTTGCTCAGCCTTGCTCCTGGCCATGGCTCAGTCGACTCAGCAACTCTCAAGATGTTGCAACCATGTCAGCGAGTCATTTTGTGATTTGAGGGGCCCAAAACATCTTCAAGAAGCATTACAGGGGAGTTCTCAGTGATTGGCTGATCATCCATTGGGACCTCTTTCAACGAACAAGTATGACCAGTCCGTGGGAAACCCAACCGTGTTTATCGCCATGGTGGTAGCCACAACCATTCAGGGACACCACATGATGCCACCACGCTTTGGACATTCGGTGGTACACCTGTTTTGCAAAACGAGTGGTGAAGCATTCTTTCAGTATGCGTCATTATGAGCTTGAGAGCACCGACATGACCAGTCATTGCAGTCGGGAAGAAATATAAGATCGGGTATTTTCACCATCGGGTATAGAATATAATAATATATCATATTATTTCGTTCTAGTGACATGATTTCATAAACAGATAGTAATTGCAACAAAATGTATTAAATGTATGAGACTTTTTAAGTTTGGCAATTCGGAACGCAACAGGGGCTGAGCAGCCATTTACGCTATTCAATAATCCGCAAACCAATTGTTAGCCGATTGGGGGGCCTTTTGATGATGAACCACGGCGAGGACTTTCGCAATGACATGAAAAAGGACATTGCATGAGCCTGCCTCGAGATGATCATTGTCATTCAGTATCCATCTACAATTCTAGACATTGATCAACAAAACATGTACTGCTTTTGAATGATCCTTTTGTCATCAGGTTACATCCTGATTGTTACCAAAGAGCTTCTTTGGCCACGGCACGCCGGGCCCACCGGCACTGGAAAGGTATTTCCACCCAAGACAACTATCATTGATCATGATGAAGCATCATTGATTATCAAGCATCATTATTTGTGTTCACCATCAAAAAACTGTCACTTGACTAATCATACGATTAGTTCACTGTAAGGAAGCAAGAATTATGAATCATTTTTGACCATGAACCGTTGCCTTCCCTCCAATTCCCCAGCAAGAACGATTGAAAAAATAGATGGCGCCGTGTATACGTTGCCCTCGAGGTGCTCATTTGGGACGGCCGGTGATACAGTCTACGGATTTGCAGGTCGGATGGGTTGTTGGACCTGTTGGTTGATATGGTGAATAGTAGTGGCGAGTAGTGATCAAGACTGGTTGATATGCAGTGGTTGTCTATGGCTAACCCATGGTCAACCATCATTGCTGGTCAACAATGGGTTGATATGGATGACACATGTGTTGATGTTGCTTGATTTCTTGGTGAACAATGATGCTTAAGAATGGTTAGGTTTGCATGATTATATAACGATGATTACGATAGTTTATCGTCTATCTATAGTAGTTAAAGTCTAAAACATATGGTGTACAGTACTTGGGGATGCCAAATCGTACTTACCAGGAAAGCTTTTGTCCATGTCTATAAATTGAGGGGCAGGATGTTGATGCCAGCCGCGCTTCTTGATGATCCCCGCTATGGGTGTTTCTCAAAATAGGGGACTCACAGAATTGTTGGTGTATTCCTAACGATGATAGACCAACAATATATTCATTAGTACAATATATTACTTTAGTATACAAACGATAATTAATACATATACATATATATATACACCTATCACCTATTCATTACTAACGATTAGTATCAAGGATGATTCGGGGATACCCCTATTTTGAGAAACCACCATGTGAGTTGTCAATGATGAACGATGATGAATTGTGAATGTAATATGCTTGATTAATTGTCAATTTATATGATAGATGGTAAACTGAAATACATCCAAATGTATTATCAACCATCGTGACAGTGGTCATTAATGATGATGGTAAATGGTTTCTAACTGCGCTTATAGTTACCTTTAATTAACCATTGTGAAGATGCTTAACAAGGATAGCTTACAATAAAGGTGAATAACCGGATCTTTGTTGGGTCCATGGTGCTTACAACTGACATCTACCATTGTTAAACATCGTTAACCACGGCTATTGGTTACCCCGCACCATGGTTAGGACAAGGAGATTAAACCATTCATCATGGCTGGTAATAAAAATCTTTTGTGTTGATGGTCCATGCAGCAATGTTGATACCTATCCAACATATGCGATTGTCACGGTATGTACATTGATGATGGTAGCCAGACACCAGCCAAGACGGATCATGGCTTGTGGGAAACCATGGCATATTTACAGTAATTCCTGCACGTGACGAGTTGGTTGCTGCCACATATTGTCGGTTTCCCATGTCATCAACCATCATCTCAACCACTATCTCAACCGCAAATCTCAATCATCAACCACCACCATGGGTACAACATTTTTTGCGCACACACGAAACTAGTGGTTGGTGGTTTTGAACATGTTCCTCAGATGGTTGGTTGACTAACAAGCCTTTTTTTGGGATAGCAAAACTGACCACCGTACCCTGCAGTGAAAACTGCTCAAAGATCCACGTTGACCTTTGAGTAGTTTTCATTGAAGGGTACGGCTGGGAAAAAAACTGACCACCTGGCTAGCTAACCAACTAACCAACTAACCACCTAACCAACTAACCAATCCGAAAATCTACACGTTCTCCTTTCACCGTTCCAGGAGATTTCCGCCCGTGTGGAAGTGGCTAAGAGCTTGGAAGTGCTCTCGGCCAAGCACACACCACGCCGGGGCTATAGAAACGAAAAGGACAGCTGGGTCAAGCCACCATTCAGCGGAACATCCCAACGTTGTTGGACTGGTTTTGTATTGACCCACTGCCAATTGGTTGATCTTTGTTGGGTTAATGGCACTAGTTGCGAAAATGGCAGCCATCATTTGTTGGGCATTCGATAGTTGGTCAGTAGCCCACTACCAAGTGGCTAAAACCACCAATGAATAATGTTCGTTAGGGCTAATGACCAACTACTGGATGTCTCCAACGATGGTCGTAATTAATGATAATCATATTTTACTCGTTGATGGTGGTGATATTAGTTCGCATCATGTGAAATGTGATGGCAGTTGGGTTAGAACCAGCAAGTATGGTAGCAGTTGGGGCCGAGTTAGGGTCTCAGTTTACCATAGTTTGCCCTTTTGTTCGACCTTGACAATTGTAGCTATTGTATTCGCTGGGGATTGTCATGCTCCCAAATTATACACAAACAAATAATCATCAGCATCATCACCATCACTATCCAGTAAGAAACCTCAGGAAACTCCTATCCAGTAAGAAACCTCAGGAAACTCACCTGAATGCTGAATATACCCATGAAAATGTACAACTTGCATCACACCAACGTCATGATTTGTGACCTTCGGGTAGTCCGTGATCAACCAATGACCGGTTGGCGCAACATCTGCGACCACCTCAATGGGGTTGGATCAGCGACCCCAGGGCGATGAAAATCTGCGGTTCGTGGATGCCGAGTTGGTGGTTTGGAACCTTCTTTGGATGATGGATGGTGGTTGATAAGCTGGTTAATGGACTATTGGCTCCAAGAAAGCTGATGAGAATGAAACCAGCGATGATGGATTTGCTGATGGTTTTTCAAACATATTATGTGGTTTCTCAAATCTTCTTTGGATCATTGATTGGCTGATAATTTTGGTCAGGGGTCACAACATATGGTGGTTTCTCAGAATGGTGGTAACCCCCCAAATCATCCAGTTGATTCACCATTTCCTAACACTGAACCAACCATCACCTGGGCTCCCCAAGTCCTGGCCCCGTGTTCCTGGGCTCGGTCCCCCTGGTGTCCCCACCCCGATTCCAGCCGCAGGATCAATTCCTTCACAACGACTCCTCGATCCCCGCTGCTCGTGGCGAGGGCATCTGCGATGTGTTGGCCATGCTCTGCTTCCGCGCCTCCCGAAACGGCGGCGTGAGCAAAATGGCCAGTGCAGCGGCCATCCACGAGAAGCTCAGGGAACAGCCAGAGGTGTTTCCCGGCGTGAGCTGTGCAGGGCCGGAGGTTCATTGGGTGCCTTGCCGCTGTAGTTGGTGAAGCTTGTGTTGAATGAGATGATTTGAGGGGGATGATGCTACCTGACTTCTTTGTTTTTGGGTTATTAGCAATTTCTGATAATTTCTGGTCCAAACGATGATTGATTATCGATTCCAAAAGACCAGTTTGGGGATGTTATGCAAGTCGAGAAGAGAGACCAGGAGGAAGCTGACCTAAAGAAGAGATTCAAAACTTGAACAGAGTGTAGCAGTATAGGCTGAATGTTTCTGATTCCCATGAGTGACCAAAAGCCACTCTGTGCATTATCACTCTAATTGTTCCTTTAATGTGGAATCTACAGTAAGCAATCACCCAAATCACCATCTATGGACATCTATATCATCTATTTCAGGCAGTAGCCCGGGCCTAGAGCTATAGATCTTGAATCGCCATCCAGTTCTACTGGGACAGCATGGGACAGCACAGCTCGTGTGCCAACCTCAGGTTGCAAGCCGCCGAAAGAGGCTTCAAATACAACGCAAGTCTGGTGGAATATCATCCCAGCTGGCGCCAACCTGCTGTGGGGGCACAGGAGCGACCCATGGTGTTTCAAGACCGACAAGGGCGACCCTGCGTGCAATATGTCACCTTGGACGGGCATTCAGCAAAGGTTTCGACCCCAAAGAGAAGGGATTCTCAAGGTGTACCCTTCCCTCAATCACAAGATTCTCAATGGCCCTTTGTAGTTGACAGTATCACGCACCAGACGATGTAACTAGTGATTGTGAAAAATTTTGCTATGTCATCATTACCACCTCCACTAGAACCACCAGCAACAACGACGATGGCCACAACGACAACAATAGCAGCAGCGGCGGCGGGGGGGGAGAGCGC
>VSDK01011369.1:245924-258621 GCA_009767595.1 Symbiodinium kawagutii | reverse complement strand
GCGACAGCAGCAGCAGCAGCAGCAGCAGCAAACAGCAACTATCAGCAAAAATGAGACCCTGCAAGCCCGCAACTGCATTTTTGGCTGCTGTGGAAAAAAAGCGTCAGGAATTTTGAGCTGAGCATAGCTGCAAAATAGGGGGGTAACCGCCAAATCATCTAGTTATGAACCATTTATAGTCAATAATGAACCAACCATAACTCTGAGGCTCCATATGGCTTTGGGTCAAAACCCTGTACCCCTGGTCACCCTATCATTAACCATTGTTTTTTTCATGATTGGTGGTTATTATCTCCCATTATTGGCTGGTTAATATTGACCAAATAGCCATATATAGCTGGTATGTCCCCTATAGTTGCTAGTTGTTATCCCCTATTATTAACCATTAATCAGCTAGTTAACCACCTGCTAAGCTGAGGCCAAAAACATGGTGGAGACCATCACTGCTGCCTATGCCGAGAGCGGCGAGCTGGACCGCGTGAAGCGATCGCTGGCAGCACTGGAAGCAGCCTGCAGCGATCCGCAGGTGGTGTCACGTGGCGCCGGTGATGGGGAGTCTTTCGTGGGGCTTGGTGGAGAGTAGGCAGGGTGGATCATGAGGATGATGGCAATGATGATGGTGCTGATGGTGGTGGTGATGATGAGGATGAGGATGATGATGGTGATGGTGATGGTGGTGGTGATGATGATGGTGGTGGTGATGATGATGATGATGATGATGATGATGATGATGATGATGATGATGATGATGATGCTGCTGATGATGATGATGATGATGATGACGACGATGATGATGATGATGATGATGATGATGCTGCTGATGATGATGATGATGATGGTGATGATGATGATGATGATGATGATGATGATGATGATGATGATGATGATTGACGGTTGGCGGTGATGACGGTGCTCACCATGATGCACGCCAGTTCACGATGATTGATCAGGATTGATGACGTTGATATAGATGATTGGGGAAGATGAGTTATTGACAACAACTGCGATTAAAGCATGGTGAGTGTTGTGATTATGATTGCTGGTGATGATGATGATGATGATGATGATGATGGTGATGATGATGATGATGATGATGATGATGGTGATGGTGATGGTGGTGGTGATGGTTTGAGCATCGCTGAAGATCTAAGAGTCAAAGCAATCACATGATTCTTGTCGATTCTTTTTGGCAAACAGTCCACTTTGGAACAGAAGGGTGATGCTGAGCTGAAGAGTTCTGCTGTGCTGAAGCTAGGGGCATGTTCTGCGAAAGAAGCTGCTTGCTCTTCTTTGACAAGTCCTGTGACCAGTGCAGTTTGACTCGACGGTCTCCCCAAGTCTCCGCAAGCTGTGCATCGCGGGATTTGTGACCCATATCTTGTGATCAACTTTGGTGATTTCCCCACCGTGTCTATGATATGATTTTATTTCCATCATTTTCCATCATTTTGTTCAAAATTCAGCTTCATAACAATGGCGGTCTACTCCAATTTCCCATTGTTCCGCTTCTGTTCTGCAGTTGGCACTCAAAGAACTGGCTCACACCCAGCCCCAGCCATTGGTGTCAGGGCCACCATTGATGGTTAGTAGATGTTAGTAGAATAAAGGCAGTTGGGTCAATAGTGATATTAGTACTTACTGTTGTTGTTATCGTTGTTGGTTAATAGGTAACGAGGTGTAAGTACCAAATGTGGCCACTACTTGCCAGCTGAGTGTCGACGGCGACAAAATTGAAAAGAACTTTGTGGATGATTACCATGGTTGAGAATGCTTTTGTGACCAAAATCTGGTCAGTTCAATACATCTTAAAAATTGGTGCCATTTGGGGATTCATTCACTACCATTGTGAATTGAATGTTTTTATGATCACGATGAATTGTGGTTAATTAAGTTAATTGTTGTGAATGTTGACTGCAACGCTTGCCCGTGGTTAAGAATGGTGACTCAGAACTGTTTCCAACAGCAACGCCAGCACAACTGCTTACTGGTGGTAATGCATCATACTAATTCTGGAAGACACTTGGCGATGAGTCCAAATGTGGTACATTTGACCCCAGTGATGATTCCCATCAAGAATTTGGAAAAGGAAGGACTTAGGCATGACTTCTTGGAAACAGCGTTCACATTAGCGGAATGATCCCCATGAGAGCTAGGCATGACTCAGGAGTGACTTTGTCGTCTACCAGTAGGTACCCATTCTCTTCGTTTTGGGACGGTTGAAATCTGTTCAACTCAGATGTTCACCTAGAGTCTTGACACAGCAACCCATGGTTTCACGGCACATGATGAGGCAATATTGGAATCTACAGGCCGGTGAAGCCTATTTGGTCGACAACTATCGATGGCTGCACGCTCGAAGCAACTTCGAGGACGACCCAGCTGCACCACGGCTCTTCTTCAGACTCTGGTTGCAGGTGGAGAATTTCCATTAGCAGCTGGATGTCACTGGATCTGCTCGCCGGGTCAGAAGATCTTGGGACTCATGGCTGCCACTTGGGTCTACTCATGGTGTATCCCCTGCTTGGGTCTACTCATGGTGTATCCCCTGGTAGCAGGGACTATGGAACCACAAGGAACCATGGAGGGTGAGAAGCTGCGCGGAAACGGCTGAAGGCCTTTTTGCTCATTGGCATTCGCCAGCCGGACGCCAGCTCTAACCACTTGAACCGTTCGTTGGTGGCACCTACAGCCACCCTCTGGCTGAGACCACTCTCAGCTGATCCAGAAGAACTGATATAGAGTGCCTTGCTGTTTGGAAGAAATGATACTATGATAGAGATTGGCAAAGGCCGTCTATGATAGCAAAATGGCCTATGATCATCATAGATCCAATGGTTTCTCTGATTCTTGGCGCGGCGAACCTCGAGACGAAAAGCGCGGCAGATGGTTCAGGGAGGTCACAACGGTAACCCATGCTGTTGGTCAAACAGTGGGGAACACATCGACTCAGATTCCCGGCAACATGTCCTAGTATTCAAATGGATTTCCTTACATCCATATGGTTTTGTCCATAAATGGTGTACCCAGAAAACCGCAACTTTCCAAACTATTATATAATGATCATGATTGGTGGGTTAAGGGTACCACCTTCATTGACAAACCCATATATCACTTGCTGGATCCGGGCTATTCTAATGGCTTCAACACGTATGTATGGCGCAGCCATGGGCAAGCCGCTGGGCTGTTGCCACAATATGGGGACCAGGTCTTGACGAAATGACCGTAGAAGTATAGCACTCAAACACACATGTCTATATTCGTGATTTAGACCGATGTAATGTACCCATATGTATGTAGAAGTACAATATATATATATATATATGTCTATAAAGTAGTTTTGCGTTTCCCAGTCACAATACATTTGTTTGTTCTTTGGCGATCCATTGCCATATTTGGTTGCGCACAACAATTGTGTCCAAGGTCAGCAGTTGTGCAGCAGTTGTGTCATGTTTGTCCTGTTGCATGCGGCCCTTGTTCTACTCCAGGTGTTTGGTGAACCGTTGGTTGCGGCAAAGTGGGTCTCCCTGATTTGCTAAGCTGCTTTATAACAAGGGTAACAGCCAATTATGGCAGATACAAGCATGATTAAATTATATTAAACGGCTTATTGATCAACTTACAACTAGGGGCCCCACCTTGTTACAAGGGGAACTGCCAGTTATGGCTGGCCCTGCCTGCTTCCCCCCATGGAACATTGGTGAACCCCCTCTAGTTGTTCTTGTGTTGGTGTTATTGTACAAGCACATTTTTTCAAGATGCCGGATTCATTGATCATTGAATCATCCACACCATTTTCCCTGAAGATCATCTTTCAACAAAACATCTCAAATTCATGTTTCGCAGCTGGGCCATGCCAGGGTTCCAAGAGTGCAGCTACTGCAGCTCCGGCCAACGGTGCTCCTTCTGAAGCTGGGAAGGAGAGTGATTCAACAGCAGATTCTGCCATTTCTGCAATCGACCAGTGTAATGACCAGCAGGATGATCCACAGGATGGACACCAATCTCTGGGTTATGACTGCGAATTGCCGGATATTAGCAACGTCCCAAACTGCTGAAGGATTTTTTCCCTGGGTAGTAGATGGGATGTTATTGCAGAGTCATGAGATTATATGTGTGAAATTGTTTTTCGCATTTTTTCCTCGCAGATCTGAAGAGCCTGCAACAAGAACTGGAGTGACGGTCCCATGCATCGCAGCATGACTGATTATACAACCAACAAGGCTATGTTTGATACTTGAAGGTGCGTGTTGAATGTCCTTATTTTATGGCTGGGTCCATATTCTTTGTATCTATGTGCTGTCCTTGTCAAAATCTATCAACCCTTGATCGGATGAGTGACAGCAGAAATCACCCTGTGGACATGATTGGTGCACCATGGTATGTGTTGATCCACAACATGAGACTTGTGAAAACGCGACTGATGAGACTGGTGACTGGAGGCTATTCACTAATATCCATACATCCCAAACCATCCCCAAAGTGTCCCCAAAGCATCCCACAAACCATCCAAAACCATCCCAAACCAACAACCTACTGCTGGTGGATTCACAGTTCATTGCAACTAGCAGTAGGTGGCACAGTTCATGATGGTTTGTGGGATGTACTGGGGATCATTGCAACTACGGTGGCACAGTTCATTGCCGGTGGCTGCAGGTCACCAGGACATGAAGTCCTGGCGTTGGAACTTGCCCTCCCCAGGACTTGATCGCCAGCCTTCAAGCGCGACTTGCGCATGTGGAGAAGTTGAACCAGCACCAGGCAACAGGAAGATGACCAGAGATGACCAGGGCGCGGCTGGGGGCGCCAGTAGCTTGTTGGGGACTGTGCCAATCTGGCTGATGGTGATTTATAATGGCTAGGAATATCTCTAGCAATGGTTTTTCATGGCAAATGATAGGGGATAATGACCAACAATTGCGTTTCAACAACCACTGGCGGGTGTTTTTTGTATTTTTTAATTTCCCGAGTATTTACAAAAGATTGGTTGGTTGACGCATGTTTTTCGTAGGGGTTAGAACCACCAAACAGAAATCCCAGTTAGCTTTATAAACGATAGTTTGGGAAAAATGTTTCCGTGTGTTGCAACCTGAATATTTGCTCCTTGGCAAAACTGTCGGAAGACATGATCCTGAATTAATCGTCAGTCACCGGACCTTTAGCTGCTGGTGGATTGAGCCTTGACAAGTGATAAGTGTCATCACAACTGCCGCTACTTGTTTCGGTTGATGGGTTGATTTTTGATTCCGACAACCAGTATTGATGGTTGACGGTATACCGATATGATCTTATCGTCAATGCTTTGCTCGATGCTTTTCACCCTGCCAGCAAAAGCAGCTGCGGGATAGGTCACCCTGCCGCATTCCTCCAGCCGCAGGCTGCTAAGATCACCAAGCTTTCCCAGGAATTGAGTGCAGAAGCTGGGCCACGACAGCAACGATGTTCTTAGACTACCTTAGACTTTAAGGGCCTCTAGAGTTAAAGTGAATAAAAAGAGTGACTCCAGGGGTCTGTGATGCTCTGCGCGTTTGATCTTTGGGTAACCGGCAGTGATAGGTGATGAGCTGTCCTTGCGAATGTCACAGCCTTGGTTTTCTATTGAAAAGGTAACCCCCCATTAATAAACCTACGGTTTGGCTTCATCGGAGTTAACACATTACTCACAATCACGGCCACCACGCACTTGGGACATCTTGGGACCATTAAAATAACAGTTGTGCGTGTGGCTGGTCAGGAAGAGCCGGTATCAAACTCCAGAACCTGCGAGGGTTTCAGCGGAAATGCCACCTGTTTCACAGCGAACTTCCAGTGGGTAATGTGGAACAGTAATGAAGTTCTCATCTCTTGCACGACAGATGCTTGTTTTTCATGATTGAATTGTATCGAATGAAACCAGTGATGATTCTTTAGATTGTTATCATGGATCCATGCCCTTTCCCCAAAAAGGAGCAGGTTCCATTTTACTTTATAACTGGTTGTCCCGTGTGTATCCGCATCATATCTCCATTGTCATGACCCACCCATCACCAGTCATTCCAATTATCATATTATAGTCACCGGCCAACAACACTGCCATCAAGTGCTTACTACTGCTTCTACTGCTGATGGGTAACCATATCTCCATAATTGCTGCTTACTACTGCTTCTCAACAACCATCAAAACCGCCATCAACTGCTGATCCAATCTGGTCCAGCTGTTGGTTTAGCCGGACCACGCCATTGTTGGTTAGATCCTGTTCCTATTGTTACACCTGATTAAAAAGCAACTTATTTGTTCACCAACCACCACCAACTGTTGCTTAGGAAAAAATCATCTTATTGTTACTTAGGAAAAAGCCACATGGTTGCTGACATGGTGCTGACATGGTGCTGACATGGCGCTGACATGATGCTGACATGGTGCTGGCAGGCATACAATGGTGGATTATGTCTTGATCATTAACCACCGCCACCTCCTGCAGCACAGCCCCCAGCACCAGCAGCAGCAGCAGCAACAACAACAACAGCAACAACAACAACAACAACAACAACAACAACCACCCCCCTATCATTGGCTATTGACCCCGTGGTTAGTTGCATCCTGTTGGTCAGGAACACATCACCCCTTGTTATCTCCCTGCGGATCGGTTGTGTTGGTTACTTCGACCCTATTTTTGCTGATGGACCCTATGATTAGTTATATGGCTATGGTCAATACCTTATGCCTTATCATAATTTATTTGTTTGGATGTTCACCTACCCATTTGTTGGTTGGTTAATGTTGATCCATAGACTGTGGGTCAGTTCACCCCGTACCCCAAGTATAACATCATTGACCATTGTTTTCCCTTATTTTTGTTGTTTTTTGTTATTCCCCTTGCCCATTTACTAACGTTGATCCAAAGACATACGGGTGTTTCTCAAACTAGTGGACCCTTCAAGTGGTTGGCTTCTTACCTATAAATCCAGTACTTCATATTGGGTGATTTGAATGTACCTCTATACTGAGAAGCATCCCATATTCCCTACTGGACCACTTGCCACCATCAACCCATCCCCTCCAGCCCCCCCACCGAGGAAAAGGCGGAGAATGCCCTGCTGCGCCGCGCCCTGGATGTGGCCGAGGCGGAAGTGGCTGAGCTGGCGCCAAACGAGGCGAGGACCTCCCGATCCATGGTCGATCCAGATGGCTGGTCGAGATTGACCAACCAACCAAGGGTGATTTCTAGCTGATGAATAACTAACAATCAACTAACAACAGTAGGTGTTAACTAGAAATAATCAGCTAGAAATAACGCCAACTGTTGATAATTAGATGTAATAACTAACAACAGTAGGTGTTAAATAACTAACAACAGTAGGTGTTAAATAACTAGCAACAGTAGGTGTAATAACTACTAACAATCAGTGTTAACCAACCAATCGATTGACAATAAGGTGAATTGACTGACAACAGTAGGGGATATATTGGCGACGGGTCAATATTAGCCATGAATTTCATGGCGGATGATGACCAACAATAATAGGGGAAAACACTGGTCAATGATGTTATACTAGGGGTACAGGGTGAACTGACCCACATTGATATGTCTACGGATCAACATTAGCCAACCAACAAATGGGTAGGTGAACATCCCAACAATGACTAGTTCTGGGTCATGGCTGGGGGATGTGAACAGCTGGGAGACCTGGTTTTGACCCACAGCCATATCAAGAATTTTTGGTAACACCTTTCAATCATGGTGAATGCTTGGAAATTGATGTTACAGCTTGGTGATCTAACATGGCAATGGAAAATCACCGTTTCCAATAGGTAAGTAATCTACAAATGGTGGATTATCCATTGCTATGCTAGATCGCCAGAGTGTACAGGTTGGTGCTTCATGATGATTCATGGTGGTAAATGGCTCAAAATGTTCGATGATGCTTGACAGGGGGAGTAGTTGTTTATTCGATGTTTCTTTACGATCACATTTGCAAGGTCTGCTCAGGGGGAGCTGAGGAGGTACCAGGAGTGGTGTACCAAATGGATCCAAATGGTAGTTTACAAATGGTGGTTTATTTGCAAAGTGTTACGCACTATAATTCCTCTTGAACAAAGAAAACAGCCTGAAAATCACAAATCGAAACCTATATAGATACTTGCGAGATCGTGAATCAACTATCCAACGCTGCTCAAGCTATTTAGAATTGGTGGTTGTCACTAACATTTAGAAGGTCAATGCCTTTTGGGATTGACCGTTGGGAGGGTAGCCCCGCAGAAATCATGAGCATCCTAGAGCGTTTTGAATGAGACAAGGCCCTGCTAGTAAGATGTACGCAGTGACGCCCAGAAATAAAGCTTGCCGTTCACCCGGCTACAACCAGTCTTTGTTTGGTTCTCGAACTGGCGAAAACGAATGCGATGAGTGCGAATCTTCTTGGGAATCAATGGCGCGGAGACCAGCAGCATAGACAAAATATTGCTCATGACTAAAGGAATCATGAGCATCAGAATCATCATGAAACCAGGGGAACCCACTAAAGCCACCAGAAAATCTTGTTCCTCGAATGGGTAGATCTGAAGTTCCCCACCTCACTAGTAGTGGGGAACGCCAGATGTGGTGTCCCATCTATGCAGCTGGGCGAACGTTGGGAAATCATCGTGATGATTCCCAGTAGACCATGTAGGTTGATTGATATCCTGCCTCCAACAGCCAACAGCTAGTGTTCTCCCGTTGTAAATAAGAACTCCATAATACGACTGGTAATATCAATTCTTGTTATCTTAGTTGTAATATGTTGTAATATTTTTCCACCCACTCCAACTCGTCTATCATGTTAGTTCTAGCTACCTCTAGTTGTTGAAACCCACCGTATCAGTCGTAGGTGGGCCATTTGGTGGGCCATGTTGGACCCATGGGGTGGCCCCTGCCTTGGCTGATAGTTCATGTTCACAGACGTTGTCACGGCTTCACCACAGGAGGACGCCCAAGAAGACTTTGAGCAAGAAGTGCAGATGTTGCGAATTGAAGCTTGAGCTGGTACGGTGGTTGGCTAGTCATGGGTGCAGAAGCAACCAGACTCACTACTCATGAGAAGGTGTTTACATAGATTTGAGTCCTGGATGAGAGATGATCAACACAGATGTGAGGACATGCCACGTTGATCATTGCTGATGCCTGTAGACAGACAATGACTGCTTCAGTGTTGTGGTGCCCTGGGCAACCCTGTAGGGAATGGTGGTTGTGACCTGATGTGGGGAAAACATTGGTTGGATTAAGCCAACCGAAGCAGCCGAAGCAGCCGAAGCATGCAGGTAACCTGCATGCTTTGGAGCTGCTTCAGTGGTTTCATGGGGATCACCCACTTGGCTGCAGTCCTAGAGCTTCATGGCTGGTGGGCTGCGACCCTTCCCAGTGCCCCAGGATAGACCATTTATTGCCGCGCCCTGCCGAGGAACGCGACGAGTACAAGGAGCAAGTCCAAGCGATGACAAAGTTCTTGCGGGACTATGGTGGCTCAGTGAGACGGGATGGTGGAACGAATTCCTCCTGCGGTATCCTTGCTAAATTAAAATGCATTCTTCTATCGGATGCGAGAGCACGAATGAATGGGGCCCCCAAGTTTGCGGAGCGAAGTCTATGGTTTCATGGCCTAGAAAAGCCGTTTGCAACAGTGCGTTTGACCGTGCTCATGAAGCACAAAATAGCCAGCTGACCTCTTGCCACAGAGGAACCTTCCTAGAAACATATGACACACGAGGTCCTGTTATCCCCTGCCATGGTTAGAGCAACTACGGTATGTCATATACATTTACCTGTACGTTAACAGTGTTTAGGATCAGCTAAACGGACAAGATCATTGATTGGGCATTGGTAGTAGCGTTGTTATTATCTTATGATGATGATACCTATGATTTATGTTTACTATTTTGTAGGATAAGTGCATCATGGAGCAGTAACCCATTATCATCTTGTTGTTAGCATTGCTATATTGTCATGTTGCTGCGAGTGCTAGAATGACACTGTTTTCAATACTGTATATATATGTATATGTAAATATATTTGTAAATATGTGTATATATATGTATATGTATATATATATGTTTATATATATGTGTATATATATATATGTATATATATATATGTATATATATGTATATATATATATATGTATATATATATATGTATATATATATATGTATATATATATATATGTATATATATATATGTATATTTTATCAATCATGGCTAGATGATTATTAATACTGCCAAACCACGTTTTTGGGTTTAATATATACTGCTGGCAATCGATTCTTATTATAACACTTTTTATAACACTATTCGGCTATCAAGTGTTATTGTTATTATAAAGTATGAATTGTTGTTAGACATCTCAAAGCCAGGCAAAATTTAAGCACTCAGATTCTCAACCGCTATGATTGTTATCCAGCAATCACCAGCATGATGAATGGATTGTTTTATATCCAGCAATAACCATCCGTTTATTGTTAGAAGTTGTATTGTATATATGTATATATATATATATTGTTTTACAGCTAAAGACTATACAACTATCACTGGAACAACCATTCTGGCTGTTGCAAGTCCAAACAATTTACATAGATATAGACATAGATATATAAATACTAACCCATACCCAGAGATAATCCAACAGCAAGTATTGTTATAGCTATTTGATCATGAGTTTTGACCTAACTATAACCCTTTACTTCATACTTGCACAACTAATGTTATTCATCAATACACAAATATTCAACCAATGTTTAACTCTTGAGTACTACTTTAAGGTTACTATGTACTCCACCAGTTGATTGCTGATTAGTAACATAATTATTATCGGATTATATGCTGTAAACCATCACTATTCTTATACGACTATTAAAAACAAAAATAGTTGTATTAGACCATTATTTAACCATTATATCACCATTTATGAAACCATTATATCACCGTCTAAAGTTACACCATTGTTGTTATCAACCATTGTTTGACTATTATGAATCATACCAACCATTTAACCAGTTCATACCCTGATTCAACAGTATTTCACCAAAAAACATACATTTATGATTAAATTCATACCTGATCATTAAATTCAACAGTATGATGAAATAAGCGTATGATAAACAACAACCTTATCAGGATAAGTATGATAAATACCTTTTAATGTAAACAGGTAATCATTATTAAAATTCATACCTGATAAATGTCTGTGGGTCAAAATCCTGTACCCCTGGTTCCCCTATCATTAACCTTTATTTTCCCTATAGTTTCTTGGTTGTTACCCACCATGAAATTGGTTGGTTAACTGCTTGACCCATAGCCAAATTGGTGGTATATATCCCCTATAATTGCTAGTTATATCTAGTTATCATTCTTTATTATTAACCATCAACCAGCTATTAGTTGACAGGTTATTACCCACCAAATAATCACCTTATTTCACCATTCTATCAGCATCAGTCGCTGAGGTCTTACCTGGGTGGGTGAGGAGCCGGAGCCCAGCCTTGCTGAAGATCTGGGCGGCACGGTGGCGGCACAGTTGAGCCGTCCCGGTTCCGGGGCCGCCCTGACGGCATCGGAGGTGGTGGATGTGCAGGTGGGGCTGGGCTAGGGCTTGAAGCGCTTGGGGATCTAGAGATGGGAGTTGATCAATGTGGCTATGGGTCAATATTAATCAACCAACTAATGGTGGATTTCCACCAACAATAATAGGGAAAACAATGGCTAATAGTGGGGGAATCAGGGGTACAGGGTTTTGACCCACTGCCACGTACAGATCATCCTTGATTAATGGGCTTGATCAATGTACATGGGGTTGATCTAGTTTGGGGATCTAGAGAGTTGATCCGGTTTGGTCCTGGGTTTTCGGATTGTTCATCAGCATGGACATCCATGTACATTTGTCAATTTATGTTTATGATTGTATATGTATATTTGATCCATGGTTCTATGTATATATATAGGTGTTTGCACATAATTGTATACATACATTTGCAGATATTGTATGTACATGTTGATTTGTAGGTACCTAATGTTGATAATTTGACACAATCCTCATACTAGGTACGCGATCGCAAGATTGGATGGGTATGGGATTGCGAAGTCTGTGGAGAATGCTTGATGATCATCTCCTGCAATACCGTCAGAGATCCCTCACTGGTGGAACCAAGAATCTTTAATCACGCTGGGCAAAAAGTGCATACATGCTGTGGGTGAAACATTTTAATCGAGGCTTCCTAGTGATTAGGAAACAGTTGGGTATTTTTTCTACACTAAGGAAGCTCAGTGGTGACTATGCACCCACCCCGATTTGGAGATGTGGAACTCATGGTAGCATCCTACGGTATGAATCCCAATGTAGGGCCTTAGTCGATGCATAATTACTCTTGAAGGACTGAAATCGCGCAAAGCTGATATCGTACAACCCCTGATGCATTTGCTCCTACAAAGCTTCCTCCTGTCCATGAGTCCTCATACCTATAGCGGGTTATTGTGCAAGTCCTCGCTGATACATTATTCATTATTGATAGTCCAGCAATCCAGATAATCCAGCAATAAAATGCTACACATGCAGTTCAGAAGACCTGCAAACAGTATATAGAGGATTTGCATCTTGGTGTAACAAACACAAACAGTGTGACAAACAAAATGACCACGTAAGTTGCGATGTCGATTGTAAAGCAACCCACCCACCCATGTTCGCAACAGGAATG
>VSDK01011369.1:234850-245906 GCA_009767595.1 Symbiodinium kawagutii | reverse complement strand
CATCACTGATGCCCCTGTTATCACCTTTATTGTTCCTAGATTTTCCGATGATGCTTGCTTTTTGATCCATCACCAACAAGCAACCACTATTAAGTAAGCATCCATGAGTAACCGCAGTTGTGTTGATTCCATGAAATATACTTGGTATCTAACCATTCCATGAGATATGAACAAAATAACACCTGCTTATCATCCGTTATAAACCATGATTGCCCATCATCATCATCATCATCATCATCATCATCATCATCATCATCATCAAAATTAATTAAACAATTATCATGACTAATCATGGCCTATCATCATTATCAATCATCATTATTTATCAACCATTATTGATCATCACTAACCCACGGTATCATATTGACATCATGACATGACCACTGCTTACTATTAACCATCCATTTTTACATTATATGACCATCATTAACCATCATCAAACTTTTATGAACCATCATCAAACTATATATCATGTTTTACATTTTTTGATTCAGTAACTAGTGTGGGTTAGTAAGCAATAATGGTCATTAACCATCACTATTATTGCTTACAAACCCATGATATCACCACTGTTTCTGCCGATGCTTCAGGTCCTGTCCAGTCGCGTGTCGGAGTTGAATGGCCTGGTGGAGGGTGCACGGGTGCAGCGTAGCGCACACGGAGGCCCCAACTATGCCACTGGGTCGCAGGGAAAGACATCCGAGTGACCCTTGATGTTGGTGGTTGAGTCTAGCCATTTGAGTGACCCTCAATGAATTAATGGTGGTGACCCTTGAATGATCGCCTGAATGATGGTCTATAATGATTATGGGTTTTGAGAATTGCTGATTGACTTATTGGATTTTATTGGTTAACAATTTGGTTGCAATCATTGATAACCACTGAATGGTTTTAAACATGATTTGAATGATGGTCAATAGTCATTAATGATTGCTAGCAACTCTTCGTCATGTCGGGTAATGGTGAATGATGATTGATGCTGGTGATTCCTGGTTCTTGAATCCTATCATCAAGCATAATCAGCCATTATCGGCCACCGTAACCATCATTAGCCTTTGTTGGCCATGACCTACTACTTATGGTTATAAATTAGCCAGTATTGACCACTATTGACCATGATTATCGATGATTATCGATGATTATCGATGATTATCCAACATTAATCGTCATGATCCATGACTAGAGATAACGAAGGGCCCCGGCACCGTTGGGGCATTCGAAGATGCCTATAGGGAGAAAAATGCTTGAGCATGCTTGGCAGTTGTTGATCAATCAGGGAGAGGTATAGGCAATGCTGATGAACAGTGGGTTAAAAGTAGCGAGTAACAATGATTGAATACTTGATGGTGATTGGCGAGGTGTTATCAAGGTTGATATGATTGACATTAGCTCGCAATACTCGACAATCGGTTGATCACTGTTGATCATGATTAATGCTGGTACATACTAGGTCGATAATGATTCATTCATCATTATTTATGGTCAAAATTCACTGGCTCAATGAACGGTGAATCATTGGGAAATCATGCTGTGACCTTCCTAGAAACTAGCTTGGTCGGAGCCTACCAAAAGGATACTGTATCCCTTCGGTGCAGAAACTGGTCATCCAACCCCTGAGTTTCCAGGAGCGTGGTAGCATGCTGGAGCCCATCATTTGTGGCTAGAAATCTATCCCGACTCTGGAGATGATCGACAAACGTTGAGACCCTTGGGATGGGTTGATGAATACACCCATGATGCATCGTAGCCAACCAATCGAGTAAGACATGTACTGTAATACTTTGTATCATCATTTATCATCATTTATTACCATTTATTACCATACCACTTATGTTCATTTACGATCATTTATTGCTGTTTTAAGTGAAATTTGTTCGTAGCATGAGTGCCCTCTCCTGCCGAATTGATCGCTGTAGAATCTCTTTTGAATATATAGACATACTCATGGTGGTTTCTCAAAAGAGATTTATTATTACTAATGGTGATATATTTGGGAACCCAAAAATAGTTGGTTTATTACTTTCGCCAAAAATTGAGTTTCTCAAAGTAGGGGACCCAAAAAAAAGTGGTTTATTGCTACTGACGATCAATATCAGATGATTTGGGGGTACCCCTATTTTGAGAAACCAACATATTTCTGCAACTTGAAAGAAACCCACATAGAAACTATTGTTTCACAGGAGAAACATGGCATTTTGCCTGTATGAATGTATATGTATGTGCATGTCTCAAGTGATACTTGCAACTAGGGGGCACAACGATGCTTTTCATTGAACGATTGCGCCTGTCGATATGGCCATCAACAAAAACCGGGTACCGTTGCAATGATTAAAAGAAGGAAGAGAACAACAACTGGTGATTGAACGATAGGTGTTTGGCCCGGAATCAGCCACAATCGATTAATTTGTTTTATTCATTCCCCATCATGAACCTTTCTTCTCCATATGTCAACTATTATTGTTATTTAACCATTAGCGATCATCAACCATGGATTCATCATTCACTATCCATGCAGTAATCATTTATTAGCGCCTTATCAGCCATTTATGAAACATGGATAAATGCATCAACCTTTTGCTTACCATGATGAACCAACATGCCTACTAAAGTTATTAATTAACCAACTAATGGTTTACATTCATTGACAAAATGTCAGCCATTGATTAACCTTTTAACTAACATATGGTTAAATACGTCTTATGCTGAATGTAGGAGTTAAACATATGGCTGTGGGTCGTTCACCCTGTACCCTGTTTTCCCCCATCATTAACCATTATTTTCCCATTACTATGGTTTGTGATCATCCCCCGTTAGTTGATTGGTTAATTTTGGCCCATAGCCATATCATTAAGCAGCGCATCACCACCTCCGTTTGGCCTCGCAGTTTGAATCCTAGGCGCGATTGGTGGCGAGCGACGAGATCCTACCTTTGACATTCTTTCAGGCTGCGGCCGCGCTGGCAACTTCTTGTTGCAGGTGGTGCTCAAGATGCAGGTGTTCGCAATGGTTCAGTAATAGTTCATCAAAGGTTCAGTACTGATTCTTTAATGGTTCGTCAGTCGTCAATGGTTCAGTAATGAGTAACTAATGGTTAGTCATGGCCGGTAGAGTGAAACAAGCAACTGTAACAAAGGCTTATTAGAAAATGGTGAATGACAAGGGTTATAGCAATTGCTAGCAGTGGCTGATAGCGAAAAACTCGAAAAGGTTCACCTGGCTGATGGGATGTGATGGTTAATGCTTGAGAGTGACGGTTAATGATTCTTGTCACTGGTAACGAAAGGATAACAAATTCTCTACCTACATTACTGTACCATGCATTACCTACCCGTTACCCCGTACCTGTAGTCCTCGGTGGCAATCTCTGGAGAAGAACATGTAACAACCAAATTATAAAGGGATTGCACAAGGGCTTTTGACGCTAGTCAATTTGCATTTGCTCAAGATTGGGATGGTTCCATCAAATAAAACTCCATCATCAAATTCCTCTAAGAACAATCTCCTGTTGGTCGTCTAGTGTAATTAACTAGTAGATGAGACCACAGCCTGAGTTGAAGACTACCGTCTCTGAACAACTACCACGAAGGGGATTCAGCTGGCGGGGTTTGCACTCAATTGGTGGCAGTGGAAGTTGAAACCTAGACCTATCAAGATCGTAAAATCAAAACATGGGTGTTTCCCAAAATAGGGCTACCCCCAAACGATCCTTTAAAGTAATCGTTTTCCATTGCCAGATCAGTTTACCAGTGGGCACCCGTGCAAATTGATATCGTTGCATTCTGACGATTGATCTTAGCATTGCATGCCGGAGTGCTTGCACGGCCGACAGTTTTCAGGGGAGGAAAAATTGAAAAAACATAAATAATGAAAATACGCATAGATCGTACTGAATGCCACTGATGATTTGTAGCAACGAATGCGTGGATGGGATCAAAGCCGATATCGCACAGCTGCTTACTGCTGTATTTGATTCACGTTTGTGAGTTGCCACAGATGATTTTTACCCACAGGCAAATGGTTTTGTCTTTGGACCGTAAGTCCTCGTGTACCCTGCACTCCACAGAGAAATCTATGGTGCTTGTTCAATGTCAGCCTCCAAAAACATCCAAAAACCAGCTCCAAGAAAAAGAGTGATCTTGAGTTATCTTAGGGTTGTTGTCCTTCTTCTTGTTCTTCTTCTTCTTCTTCTTGTTCTTCTTCTTGTTGTTGTTGTTGTTGTTGTTGTTGTTGTTGTGGTCGTCGTCGTCGTCGTTGTGATTGTGATTGTGATTGTAATTGTTGATTGGCAACCTCCGCTAGCTTTTCAGGTGGCTTTCCAGGTTTACGATAATTAGCCACCAATGGCTGTAAAGCTCCAACCCTAAAATGACATGTTCCTGCTGATAAACAATGGTTTCTGTGTGGGTTTCTTTCATGTTCGGGAAATATGGCGGTTTCTCTAAATAGAGGTACCTCCCCAATTCATCCTGATATAAACCATTTATAGAAATAAATCAACCATTTTTTTTGCGTCCCCCATTTTGATAAGGCACCATATAGCGAAAGAGATTGCAATAAACCAGATGTCACTGGCGGCAGGATGGAGTAAAGCTGGGTCCATGCGCTTTTCAGTACCTTGGCGTAGCTAGTTTTGCCATGAAACCGTTTGGTTCAGTCCGTGGTAGTGGGATTGCCCACGCATTGGTATCGAAATTGGTGCTTTGCTGGGCAAAGAACCCGGAGATGGCCCAAGATTCCCCAGATAGAAAAGTCACAGGGTGAGCTGGTGCTCCTCAACGTGATCGAGTGATTTGACAGCTCTGATTCTTACATGCCCTACTACTATATAGGCCCTACATATGTACGCTATCAAAGATGGACTCCCTGGTCCCGAACTTATTAGTTGAGCAATGTGAGTTGTGAACACTTGTTTTCAGTCTTGGGATCCTAGGTACCAGAAGTCTGATTTGCCATAGATAGCTGTTGCTTGGCTTCAATCATGAGGGTGTATTGATCTGAATCTCTGATTATGGTTGATTTACGGTAATTTATCAAAGGAGTTGATTAAACTGATGCATATCAATGACGATGATTCGTTCCTGTTGCTTCTCATTCCCGGCCAACTGTAACGATTGTCACCATTTCCTTTAAAACCATCAGTGGCCATGATTGAGATTGTGGATCATTCTTATTGCATGGCCAGTATAAACCAAAGATAGATATCAATTATAATCATTGGTCGACCGTCTGTGACCCTAATTCAGAATAACAACTATACATGTAATTAGCATCCAGTTCTAGCATGGTTGAGCACCATCGACAAAGACTAGCCATGGTTGATATCATCAGCCATCATTAACCAACGCAAGCCATTATTGATATCCATCACAAAGCACGACTGACCAAAATTAACCAATATCCACCAACACCAGAATCATTGTGCGCAACATCATTAACCCTGGCGTCATTGATAACCATCATCAAGCATCAACAAGCACTAAAGGATAACTAAGCATCATCCATGAACCACCATGAACCATCACTAAGGAAAACTCACCATCATTCATTCACCAACAATCACAGGTGGATGAGTCATCCGCTGGTTGCTGTCCACCTCACCAAGGTTCTACCACTCCAGAGCTGCCACGCAACTGATCCAAGACATCATGGATGGTCTGGAGCCCTGCGCAGTTTGCTGCGGGCAGTGGCTGATGGTCCCAAGGGGGGTGATTCGGGACCCACGCTTGAAACCAGCTGTTTTAGAGGATGAATGATGGTTAGTTGGCCATGGTTCAATATCAACCAACCAATAATTAGGGATAGTGACCAACAATAACGAGGAAAACAATGGTTAATGATAGGGGAACCAGGGGTACGGGGTTTTGACTCACAGCCAGTTATTTTTAGTGATGCTTCATGGTGGTAAATTCGATGGTTAGTGATGCTTGATGATGGTTCAAAAATTGTTGGTGGCGCTAAATGATGGTTCATGCTGGTTTATGAGGCTTACAGTAGCGGTGGCTCATTGATTCATGTTTGTTCTCAATCATTTCGATTCATCAATTCTCCCTCTTCTGTCGGGTCCCATCATTTCTGGAACTGTGTTCTTTCAGAAGACATACGTCCCAACTTCGTTGGCTTCATGTCAATCTGGTTTCAAAATGTTTCTGCGCGACTGCGACGGCTGCAGTTAAGCCCTGAACTATCCGAAACGGATTGCTCCTTGTCTTCTTGGGCCTTGAGGCATTGCAAACAACAACTCATCACTTTTTTTGCAAACATGGAAACAATATACAACAACTGCAACTAATACAATGGCAAATGCAACTAAGAGATCCCAAGCTGGGCATCCAGCTGCATTCCTTCACCAGCCCCAGCTGCTGGGAACGGTTTCCAAGCCGAGCGGAACCGCTGTAGGCTACTTCCCTTACGAGCTGAAGCAAGACTACCCTGACGGCGTCATGCTCAAGGCCGCAGCTGGTGATGTTAGATGGTGGTTTCACCCACGGTAGCATCGGGTCATTCACGTGTCAAATCTTCCCGAATTTCTGAGTGTTTCTCCAGTCAGAGAGGTATCCCAGTTAGTTATGGTTGGTTTATTACTATAAAATTTCTGATGACAACAAGTTCCTGCGATGAGAATTTGCTGGAGGAAGGTTGTTCCACCGGAGGCTGTTCATGAACTTGAGATGCAGCACTGCACAAAATCATAGAAAATCCATATTCAACAACCAAGAGACAGGTTAGTTTTTGCATGGTTTCCAGCTCCCAACTTGTTGGTAAATCACAACTTGGAAATTGCTCACAGGTTTGAATCTGCTTGTATCTTCCAGGCTGGCTGGCATGGTCCATCAAAGGTGGTTTCTTAAAATGGGGGTACCCCAGGTATCATCAAGTTTATCCATCATTTTTAGAAAGAAACCTGGGGTACCCCCATTTTTTGCAAGAAACCTTCAATTTGTGGGGTTCCCAATGGCTTAAGAAGCACCCAATGTGCCCAGCATCGGACTTGGATCAGCCACGTACAGTCCACTGTTTGCCGTCGCTAGAGAGCTGTGGTGAACCACGCTGTCCAGGGTTCTGCAAGATGTTTGACGATATTAGTAGTCGTGAATGATGATTCTTGATGATTAACTGGTTGATGGTGGTGATGCTGTTGATGATGATTGATGATACTTGATGATGGATCATTACTATTGTCAATGACGGCTTGCGAGGTTAATTGTGGTCCAGTATGGTTGGTGTAATTCATGGACTGGATACCATGCAAATGATCAATACCACCACGTGGATATCAACGATAGATTGAATCTTTATTTTTGATTAAATCAGCACTACGGCTACTAGTCTTTGAAAACCATTGCCCTTATATTGGGGGTTCTCAAAATGGGGGACCCCCCAGTTATCATTATGTTTATTAATCATTCACAGCAACAAACCAACCATTTTGGGGTTCCCCATTCTGAGAAACACCCGCATATGTTCTCCCAATCACAAATTGAAGCTCTACTGCTACCAGATCTACCAGCCAACCATTCCACTTTCTGAGCTTGGCCAGTTGACTGTTTGAAAGAAAAACACGCTTTTCCCCTAAATGATCTTAAACATCATCCTCCCTGAAGAAAGGCTCGCTATGCACAGTAAGTAGATTTTATCTGATTTCCGGTTTGCCGGCCGAAGGTGGTGGTACTGGCTAGTTGATTACAACAGTTGTAAATCACAGTTTGTTGCTGCCCAGAGCAGAACGATGTCGACCCATTCACGCACCTATGCAGATTTTGATCTATGAATAGTGGAGGTGGACACACACGCATACATATACATACACATGTATTATACATACATGTATCTATATACTGTATATGTTAATTGAATCCCTCTCTTTATCGAGGATTGTTCACCTAATGTGTTGTTCTCATTGCACATACATTGTGTGTATATCAATATGAGTGCAAATAGATGTATACAGACATTCTGATATCAGCCGTATGTACTCGTAGATCTAGATGTAGGTATACATGCACATACTATGTGGTGCCAGTGCTGCATCCCACTGTTTTCAATGCCAGGTCATCGACCGAGTATCGCAAACCTATGCAGTTTGGAAGGCAAGGAAAAGGGTATTGGATGAAATTTGATAATGGTTATAGCACGGTATAAAGGAAAATAGATGGTATATAATGATTATTTGCCAAATACCATGATAATGGTTAATACTGGTTATTGGCAAGGATTGATAAATTTGACAATGGTTGATATGGTGAGGATAATAATGGTTGATAATGGTTGATATAATGGTTTGATCATGGTTGATATCATGGTATGATAATGGTTGATATAATGGTGTGATAATGGTTATTGGCCAGGAAAAGGATTGACAATGGTTGATATGTTGATGGTGACATTTGGGATTGAAACTAGGTTCTATCAATGTTGACAATGGACTGAGATTAAAGGGCTTGATGACGATGAGATCGAATAAGATTGGTATCTTGACATTGGGAATTGTATTGGCATCATTTTGAGAAAGATCGACAATTTATATATCCACATATATATATATATATATATATATCAGATTCATGTTCAGAAATTGATGTCAATAATCGATGTGGTATCCTGACTGAACGAATATTTTGATTGGTTGAATGGTTGGTTGAATGGTTGGTTGAATGGTTGGTTGAATGGTTGGTTGGATGATTGGCTGGTCCGATTGATTTGTTTGTGCATTCCTTGATCTGTTTCATCAACCAATCGACCAACCAAACTTGATGACTAGTTCTTCATTGTCCAGTGATTTCTTTGATTCGCAGATTGATTCATCAGATGTTCACGTCATTACTTCATTTGTTCATTGATCAAAAGATTGATTGATTAGTTGGTGAGTAAGTTGGTTGGTTTGGCTGTTTGATTGGCTGATTGGTTGATTGGTTGATGAATCGGTTGGGCGCGTTTTGAAGGATGCGATGCACAGACAAAAATGGACATCATCGCCCCCACGCGCTCATCTCATAAGTTGAGCGCAAAAGGTCACCTTTTGGATCAGTATGACCAGTCGATGAGCAGAGGTTGAAGTCGAACTGACCATGGATATTATCAAGGGATTAAGCCATATGTTTTAGTGGCTCTGAGTCTGATCAATAGCTTGCTACTCACGTTCTAAAGAGAATATCTCGTATGGACCTGCGTGTGCAATTGTGGTCTGTGGCAGGTACCTCCGACTTATCGTTCAGCAAACGTATTGTTCATACTCTTCAGCCAATGCAGAATCACAACCATGATCATCATGATCATCAGCAGCATCATCATCATCATCATCATCATCATCATCATCATCATCATCATCATCATCATCATCATCATCCCCACCATCATCAACCAGTTTTGTGGCCAATGTCCCACCACAGACGGTAAGCAAAACTCAGAAAATTGGCAGTAATCCAGTAATCGATGCGTCATTCTGTACTGTAGTACCACTCGATGTGCCACAAATCTCCCCTGCAGGAAAGTGCCGGTCGTCATGATCGCGTTGAATCCTCAGCTTTCGCCAAGATTGCAAGCCCTGCTGCTGGCGCTCAGCACATGATCGAAATTGAACTTGTTCCTGGAAAGGGGAGAGAGAGAGAGAGATGGTTAGATGATGAGAAGATTATAGACATAGATCAAAATCATATGGGTGTTTCTCAGATTAGGGGTGCAGACCGCCAAGTCATCCATTTTTAAGCGTTTATAGTAGTAAACCAAATTTTGGGGGTCCCCTATTGTAAGGAACCACCATATGCATATATACAAAGATCATCATAGATCAAAATATGAATACACAGATATATCTACTTCTGGATCTCTTTTTTCAAAAGGATGGAGGAGGAACGCACTTTTTCTGAGCAGCAGCATACAAATCAAGAGCACAACTCTTGCAAAGACTGATGCTTATTTGTCATTTTATGAAGGTTTCACTACTATTCACTACCTATAGTTTACACCTTTCAGAAAGGGGTGACAGGAAGATTTACAAAAAGCCCCCATAGCTGGTTAAAACAAGGCTTGCCCA
The DNA here is from genome assembly GCA_009767595.1 of Symbiodinium kawagutii. Classification (NCBI taxonomy): domain Eukaryota; class Dinophyceae; order Suessiales; family Symbiodiniaceae; genus Symbiodinium; species Symbiodinium kawagutii. The sequence goes on along the minus strand of VSDK01011369.1, from coordinate 235,876 downwards.
GGTCAATTTTCCCATGAACCCAGGGAACAGAATCTGAAACCAAGTCTCGAAAGATTGTGAAACCAAGGTTGCCAAGGCTATTAAACCAAGGCTATTAAACCAAGGCTATTAAACCAAGGTTGTTAAACCAAGGTTATTAAACCAAGGTTATAAAACCAAGTCTTGGAAGATTGTTCGGTTGTTGGACCAAGCTCTGCGAATCTCCTGGGCTTTCCAATGGCTGTGAAAAAGCCGACGGCAGGACTTGGCCGAGGGAGCTGATCGGCTGGCAGTGGGCTGGCCCGTGTGGCACCACAGGAGATCCCCAGCTTGGAAGATCAACTGTGATGAAGCCATGGTGATCACTGATAGGGGTTGATTTTGTAGTGGTTGATAGGGGTTATAACTATTCATGTGGATATATAATGAAATAGGGGTTCATAAAATAGAAGCCATATGTGATAGGGGTTGATTTTGTAGTGGTTGATTAATAGTGATCACCAAAATCATCAGTTGATCTTTAGTGATTGATATATTTATGGTGAACAATGTGGTTGATAGGGGTTATGACTGATAGGGGTTATCACTAAAGGGTTTGTAATTAGGGGTTATAACTATTCATAATTATGGTTAATTTATAGTGGTTTCTGAAGCCATGGTGTTTTTATAGGGGATTGTTTCATTTTTTGTAGGAGATAAGTTCAACAACAATGGTAGCGGACATACCGAACATATGGTTTTTTCTCAAGCCATGGTGCCCCTAAAGCTACGGTTGGTTTAATTACTATGAATTGTTGATAAACTGGATGATACACCCATATTGAACGCCTTTAGTTCTTGCATGGGATGATTGACTCATATTCTATCTCAATGATTTATATATATATATATTATATGTTTTTTCCCGAATGCGTAGCACGGGTTCTCGTTTCATAGTGGGGGTCTGGGGGTGGAGACGTGTTCGCTGGACGTTGCGTCTGTGTCCGCAACCGACCGCAAGTGTGCGCAACCGACCGCCGCCGTTTACGGTAGGGCCGTAAGGCCCGT
>VSDK01011369.1:205103-217499 GCA_009767595.1 Symbiodinium kawagutii | reverse complement strand
CTCGTGTCTTGAGCTGCGGCTACAGGTTCGCAGACGTGATGGGCCACGGCTTGGGAATGAGGATGCTTGTCTTGATGGCTGGGGCAGTGGCTGCTTGGTTTGCTGGCGGGCTGCGTGCTTGCTGTTGCGTGTGTTCGTTATCGCCTTGCTTTTCGTTGCCAGCTGTTTGCTTGGTGTGTTGGTGTGTTGGTGTGTTGGTGGGTTGGTTGGTTGGTTGGTTGGTAGCAACGCCGGCTGCAGCAACGCCGGCAGCGCTGCCTGCTGCCAAGAGCCTTGCCGCTGCTGCTACTGTAAAAAGCTCCACTGGTGCAGCTGCATCAACTGAGCATGCGGCGCCGGCGCCAGATGACAGTGAGGATGAGTGGGATTTGAATAATCCCCGGCACTGCGTGCAGATTCTCAACTCAAAGTTTGAATCTGCCGAGCTGGCAACTGCAAAGCTGTCGCCGTCCCAATTTACAAAGGTCTGTGCTTTTTTTGTTGACCATTTGGCGAAGAAGACGCCGAAGTGTGAACTCTCCCTGCGCTTCCGAAAGGAGCTTGACAGCGGAGTTTGGTCCAACAAGAAATCTCGCATGGGCTGGCTGAAGGCTTGGATGAGCATGCGTTCTCAACAATACATGCCCAAGAAATGATAAAAAAGTGCTGCTGCTGACGCACGCGGTCCATTGTGAATTGCTACTGAAACTAGGGTAAACACAAAAAGATGATATGTTAAAGAAACCTCCTGAAATCCTAGCGGTCACATGGGGGAACAAGTTGTTGCAAGGTCTCTGCCGTGACAGGGGTCGTGGCGAGCGGTCACATGGGGAAGTAGGTTCCAAAACACATTTTGCAATGACTTTGGCCCCCGAGTGTAGTTTGTTGTCAGCAGGGGTTAGCATTTGTCTTGACAATGATCAATCACCAGATGGGTGTGGACCTTATATCAATCCAGAGAACACATGAATATCCCAGCAGTTGGTAATATATATTGGGTTGGAGGGTTTTGACCAATACCCCACAGTGTGCATTCAAGGATATTGTTGGGCATTAGCGTGGCTATAGGTTGAACACAGCATAAGCCCTTCCTGTCCATTTGGGGACCCAATATGGTATGCAAGCACATGGCTGTGCGAATTCCCAAAACTCATTGTATGGTTTATATGATTTATATGGTTTATCAACCCATATTAGCCCCATGAGCAATTCGTAGTGGCTTCTTTCATGCATGCCTATCTATTTCTCGCGCGGTTCTGATTCACCATGGTGATCCGAGGTGATCTTGTGGCATGCGCTGCAGAACAACTTCATGTTAGACGCCAGTGTGGGGGTGCCCAGCATCCAGCTCGAAGTGCGTCCGTCGCAGATTCTGCCCGAAGGTAGTCCTGTTGCAATGGTCTGCAACCTGGAGAATTACTTGGCTTTCGACCGATCTCTGATGCCCTTGATGCCGTAAAGCCAACGTACCAATCCCACATAGAAATTTTTAGGGCATATTGACAAAGTGAGGTACCAAACCGACCCGAAATGATCAATCTTCATGGCTGTTCCCAGGAAGCGCCTCAGGATTTTGAGCGTTTTTGGGAACGATGATGGCTATTGTACAACTACTAAGAGTTGGAGTTCTACCAAGCTTGCTGAGAACAGACCAGTTTGATCATGTTTCATACAGAAGCCACCAACCACGGCTGGGGCTTCGGAACCATGGCTCGAGAAATCCGAATGGGAATCCATGTTTGGATGTCACGCGGTAGGGTTTGGCTTTAAAGTGTCCACGCTCTTAATTGCTTGCACCCTTCAAGTGACAGAAGGCCGTTGTTTAGCTGCACCCATACTTGAAGGCACCCAGAGTAGCTCAGAAGCGGAATTTTCACCCTGAAAACGACCTGAGGCAAAACATTCTTGAACACTAGGTGGCAGCCCATTTGAAGGGGCAGAACACTCCTTTTTGTTGCTCTTGAAGTGGAAGCAGCTCCGCGCACAATTGGATTTCAGGTGTGGCCTGTGAAGACAGCTGATGCGCCCGCCTTAGGAATGCAGGTTTGGCACATTTCGGAGAGTTGATGATGTATGAAGCGGGAGAAGTATGTTGATGGCTGCCAAACCAACTTATACAGAAGCTTGGGGCACTAGCGTGTTCCAATGGTGAGGAAAGTATGGCTGATGCGGTCCAACCTCCGCCCTGAACAGAGGCTTCTGTTGAGATTTATGTGTGAACATGTGTGAACTGCTTTTTGGTCAGATTTGGTCAAGACCGGGTTGTCAATAGAACGGGGGAATGACTGGTACCAGATTTGATCCATTGAGCTGGGCATTTTCAGTGCGATGCACTGCATACCTAAAATCACTCAAGAGGGACGTTCATTTTTCAAGCGAGTCTCTACATTCCTCAAGGCCTCTTAACGACTCCACAAGCTCATATAGCAACATTGCGAAATGTGACTCTTTTGCTCAATCGAACCATCCTAAGCAGCATCGTGGTTCCGCAGCTGCAAAAAAGACGTCCCAGCATGGAGGAATGGCTTGCAAGTTTCTATAATTTCATATGGCTTTCAGTCAAAACCCCGTATCATCAACCATTGTTTTCTGATTGTTTTCCCTATTATTGTTGGTTATTATCCGCCATAATTATTGGTTGGTTAATACTGACCCAGCTCGCCATATGTTCCGATCGTGCCGAAGGACTTAGGCACTTGAAACTAACACTTGTTCTACTTGATACCCCTTTTTCGTTTCTCACTGGCATGTTTCTGGGGATGGCAGTGCAAATTTGACGGTGTCAAAGGTGGCTTGGTACCTGTGGTCAACACTTCCTGTTGTTTCGAGCTTTTCTGGTTTTCTTCTAGTACGATGTTTGGCAGTTGCATCCTTGATTTGTAATTCAGCAGTCCACAGTCCTGTACATATGTTTACATACCATGATTTACCAATCAGCTATGTTGCTTCGGGAAAGGTTTCTAGGCGGCGCTCACCTAGAAATACTATGTGCTGCCCTGTAGTTTTTGAATGTTTTTAAGGTGCAATTTCACCATTTTCTGTTGTGCGTTTCATACCTCATGTTTGAGCCATGTCTATTTGCTTTCAATGATCTGAGGATCCCAAATTCAAGCAGTATCAACACTTAGCCATCATCAACCACTTGAATAGAGAGATATGTAATGGATGTCTGAATATTATATAAATATAAATATAAATATAAATATATATATAAATATAAATATATATATATATATATGTATATATGTATGGCACATAGAGAGAGAGAGGGAATTTATAGAGATATATCGCCCCTAATTCCATCCAGCTCCACCGAAAATTGTTGACAGCACAAGGTGCTCTACATGTTCGATCAGCTACCAGCTCCCCTCAACTTGCGCTGGGAGCCTTAGGTAAGGTGCACTAAAACTTGCAGTGGTCACAGCAGGATTCCCAGTATGGGGCTATGGCACTTCTTGACGTAGATCTATATGTGATTATATATATGTATGTAAATGTATGTGATTGATTTATTGTTTTCTGATTTGACTATGTATTTATTTATTTATGTATTTATTTATTTATTAATTTATTTATTTAACGTATTTATTTTGTTTTATGTATACACATTTGTAAATTACATGCATATATGCATATATTTGCATACACCTTTGCACACGTGTAGATGTACATCCACGTATACATAAACATTGTACTAATATGTTGCATAGATGATCCACAAACGAGAGAATGCTGCCAATCATCATCAATCCTAGGGTCGGGTAGAAGGAAAATTGCCAGGAAAATGGCTTTTTAACCATCATTTGAAGGGGTCTCCTGGAATTTTTCCTGTAAATCAACTGGGTGAATCAAGTTTGCGGGGATTTGTTCAGGAATGTTTGGAACCGGTTCCTTGTAGGTGTTAGCAAGAGCTTAAAGGCTTGGTCCGAGATTTTCATGAGAGACTTGGGCCTCAGGTGTGGAGAAGGCTGGTGGAGATTGGGCTGAGAGTGCGCGGGACTCAGCATGCAGACACATGATGCGCTCAGACATGCTTAGACCATACAGGTCGGGGATTGTGCTCCTCCCCGGTATTTTCTCGAAGATGTTCTTTTATGATTATCTGAAGATGAAACATGAAGATGTTGTTTTATCATTATCCTTGACGGGTTGGAATGTCTTATGCGATCCTTCTTGGCACAACTGGTGGTTACACAATAGCGTACCTCTAAATCATCCAATCTTAATCATGTATAGTAATAAACAAACAATCACTTTGGGGTCCCCCATATGACTTGAGAAACTACCATATAGTTTTTCCCTTATTAGCCACCATTAACCACCAATAACCACCATTAACTTTGGGGTCCCGTATTGTTGTTGGTTACTATCCCTTGTTAGCCACCATTCACCACCATTAACCACCAATATCCAGCTGCGCCTTGGACTCCCCAAGGGACTGGGTGCAAATCTCACCGAACGAGTCGCTCAAACTACGAACCTGCCAAGCACCCACGAAGTGCAGGCCCACTATGAAGGGTTAGTGGTTAGTAGTAGTTTTAGAATTGTTAGTAGTGGTCAAAGGTTGTTGATAGCGCTGAAATGAGTTTAATAGTGATCAATAGTGTAGGCTCACTAGGTTTTTCAATATATTGCTCTTTCCGAACTCAGGTGACTTTGGTTGTGCCACGATGTCCAGCAAAATTGGTCGAACTGATTCGAGAACGTTGGACACTGAGTGGGCAGGAGGGCGTGTTTTTTGTAGAGAGGGGGGAGCTTTCAATCGTGCCGATGAAAGGGACAATGAACATGAACATCTCGTTGAGCTTTTTGGCCATGCACAAACTCAACTAAGCTTAATAATTGCGCCATTCAGCATGATTGTCCATTGGTTAACCATCAGTAAGCTTGGCTAACCATCAGCAAACCATTGGTTACCCATCATTGACCCTCATCACGTTGCATACTCAGCTGGGCTGAGGGCTGCCTTCTATCCGTGCCTTCATCGGCATTGTGGACGAGGTAAGCAGCGATGGAACAGGGCTCCATCACTGGCAGTTTCAGCATGTTTCCACCATCGGACTGATGGTACCTGTGGTGGTTTGGTCATAGGATGGTACCCCCAGTTCTCATCCAATAGGAAAATCATTAATGATCAGTGAACCTGCCAGAATTTTTCCTATGACCAAACCACCACAGTTCTAGGATGGTACCCCCAGTTCTCATCCTTGGGCTCATCCCATAGTTAATGATCAGTGAACTCGCATTTTTTTGCACCCTTTTTTTGAACCTGCCAGTGATCAGCCCAAGGAGTTGGAGCTTCCCAGTGGTTGGAGGGCCTTTGAGTCTGCGCGGGCGAGCCGGGCCGGGCCGGGGTTCGCCAGTGGAACTGGAAGGGTGGAAGGCTGAAGCCGATGGATCTTGGCAAGGGAGAATGATGTTTGATGATGTTGGTTAGGGTGGTTTTGATAATACAACAACTGGTTGGTGGTTTTAACCATGGTTGATAATAGGGGAAATAAGTAACAATAATGGTTAAACGACTATTTGGTTGGTGGTTTGATTCAACATTGCTTATTTTCCCCAGTAGAAACAAACAGTTGGCTGGTTGACTCACATTTTCATAGAGGTTGAAACCACCAACCAGAGTTGATGATGAATTGTTGGTTGCTGGATGTTGCTGGTTGATTTTTAATGAACGGTGGTCACTAGTGGTACATGGAGTGTCGATATAATGTCCTGAAGCCACATAGTGTATCCAAAGCGTCGCGAAACATGCAAAACACATCAATTTGGTTGATCCAAACTAGAGCACCTTTTGACCCCAAACTGTTGCTGGTTAATCTGCTTTGCTGGACATGAGTTTCACAACAAGACTGATGCCTCTCAACCATCATTAATCACTGACAACCATATCTAATCAAATATCAACCAGGAATAACCAAGATCAAATGCTATCAGCAATGAGGCAATGAACCTGTTTGACCATGATGAATCAATGTAACCAAAGCGCCATCAGCTCTGCATTGCTTATCGACGTGCTGCACCTGTTACAATTCCTTACAACCCACCAGGCATCTGGTTTTCAAGCAGGAATAGGGATGTTTCTATGACCTGCTTGTCTCCACCCAACATTTTTTGTGGTAATTTGATTACTGGTAAAGCACACACTACCCGAACATATCTTACTCTCAGCGGGGCAGCCAAAAGCGACAACCAGGACTTCTTGAATTGTTTGCCAGCCTCAAGAATAAGCCCCAGCAGCAAGATGTTGTCGCCAGTTGAATGATGATTGATGGTTCAGATTGGAATGGCCTACATACAGTACACCTGTGGTGGAAAAAACAACAAACCATTTGATTGAACATATTGAACACCCAAGGATCAATATTTCAGTCAAGCACCTCTCAACCTATTCGGAAACAACCAGCTTCCAATATTCAGTTCTTGGCAATGGCCCCCAGCAACAATCAATTGTTGTTCGCTTGGCTGTTAGTCAGGGTAATTGGCCCGGCATTTCGATATCCACAGTGGGTAGATGGCAGAGACGAACCACAGGGATCATGAGACTCTTGAGGATTCACCTGAGTCATGCTCCACTAGCTTGGTGACTCACGCATCTAGAACCTCAATTTATCACCCATAGGGTCGATGTATGATTCCAAGACTCATCATCAGACAACTTGCCAGAGCTTGGGCGTACCAGGTTGTTTTTTCCAACAACATCTGCTAGGGCTCCCCTCCTCAATTGTTGGTGTGGCCCCTTCGCCCGGGAGGAAGTCCCTACAGGGTCTGACTCTCAATGCTTAAGCTACAGCTGAAAGGGGTCATTCGACACGCATCCTTGATTGGTTGCTGGGTGGATGGTCGGGGTAGCAAGTGCACTGATTCAATGTGTTGAACCAACTGTTTTCATATGGCCTGCTTCTACCACATGTGCATAGATAGATAGGTAGATAAATAGATGGATAGATAGGCGATTCGATGGATAATAGATAGGTCCAAATTGGGCGAAGGTGAAAAGGCCACCGCCCAGACATTGACATGTTCGAATAAATCAATATCTGGGAGGATTGAATGTGACTATCTGACGATTGATAAATATGTGAATGGAATTCCTCCCATTCTTGGAATTGGATTCAACGAAGTAGTCTCTCAAACGAGAGGGCAAGAGTGGGAGAATTCGCGTGATCTTAACTAGATGCAAAAGGTCCCTTTTTACTGGATTGAAAGGGCATAGATCATCTAGTCTTCTTGTGCACTCAAGTTATCCTTGCTTTGTGGCGATCTTGCCGGCGGTAAGACAGCAACCTGTGGCTTCATAATTGTCCATGTCCACCAACAAGTGGCCTGGCTGATCTCGCAACGAGAGTGCCAAAACGTTTTGTTGCCTTCAAAAGCATTTGCTTCCCACAAACATTATGACCAATTTTGATTTGCTTGGACCATTTCATCATTGAACTGCTTTATTGTCACATAATTATTGTCACCGATTATTATCACAAATTCATCAGCAAATCAACCATTGTTTATCCACCATCAATAAACCTTTACTGGAACGCTGGAAATCTCATTGCATCAACCCTGTGATCAACTGTTTGTGATGCTGGGCATCTCCGCATTTCCTGTGATCGATTTCGGCTCATTGCAGTAACTGTTTGAGACTGTGGTGCATTCCGCCTCTCGGCTGCGCGATGAAAGGGATGGGGGGATGTGGGATGAGCACAGTGGTGCACCCACCGAAAGTGGTGGTGGCCATCACCAAACATGACCCAAGAAGGCAATGGTTGGGGGGGAACCATGACTCATATGAATGTTTATACTGCAGTCCATAGGCAAACATTGACATTTTGGACATTCCTTGAGACGTCGACTACCTTCGAACCATTCAGCCTGTTGGGTGGCTGGGAAGCCCAACTTCCATGGATTTGGCTGCTTGACTCGTGCCATGGCCTTCCAACCCACCAAAACACGCAAGTATCCAGAGATTGCTGCGCCACTTTTTTGATGGCTCATGGTTCATCAGTTGATGATGCTTAATTTTCAAATAGCCCATTCGGTTTTGTGAAGTGAGGCACAACACGTCGAAAATGCGGAGCATGGTGGTGAATCATGTGGCAGTGGGTCAAAACCCTGCCTGTACCCCTGGTTCCCATCTTGTTTTCCCTATTACCCATGTTAGATTAATGGTTCCAATCTTGTTTCCCATCCTGGTTGCTTGATATTGATGGTTGATATTGACCCATACCCATGTTAGGCCATGAGAACATCGCATGTGGCTGCTTCCTAGCTACAGCCGAAAGCCGGGCCCGGTCCAGCCAGGCACCAGCCATGGCTATCTTAGCCGGGCAAGGTGGGCCTGCCAGTTGGAGTCCAGGCGTTGGTATCCCCTGCAACCAATGGTGAATAGTGGTTTCAGTCATGTTGTAACAATATATACAACAAAAATAATGGTTATATAGGGTTATGTTGCTTGATAGGTAGTTAGAGCCTGTCTATAGTTATGATAGCAGGAACCAACACTGGTTGGCTGGCTGGTTAGTCCATTAGTGAACCCAAACAATTCTTGGTTTCCTACTCGTCAAGATGATCAACAATGCAACAACGGCTTGCAGCCGGTTTTTTCGCTGGTTTGGAATCTTGGGACGAAGATTGGGATCCACTAAGGGACCCCAGGTTGCGCCAACCTCGCTGATTTACGAGATGGGTTTCCTTCTTCAGTCTCGTGGTGAATCAGCAAAGGGACCCATGGTAAGAATATGGTGGTTTATTTGGGGGGTTCCCCTAGGGCTTGAGAAACCACCATATGCGACAGGCAAGCATCTTGGCCAAGGACAATGTTTCCATCACTTTCTTTGGAAGAGGAAGGCCTTAACGCTTACCACTTTGTGACACACATTGTCCGTAGTTGTGATTAGGTACAAAAGAGGAATTAGCAAGACAGATTGGTTCTCTGTCAACAATTTATCGTTTTTGGCTGCTTCGGGGATCACAACCAGGTGTGTGGACAGATCCAAAGATCAAATAGTCTTGGAGCCAGCAGCCCCCTGATACTTTCACGGTGCGTACGTGTCCACATATGTCAAAATATGCATATGCGTATGATTGCGTATGTACATATGTACATATCATTGGTTATAAATGTATACGCGTTATATAAGCCGGCATCTTTGTGTAAACTTGTCGCCATACGTGGATTTCCCCGTTTATCCACTAATGAACAATTAATCATCAAGGAATAGTAAGTAATTAGTGAATCATTGCATTACCAATATATTCTCAACTACCACTATGTCCATTACCAATTGATACTTACCACTCACATCAATAACCATCAACCACTACTACACATTCATATTCAGTAATTACCAATCAATACTCACCACTCATAACCATTAGCAACCACTAAGCGCTCATATCCACTACCAAGTAATGCGAACCACTCATATCCATGAGCAACCACTAAGCACTCATATCCATGAAAAAGTTTGATACTAACCACTCATAACCATTAGCAACCACTAAGCGCTCATATCCACTACCAAGTAATGCTAACCACTCATATCCATGAGCAACCACTAAGCACTCATATCCATGACCAATTTTGATACTAACCACTCACATCCATTTCCAACCACCAAGCACTCATATCCACTACCAAGTAATGCTAACCACTCATATCCATGAGCAACCACTAAGCACTCATATTCAGTACCAATTCATACTAACTACTCGGTGCGCGACCCCTATCGGGCCGTGGCCGAAACAGCCCTTCGGCTCAACTAAAATGTGCATGGCGCTTAGGCGCTGTGTCAATTTTAGATGTCAAAGGGTGAAATTCAGGGTTTTGCAAATCGGCCAAACTAATTTTTTTTTTTCCGCAGCTCATGTGTCTTGGAGTCACTCATCGCAGTGAGTACGCCACCTTGCACAATTCCTTCAGCAGTTTGCTGGGTGTGCAAGGGCCAAGCAAACGTCGCCACATGTATTGGCGGATCAACTTCAACAGCTCTATGACTCAAACACTAAACCATCAGATTGTTTACACATAGATGCAATGAACATCACAAATGACAAAAAGCTTTAAGAAGCATCAATACCTCTACCATCAACGTTATACATATGACTCAACAGCGAACATATAAACATATCCTCTTAAACTCACAATCACCAACAACATCAACAAGTCAAGGATATACCCGAAAAGAAAGTGCAAGCGAACGTCAACATGCCCCACCCCACCCCAGACCTTCCCTGACGTAGCATCAACATCATGACGCAAGTGCAAGCGGACGCTAACATGCCCCACCCCACCCCAACCCTTCCCTGACGTAGCATCAACATCATGACGCAAGTGCAAGCGAACGTTAACATGCCCCACCCCACCCCAACCCTTCCCTGACGTAGCATCAACATCATGACAGACAAAAAAAAGGCAAAATTGTCACGAAACCACACGGCCCATTGGGGGTCGTGCTCCAACTACTCAGATCAACATTCATCAACCAATGCTACCCTCTCATATAATTTACAGTACCAATTACAGAAATACTCACCACTCATATCCATGACCAACCGTCACCAACCACTACCTGTGTAGAACCCGTCTGCGACCATCACCGCGAATCACCTTCTCACAGAGGTCCCGAAGAGATGAAAATCACAGTGCTGGTCTCGGAGATTCGGAGCGATGGATTTGTTGGTTGGCGGTCGGTTGTGGAACCCATGGCAACCAGTAAAGCATCATGGGTTCACTATGGTTGCTAATAGAAACTAATAATTCATTATGGTTGCTGATAGAAACTAATAACTGTGTGACTTATCAATAGTAACAATTACAGTACAGTACAATGTTGGTTGCGAATGGTAATATCAATGGCCACTAAAAACACTAATAGTAACCGAGAATAAGAGAAGTATATGACCACCATAATAGAAAGCAACAATATGAGAGATATATTAGGCATCTACGACACTGGTGCTTGCTCGGTCACTTGCTTCATGGCTGCAGCTGCTGCAGGAGGCAATCATTAACCATCTATCATCAAAACAATCATCAACCATCCTCAGCCAGGCACCATTATCAACGATCCTAAATCATTCATGATTGAGCATCATCAATCATTCAGCATCATCAACCATCCTCAAGCACCAATATCAATCATGACTCAGCAGCTATTGATCACTCAGGAAACCTGGCAAACCTTATCCTTACCTCATAATCAGGGGCAAACGTTGCAGCAGTGAACATTTCACTGCTGTGTTTTCACGAGAGGAGAGGAGTCCTCCAGTGTTGCCGGTAGAACGATGCAGAGGCAACCGGTTGCCTCGCCTGTAGTATAGTTGGTCACCCATTGCGTGCGAGGCCGATGGCCTTGTTTTCTGAGCAGCCGTGTTGTTCGAACGAACACCTCCGAAGCAGCAGTAAAACGCACGCAATCCGATCCCATCCTGAACTGCGTATTCCTATCCTATTCATGAGCAGTCCAGTAGCTCACACCCAGATCGCTCTGGCTCCAGTAGCTTTTGGCCAAGCCTAAGGTGCGCAATACCTTTCTGAATGCGTGGATCTTAGTCGTTAGGCCTCAGGATGCCAGAGCTTCTGCTTGCCAGCCTTGGATTACCATTGCAGTGGAAGGGGAGTCGGTGACGAGTCATCTTCACATTTTTTTTTGAGGCAACTCGATTATGCATCAGGACTTTGTGTAAGCTTCGGTTTCCATCATATGGGCCTGAACTCCTACCTGTCCTGTGGTGTTCATTGGTAGTAACGGCTGGAGAGGACCAACATATTAAACAATGAATCTTAGGACTTGGAATACCCTCGACTACTTAGGGTTTGGAATGGTCATACCCCGAGGCAAGTAGTTGAGACTATGAGTTGAGTCCAATCGGTACCTTTGTTCAAACATGTTCAAGGCGAAGGTGTGTGTTTACTTTGGATTTTGGCGATAACTCCGGCAACTGGCGTCGTTCGCAGCTGGGTTTGAATAAACCTCCCTGATTGAGTTGGGAGTCTCTACATCTTTGGGAAGGCAGAGGTATTGTCGGAAATGATTCATTTCCAGGTGGAAAGGAAGTTTGTCTGGTTTATGGGTGTGGCACAACCGATGGCTTGGTGTTGGCTTCATGCTAGAAATCTGCGGTCCTTGGATTACGATTGGAAGCCCCAGAGGTTATCAATTGGAGGGAGTGATGGCTTGCTGAAATGGTCTGATGAGTGAAACAGGGTTTATTGATCCATATGGCAGTGGGTCAAAACCCTGTACCCCTGGTTCCCCCATCATTAACCATTGTTTTCCCTTTGATTTGGTTGGTCATTATAAGCCATTATTGATGGTTAATATATAATCCATATTGATCCTGGGTCGGCATTGGATGCCCGACTTGACCAAGCTTCAGTCGAGGGGCTGGTGTCAAGGTCCTTGAGGACGATGA
>VSDK01011369.1:180280-205093 GCA_009767595.1 Symbiodinium kawagutii | reverse complement strand
GCTCTTCCGGACTTCTTCAGACCCTTTGGGGGGTCAATGTCACTGGAACGAAGATGCGGCTGACGTTTGTGCTTGGTGTGTTACCTCGGTTGGTCGTTTGTTGGTTGGTCGTCTGTTGGTTGGTCGGTCATTGTTATGAGCTTCACCCGGCACAACTACCGTTTCCGCTCCCATGGCACCACTTCAAATGCTGAAAATGCGTAGGTTTCCCCTCCTAATTTTTGAGGGAATGTATAGGTTTGCCATGGTTTGCCTGTGAAAACTCAGATTCCTGTCATTCAAAAACCAGGGTCTGACACAGCGATAAGATGAAGGGCGCAGCTTGGTAGAGCTAAAGTACCAGGGCCATCTTTCAGCACTGGCATTGCTGGGCTACCAGGCATTCTACTTTTGTGGCTGCGACGGTGATGATGCAACGAGATGCTGATGGATTTGTGTTTAACGGTGACCCTTTCTTGGTGTTTCTACCCTTGTAGATACTAATGTATGATATCTTTTGATATTTGATTTTGTATGATTATTCGAGATGACAAACTGCATGGTTTGCTTTCGGCTGTTACGATTGGCAGTGCATCGTATATTGATTGTATTTGAACAGATGACTAGGTATGTGTAATATGATTGCATATGTGCTGTGCTGTATATATCTATTCATACTTATATATTCATTTACTTTTTTATTTATGTATTCATTAAATATATATATATACATTTGTTTATATTTATTTATTTATTTATTGATTTATTTATTTATTTGTTTATTTATTATTTATGTATTCATTTATATATATATATATACACATTTATTTATATTTATTTATATTTATTTATTTATTTGTTTATTTATTTATGTATTTATATATATATATTTATTTATTTATTTATTATTTATTTATTTATTTATTTATACATTTGTTTATTTATGTTTTCATTTATCTATTTATATATATATATATATGTAAATATTTGTTTATTATATATACTATGTTTTTACACATAAATATGTGCATCAGTGCATAAGCCGTACAGATTCTTCTTAATGGTCATTTGATCATCCATCAGGTTCAGCATAAAACCCGCGGAACCAGGCAGGTGTTGATTGGATGCTTCTTTTCCAACACTTTTACGATTGGTGTTTGGATTATCCCAAAGTGCATAGTTTAGATCGTTTGCCACTACCCAATGCAGCATGTAACCGCATTGTCATCTATAGTATTCTGTCGTATACTGCTTCTTGTTTGTTCATCTTGATATTTTTTACATCTTTATATCCTTCATATCATCTATATATCTTGAATTACCTAATGGTTACATACCATTCATCTATTACTATGGCGTATCTTTCATACCATCTATATATCTATATATCCCATCCTAATCCTATCCTTATACCATAGATATGTCCGCAGCCCTCTGCTGCCATCCTTTGAGGTGAGATGCAAGCGAGGCACATTGCTCAGGCCAAGCAGCTCGCATCCAACAAGTGCCTCGGCAGGGCGGCGCAGCTGCAGCCGTCAGCAATGGTGAATCAGTTGGTTCAGGGCGGTTCATTGATGATGGTTGATGATGTGGTTAATTTATTGTTAAGTGGTATATTTATGGTTAATTGATGGAGAATCGATGGTTGATTTATGGTGAGTTCAGGGTTAAGAAGTGGTTAATTGATGGTTGATTAAGTGGTATATTTATGGTTCAGAAGTGGTTGATGAGTGGTGAATCAAATGGTGTCAATTCTGTTAATTAGTGGTTAATAAATGATTAAGAAGCCATACCCAAGGATTCCCTATAGCTCATTGATGATTGATAGGGGGAATAAGCAACAAGACTCGGGCGGAATAGCTATATATGGTTGTGGGTCAATATTAACCAACCAAAAAATAGGTAGGTGAACATCCCTTGCATATGGCTTATTACTCATTGATCAACCATCAATTAACCATTAGTTGACCAGTAATTAAGCATCATTTAACCAAGATTTCAGTGGTTATGTGCTACAACAACGACTAGTGACTGGTGACTTCGGGGATGTTTTCATCCCTGGAGTGACTTTTTTCCCACCAGATGAAGAACTGCGAGCACTTGGTTTTAGTGCCGATGAATATCTACGGTGTACTACTAAGGGATATTCATATTACTAGTAGACTTAATTCTGATGACTCCTTGAGTCATGAATATTCATATTAATATATCCCTAAACTATCGGCACTACTAAGGGATATTCATATTTAATATCAATGTTCATATGGTTATGATGACTTTGGTTTGTTAATAAGTACTGGTTTAATCAGAACTATGTTTCATTGATAATGACTGCGTTTTTTTTTCTGTATAGAGTTGTGATCCAACAGTGCTGATGAATCAACCTGCCGTAGTATTGATAGTGCCAAAGCCACGAAAATGGTCGGCGCATTGATTACTGTTAACAACAGGCTATGACACTGATGGAAAATCACGGTCAATCACAGGCTGGGTATTCCCAACAAAAGCCACGAATGACACGTGGTGAACTCCTGTGGGGGGCGCCCTGGCCGCAACTGTGAGGCTCTTTACCCACGACGAGTCCACAGAGACCACCGAGACCAATGAGACCGCATCAACTTTGGAGGACCGCTGATCCAGCGGCATGGCACCCGGTGACAACGAACGAGCTCCGCCAAGCCGCAGCATCAACAGACAGTAACGACCGCGTTTCGAACACACGTGACCAATACCAAATGATGAAACATGGTGATTGTCTATTACATAAGTATGTTTCATAGATGTAGGAACCGGGCAAAACTCTTGCAAAACCGCTAGCCTCAAATTGGGGCTCATCGTTTTCTTCGAGCCAAGAGAAGGCCTAGCAAAAACCATCGTTCGTAAGTAGTGATCCTCAACTATCATCAACCAGCCATCATGAATTGGACGTTCTAAACTGTTGCATATCCCTATTACCCATTATCAACAACTGGCCACTATCAACCACTATCAGCCATGGTCAACCATACATTTGGACCATCATCAATCAAACCTCTTGTCGCCGCTCTCAGCTGTTGCGACCACTGTTGCCGATGATGAATCAAGCCTCTTGTTAGCCTCTTGTTGACTTGCTCTGACCAAATTTTATCAACCATGAATCAACCGTTGCAGTAATCAACGATTAATCAACCATCAATCAACCATCAATCAGCCATTAATCAACCATCAATCAACCATTCATCAACCCTCACGCAACCATTCATCAACTTGCTCTGAAACGTCACCATTGCATGGCTCCCAAGCGTTTCCGTTGGCTCAACGTCGTTTCAACGCGGAAGCCCAGGACCCGGCGATCTGCCGCAGCTTGACGTGGGACCCTTTGGAGTCGGAGGGCCCAGGGGGCGCGAGGGGGCGAGCGCTGGTAGCACCAGTGGTGCCATGGGAAGGATGAAACGGATGGGGGAAATGGCTAACTAGTGGTGAACATGGCTAACTAATGGCTAACTAGTGGTTAAATGAATCAAATTGAATCAATGGATGCCTTTCACTGGCGAACATGGGCTAACTCTAGTGGTTACATGGCTAACTAGTGGTTAATGGGTGGCGAAGTGATAGTTAATGGTTCAATGATTAGTTACTATCACATATCCTTCGGTGGTGAACGGATGGTTAATGATAGTGAATAGTGGTTGATGCTGGTGAAAGCTGGTAGATGGTGAATAGCGGCCAATGATGCTGGAGAATGGTTCATATTGCTCCGCTAAAAGCGGCTAATGAGGGGCTCTATTGACCATTATCAACCACTTCTAAACCATTAATCAACGATTTAACTAACCACTATTAATTTACTATCATTAACCACCACTATTAATCACTATTGACCACGATCAGCCCCTATTAACCCCTATTAACCACCATGATTCGTTGCATCATTGGCCCGTGAGGAACACGGGAGGATGGGCTGTGGCCTCGCAGGTGCGGCTGCCGGGGCGGTTGGGTGGGTGGCAGGTGCCGTGGGAAGGTTCCGGTGGTTGGCGGGTCCGGTGGAAGGGTCCGGTGGAAGGCTCCGCTTGGAAGCTTTGCCCGGGGGGTTGGATGGGTGGCAGGTGCCGTGGGAAGGTTCCGGTGGTTGGCGGGTCCGGTGGAAGGGTCCGGTGGAAGGCTCCGCTTGGAAGCTTTATATATTTATAGGTTTAACTTGGATTTTTATCAGTTTTGGCAGGTGTTTTTCTATCGTGAAATGGCTTGTGAAGCAACTTCACCAGGGTGAATGGTTGGGGGGCATGGGCTGTCTTGACCTTGTTTTCACAAGATAAATCAGTATATGGGGTGTTTTTCTTAAAATCGAGGAACCCCCCCCAGTTATCATCCTTATATGAAGCATTTATATGGAGTTATAAACACCAACTATCATTTGGGGCTTCCGAGACTGGCTTGATAAACCGCCATGTAGTAGTTCTTTCACCCACAAGTTTGTTGGTGATTATCCCATATATTCTCCAGTAATAATATTAACTATCCCATATATTAGCCATTATAGTTCCCTATTTTTTAACTCACCACTATGAACCATATCCCTGGACAATCCAACATTATTGACAATGCTTCGCCATGATTAACCATTGTAGTTCTTTATTAGCCACTGTCAACCGTAGTCGACCATTTTTATACACCATTATAATTCCAGCGGACCTATAGATACGTAAGATAAATTATTAAACACCATTACAAATTTTGATAGCGGACCATTATTAAACACCATTATAATTTTGGTGGATTATGCAAAAACACTATCATCCGTAGTCTCCAGCGTGACCGGGTCACGACTTGTTACCAGTTTGGTTGTGCGCTCATGCTGCCGATGGCTCAGCCTTGGACACGGCAAGCTACGCTCGTTCGATTCTTCGTTGTTGCTGCGAGGTGTTACTGTTTGATGACCTTTCTTTGGGAAGATCTGGGAAGAGATGTAGGGAAGATATAGGAGATATATTGGGAATGTATATATTATGGAGGGAATATATTTCTATGGAATATACAGATATTGTATATATATATATACATGTTATAAACCTATCTATCTACACATATATATATATATATATATATGTATATCTACCTACACACATATATATACGTAAATATTTATTATGAACAAATGAATATTCATCGCCAGGTGTGCCCAACAGAACAACACAAGCTACAGCTAATGACGAATCCTGCCGGGTGTGTCCACAAATGGGCACCTGCGGCCGCAATCCCCAAACATCGACTCTGAACTCAGCCCATCTCATCTTTTGCATGTTCCTTTGGACAAACCCAAATGGTGGTTTCTCAAAATATGGGTCCCCAAATCATCCACTAGTAATCATTAGCAGTAATAAACCAACTGTTTTGGGGGGTCCCCTATTTTGAGAAACCCTCAAATTATCACAATCACTGTTGCATGCCGTGGTCATGATGTTTGTCGTGAGCATCATCGTTACTCGCGGTTCTCATCATGGTGAAGTTCCAGGATCAAGCACCGGGACCAGCGAAAAACGCCACAAAAATGGCGGTGGTTCCACAGATGTGGCTGTTGGCGGCCTTGTAATGCCTTAAGACATGAAGGAAGCAGTACCTATTCTCAATAGCTACAGTACTTTCTGGAGTTCTAAAGATATGGCATTGTCATTGCGTTGGCCTGGACAGGGAGATGGGGTATCATATTCGCTGGCAACATAAGATCCAAACAACATCACTTAAATACTTCGGGTATACCAAGGGAATATCCCTTAAACTTTTCAGAGTGACAGCAAGTGATCTGTTTCTGATCATCAGCGGAAATTCCCCAGCCTTCAACGAGTAGGTGACTTTTGCCCTTTGAAACAGGATGAGCTCATCCAATCATGGGATAGCTTTGTTTTTTCCGAATTGGGACTGGCCCAAGAAAACAGTTGCAAAAGGACCCAATGGTTGAATGTGCTTGGCTCAATACAAGAATAGGCTCTTGTTGTCGGCAAATTTAGATCCCATCAGGGCATATATGTATCATCGTGATCTATAGATAGTGATTTGCCACAATCGACAGATTTCACAATGGCATTGTGGCTTTGACATTCGATAGCAAGTCTTTATAGATTGTTTCCTCGTCCCAGCGTGGCAGGATGCATCACCTGTGGACGATGTTTTGGATCCCAGCAGGGCAAGGTATGGGAAAAAAACTGAAAATGGTGCTTCTCTCGAAGAGTAACATGTCTGGTTGGTGCTTTTTGATTTTTTAAATCTAGTAATAATTATGAACAAATGGTTGGTTGACTAATATTTTAACAGGGGTTGAAACCACCAACCACAAGTCCACCCCCCCAAAAATGTTTTCACACTTGTCGTCCAGCTTGAGCATACCTACTTTTGCGTGGCTTTGGGGTCCCAGCACCATTTGCGAGCAAAACAAGGCATCAGAAAGCATCAACATGGACCAGCTCAGGGACTGCGACCCTGACATGGAACAGTGGATGGCTAATCTGAAAGTTCACATGTAATTGATACATCTGGGTTTGGAGGGCAAATGCAGGTCAGATCATGCGACTGTGGAGTGGCTGTTTTGGCCTCCTGGAAACTAGGAAATCTTTTAGTACAATGAGAGCACCTAGTCAAATTCACAAGGATTATCAGTAGAAGATGGTGAGGCCGTTCTTCTTTGAATGGGTTATGACGGTAGGGACAAGCTATCACCATGGTGACCCCACCCCATGAGGTCACGGATTTGCCGGTTGCCGACTCCCTTCCTTCTCAGCAGGCGCTTGGCGACGTTGGGGTCACCAGCAAAAGTTTGAGTTGGTTAAGAATCGACAAACCAGCAAGTGGGTTGAGAATCACATGTTAAGTTGGTTAACAATCAATGGTTGATGAGATTTGATTAGCAGCAAATTTGAATTAACAGCTTCAAAAAGCTAGTGAGGAAATTTGCTGATGTGGCTAAGAACCGCAAACATGTCAATGGTTTTGAAGGATCAATCGAAGTGGTTTAGATTTGTGAATGATGGACAATCCATGACACTGTTCGGTCAGGGTTGATAAATTTGGTTCAAAATGATCAGAAAAAAAGTTCGTGATGGTTATGAAGGCTCATGATTGGAGTTTACAGGTCAGAAGCACCAACAACGTGGACTAAAACAGGGTCCGGAGAGCTTTTGAATTGCTTGCTCCTCATGCAAGAGCAAGCAATGCTACTTGTTTTTGAAGGTGGAATGTCTTGTGACTGGTTTGAGCACAAGTGGGTATGACTCAGTGGGTACAGAGGTTTGTTCCACGTTTCATGGCAATGTAATTTGTAGTCCTCTCCAATCACGCTAGTTCAACATTTATACTGGTTGAAATTCAGGGATTAATCAACATCTATACTGGCTAATCATTATAGTTCAATCAACATTCTTACTGGCTATTAGAACTATAGTTTGCAAATGTCAATCATCAATGAATGTTTGTGCCAGTTGTTTTTTCTCGTATTTCATCAATCATCGATCTGATAATAAACACTTATTAATAACTATACCAGATAAAATTGGATGGTACCCCTTCTGTTCACATCCCCAACAAGACCAGAATAGGAACCTTTGCTATCCTTCGTTGTTGTTGTTGGCTCAAGTTGGCTCTATTCATTAATTAGCCCATGTCTACTATTTACATTTGTTTCACTAGCTTACCCTTTGTAGAGACTTTGCTTGGATTTGTTGGCATTGAAGCTTTGTGATCCTTTGTTGGCATGTTCACCATTGTTCACCATTATTCATCCAGGTGTTTCTCAAAATAGGGGTAACCTCAAACCATCCTGTTTATTAAGCATTCAAGATGATAAACCAACCACAACTTTGGGTCCCCTATTCTGAGAAACTTCCATTTGGTGGTTTCTCAAGTCATAGGGGTACCTCCAAATCATCCAACCATTTGTAGTAATAAACCAACCATTTTTAGGGACCTCTATTTTGAGAAACCACCATTTGTTGGATGGCCAGCTAGGACCGGCTTCCATGCCATGATGGTATCCAGCCTTGTCAAGGCTGGAGCGATCGCTCCTGAGGGCGTGACGCCCACCAGGGTGCAGCAAGCTGGCAGCAGCAGACCTGCGGTCAACCGCGACGCGGATGGTAGATGTGATGCGATGGTAAACCATGGATGGTATATAACTACATTGGCCAACTAAGATTGATGACATTGGTCAGGTGGTAACAATTCAACAGGGACCAACTAATTGCTTGGGATATAACTAAGATGTTTGACAGATTTGGATCATCTTTTTTCAAGAATCTATCATTGGTCATCATCAACTATGCCATTCTGACATATTCTGACCATTGAATATGCCACCATTTATCGTTGTGAGGCATCACAACGTGACCACAAGCCATCGATAAGATGCGATGCATCGTATCTATCAATGTTGCAATGGTCCCAACGGGCAGGAGTCTCCGTAGGATGATATTTCTTTTTTTTTTTCGGCTGGTTATGGCTCGAATCCAAGCATCTCAACGGGTTCATGGTGATTCTTGTCGCAAGATCCCTGACGGTTTTTCTCGCGAATGATACCCGGGATGGTAACGGATGCAGCATCCTGCAACGACCAATGATCAATGGCCGCCTCACCATCCCCGCGGGTCACTTGGTGTGCCGAAGAAGCGTCCAGCAATGGGGTGTGGTTGGAAATGTGAGTTGGTGGTTTTTAACATTTAAGGTATATATTTTACAGCTAGTTGGTATATATTTCAATTACAGCTAGTTGGGATATATTTTACAGCTAGTTTTTAGCAATTGGTGTTTGGTTGATTTTCGAATTGTGTGGCAATATCCTTATGCTCCCGCCCATAGTTCGGTTGATTAACTAATATTGAGCCGTTGAAATTGCGCATTTTCCGGGCGGATATTTGACAGGGTTTGTGGCTTGTAGACGGGTTGGATGCATCCGGTCGTTTGCTGTTCGCGGGTCTTGTGACATTTATGTCGTTCATGTTGGGAACAAGGTTCCAGATGATCACATTACCGCAGCGTTTGGAGTACCTGTGAGATGCATCTGGACTCTCTGGCGGGAAGATACATCCAATGACTCTCAGCAGATGTGCAGGCTGTACGTGTGCTGCCCACTGTTTCTGGTATCTCTTCAACATCTCCGTTGTTATTTATATAGTTGAAACAAGAATAGATAGAATAGGGCCAGCGTCAAATGGTGGCCCTCAAACAGTTATTTCCTCCCTGGACAACCCTGGCTGATGGCCGGGAATGCATTTTTTTCGCCTCTCGGTTCTAACGGGGACAAAGGGGGTTGTTTATTGATGTGTGCTAGCCGCTACCAATGACTATTATCAACCTAGCAAGTGAACATCAACCATTAACATTGCCGGAATACCTTTTGAACAGTTGTGTCAAACACTAGCTGTAAGCGTGAGATAAGCCACCAATTCACCCCAAAACAGCCACTATCAATCATCAGTTGACCTAATATTGACAATTTTCTACAAGTTTGTTATCAACAATCAAAAACTGCTAGCTAACATTCACCATTGTCACGCATCAGTGGACATATAATAAAGATTGTCAATCTTCAATTGACCATACACTAAGCTAACCTTCCAAATCAACTATGAATATCAATTGAGTTGATCTTACCCTAACTACCAACTCTTATTTAAGTATATGTAACTATCAGTCAATCCTAACTATACGTATCTTGAGTTAATATATTCAACTTTCTGTCAACTATCAATTCACTATTCACATAAATATTCACTATACATTATTGTTTAGTGGTGCTTATCTGTTAGTTTTAGTCCTAATATATTAGCCTACTAACGCTAGCATTCAGCACCACTAGTTACACCAGTCGCCATGGTGAGCCGAGGCCAGTGGTGAAGTCACCCGCCCCGTTGACTTCTTCGCCCTTCGCTGGAGGCAGATTTTTGGGTTTCGAGGAAGCAGGGTTTTTCGACATGGGGATGCCCGAAAAATGGTTGGTTTTATTGAAGAATGGCTGGATGAATTTTGGAGTCATGGTTATTGAATGGCTGGTTTTATTACTAATAGTGGATGATTTGGTCAAAATGGATATGTGCCAAAATAGTTGTACCCCCAAAACCAATGGTTTTCTAGCATTTTTTGGTTGGTTATTCGGTACCCTAATTTGGTACATATGCTGGGATGCGTTGACCGATCACTTCTTTCAGGCAGAACATGTGTTGGCCAAATGTGATTCTTGGGTTTTTGAGGGTTCCCTGTTTTTAGTTATTCCTATTATAGTGGTTTCTCAAACCATAGGCCCCAGCTTCGTGTGGTTGGTTTACTATTTATGATACTATTGGATGATGCTTGCAGGGGCACGGACTTCCGCAGCAGCAAATGATAGCTCAAATCATCAATACCACGCCATTGACTGCAGCAGGTTTCAGGAAAACACTTCAGAATCGTTGGTAAACGTCAACGCCATTGTACCTTCAGTTGTTTTTGAGATGCATCAGCTACGCTTTTTGTTCATGCAGTTGTACCATTTTACCAATCATGTTTGATCGTTGGTTGAAGCGTTTTTGCATCAAATTGTTATCAAATCACTACTGAGCCTGCGCGTAGTAGCTCGATGGTTGTTGAGCAGACAGCCCCCAGAGATTTTCCTACTCATGAGGTGATATCCAGCAAAGATGCTTATGCATTGTGCTTATCCGGTTGTTGGTTTTAAACATGTTCCCTCCAGCCTTAACGTTCGCCCCACCACATAAAGCGCCAATGCAATGGAGCATGTTGTACAAGGTCGAGATGGCTTGGACAAGATGCGAAAACACTGGCTATACGCAGTGATTTATGGTTTAGGGTTTTAGGGTCTTGATTTTAGGGTTTTAGGGTTTTGGTTTTAGGGTTTTAGGGTTTTGGTTTTAGGGTTTTAGGGTTTGAGGTTTAGGGTTTGATAACTCAGAAGTCAAAAAACAATGGCCCTGTGCAGGAATTTGAGCGTTGGGAAATGTTCTCAGACCCATGCGGGGCAAACCCTAAGGCTCGGGCGAACATGTTTTATTTTCCTAGTAATTATTAACCATTGGCTGATTGACTAATATGTTTCAAAGGGGTTGAAGCCACCAACCAGTTTTGATTGACCTGTTTGGCTTGTGATTAATGGTTGTGTCATTGTACATCATCACTACTAATTGCAGTAATACTGGTTGATGATGTTTACTAAGAACGGTGAATGATGATTAATAGCATTCATCAAGATTAATCATTAATGAAAAGCAATAGTTGTCGATGATGCTTAATTAACTAAGATTAAACATCGATTAACATTAATTAATGTTTCATCATTCGCCAGCAGTAAAGAGTGCTTCATGTTGGTCAATGATGGCCAGCAACGTTTGTTGATGATCGCCGGCGCTGGCAGCGAACGGGGGCCATGAGTTCGATCCTGGCGAGGCTTGGCCCCGCTGAATTCGATGCCCAGTGATCTCAGCCCATCTTCAGCACCATGGATGCCCAGTGCCCCGGTGGTGGCCCCTGTCCCGGTGGCTCCAGTGGTGGCCCCTGCGTCGACGATGATGCTCGGCGACAACGGTGATGCGCCGGTGAAGCGCAGGTGATGCTTGAGCATAGCAACAGATAACAGCGGTTGTATGCTGATAATGGCGAGAATGGTTGTGAAATTACCATATCAAATATATCAAATATTATTCAAATATTGATGTTACATCAAACCCTTGATGATCATGGGCATTTCCTTCTCATGATACTAGTATGGTTGATCATGGCTATAGGCTGATTCAATCTTAGTAAAGCTGGGCAGTGGTGAAAATCACAGTGGCCAAGGATTTAGACATATCAGTTGATGTTGAAATTTATTGCTGGATGTTGGTTCGTGATCATCCTATTTTTCACTCTTTCGTCGCCATGGACTAACCTGGATCGTCAACCCTTGTCCATCACTATCCACCATCAAACACAAAGAAAACACTTCTCAATCTGTAATCCAGCATCATCAAGCAGGATTGAGTGACCACTAACGCCCTTTGGTCATCTATAATTTGCCTTCCACCAGGGTTGCCTCCAAGCCTGACTCCCACGCCTACAAAGGACAGCTTTTGCTCAACCCTTTGTTCCCGTCACGGCTTCTCGCTCAGCCTGGGACGTGTTGGAGGGTGACGGAAGCAGTCAGAATATGTCAGAATGTTTTGTTGATATTCCTACTAATAAGGTGGTTATACTACTGGTTCACTAGCTAGCTAGTTAGGTGCTGAAGCTTATTGCTAAGTTTGTGTGGTTAGCTAGCTCGTGATATTCCTACTGGTGGTCATACTACTTGGTTTCACTAGCAGATAGTGCAAGTACAACCCTAGGGCGATCATCAACAACATGTACATGAACAGATGTTGGTTGACAGCGCTCAAGGTTGATGAATAGCGATGATGTGACATCCATTGATTTATTTGTCCCTCACTGATGTTGCACACACACCCAATGACAAGCCATTATCAGTGGGGTGATATTGCCACTATCGCATGTGGGTTTACATCTTGGCAGTTAGTTGATCGCCGAGCCAACATAGACCCCAGATGAGGGTTGGAAGCGAGGTTTCCGATTCTGATAGCATGTTGGAGCCATCTATGTCAGAATCCGTGAAAGTGCTCGTTGTCTCTCGCTGCCTTTCTCTCTCTCTCACTACGTCTCTCTGTTTGCTTGCTTGTCTCTCTGTGTGTGTTCTGTCTCTCCCCCTCTCTCTTATTCCTTCCTTCCCTTTTTTCTGTGAGTTCGTTAAGTTCATCCAATTATATATCAATCTGTCCACAGCATTTGTCCTTCTATTGTCCTTGTTACTGTTACTTATTTTGTTTTCCTTTGTTGAAGGTCCTGGTCCCCTGTCCCTGGTCACCTAAACTCAGGCCCCGAGTGCGAGCCGGTGTGTATTAGTCACTGGTTTGTCCCAGGTAGTCGGTTGTCCCAACCCCAACGATCCGAAACCCTAACTTGTGCGCCCAAGTGACACAAGTCCCAACACCAAGCTGCAACAATTTGCTGTTTTGTGGTTTACACCATCCTCTCCAACGATTCTTCACAGTATACCTCTGAGGGCTACTGTTGAAGGTGTTCTTTGACAAAGTTCTTCGTAGATCTGATATATCTACACTTGATAATGAATCATCTGCCTATATCAACTAGTGCTGACCACTATAAACCACTATAAACCATTATAAACCACTATAAACCATTATAAACCATTATAAACCACTATAAACCACTATAAACCATTATAGACCTTGGCTCATTCGTGCAGGTTTGAGCACTCTTGACGGTGCTTCCGTTGTCCACCCATGGCCGCACCCTAGGGCAGCTGGAACCCCGGCTACGCATCGGTCCCGTACGGAGTCCCAGGTTGAAACGCTGTGGCCGATCCGCTGGGCAGCCTCGTTGGTGACGCTTTGATTCTCCATTTAGGCTGTTGGTCATAGTGATTGTTGGCCGATGTTAGCAATTTAAGATAATTTAAGGTTGTTTTTGTTCTTGTTGTTATTTGTGCTTTTGTTCTTGTTCCCGTTCTTGTTGTTCTTGTTGTTGTTGTTGTTGTTGTTGTTTTGTTCTTGTTCCCGTTCTTGTTGTTCTTGTTGTTGTTGTTGTTGTTGTTGTTGTTGTTGTCGTTGTTGTCGTTGTTGTCGTCGTTGTTGTTGTTGTTTGCTGCTGCTGCTGCTGCTGCTGCTGCTTGCCGTTTTCCATGCACGTAGCAGATAGCCTAAATAGTTCACTAGAAGCAGCACCCCGGGGGACAAATGTTTTGTTTCTCTTAGTTTCCTCACGCATATCATCTCCAAAGGACGGTCATACAATACATGAACCAAACGGGGATGACTCATAGCTCATACTACCCCCTGCATTTGTGTTCGTATATCAACGCACCGCAAATACACGTGTATATGCGTCTATCAAATACACCTGCATGCATAACACACGATCAGTTGATATTTGACATACACCTTGTAGTAGTTCTCGGCAGTGGAAGTGTATCAATTCGAATTGGCAAGGCACAGTGCCATTTCTGGCTGACAAAGACTCCACACGCCGGACCAACCACAAGCCTTATTTTCCAGTGACAGCAACACGATGAGTGCTGTGATAGCAATTTAATTAATTACTCGCTATTTGTGTATTTTCTTTGAAGTAAACATGTTTCTGAACTATCCCAGGCTGCAGTTTCTTGCTGTTTTCAGTGTTGTTTTCTAAATGTGCAGGCGCGGGCGTTTCCAAGCCTGCCCTGTGTTTGTGTTGCAGTTCTACTGGGCTGAGTTATTCCTGCGAGGACAACTGGATTCTGCAGACGTACATCGTACATATGATGTATTGATACATTTATATATATATGTTTATTTTACAAACCAATGAATAGATGTAGTATGTTTTAGTATTGCTTGGATGAGGTTGAAAAGTGTATGCAAAGACCACGCTGCTGTCAGCCTTACGAGCAAAGAACATTGCGCACAATTGCAGCACAAGGGTGGTTCAGAAACATGGTGAGTTATGTGTGAAAACTGAAAACATCGAAACACACAATGGACATTCTTCACAGGAGAAGCTTAAGTTAGAAATCATTTCGTGCCCCAAACAATGAAAAACACAATCGTCGAAACATGATACTGCAGCACTAAAAGTTTCAGAAAAAAATGCGCTTCACAGAAAGAAAGCCCGCAAAGTGATGAGAATACAATAGAATTGAGAAAAATGCTGCACAGGGAACGCTTGGCTTAGAAACAAATTGAACACATGTTTTGATATAATTGTGTATGATTATAAATATATACATGTATGTTATAAACATGTATGTATCACACAAGATTGTGAGAGCAAATGGCACTGCAGCACTTGGAAGCTTCAGAAACATGGTTGCCGTAGAAAGAAAACCTCCAGAAGTAGTGAACATGCGCAGAAAAAGAAGCAAAACATAGAAACACCTTTAACAAAAAAACAACACGCATGGCACTGGAGCACTAGGAATTTTCAGAATGATGTCGGCACACAGGAAAACAAAACAAAAAGTAGTGCGAACACTATCACAGGGCTGAAATGGATTTATGGCTACGTACATACCTATCGATCCAGTCGCCTCCATAAAGTGGGTCGGGTTCTTTGAGACACAATAACATTGACCTGTTTGTCTCTTGCCAAGAGAGGGACCCAGGTCGTGACCCGGGCACCGTGATTTCACGATGGTTGGCAGCGCCGCATAACATTGACAAATGATTCATCACTGACCATCAACTAAGCATGAATGAACAGTGATCAGTTGAATCAATAGCCAAGGTTTGCCATCAATGAACCGGGATGCATCATTGAACATTAACTAACCATGCTCAACCTTGGCTAACCACTAGCCGTGCTTCTGCCATCGCTTACAGCCATCAATCTACCAGAGCTCGCTGCGCAGGGATGCTGACACCAGGGCCGAAGCGTTCCCATGGCAGATGGACTGGAGCTACAGGGTGATGCTGGTACTGGTTGGTGGTTTGAAACATGGTTTATTTTCCCTACTAATCATAAACAAATGGTTGGTTGACTGATATTGTTCAAAGGGGTTGAAACCACCAACCAGTAGTAGCTATTCTTGCTGACTTAATTTCATTTTTTTGGTGACAGCAACATGGTAGTTTCTCAAGCTATAGGGGCCCTCTAGACATAGTGGGTTTATTAGTAATTAGGAATGATTATTGGATGATTTGGGGGAGAAACATTCCTATACGTATAAATTGTATGTCATTTACATAAGATTGTATTGTCAGATCTTCATGCAAACACACGTAATACCTGTGATTGGCTATACATGTGTATGGCAGAACTTAGGCAGTGAAGTTGAGAGTGAAACCCCACACTGTGGTTGATTGGTTATGAATGATTTGATTAATGCTAGTTCTTTAATGGCAGTTAATGTTGGTTTATGTTGGTTGATGGCGGTGATTAATGGTCACTTGTGGTAGTGAATGGGGATTACTGATGGTGATTAATGGTAGTAAGGATGGTCGATATTTAAAGGTGCCAAAGCAATGATTGTGCTGGTTTGTTCACTATTGGTTTCTACCAACGACCCACGTAAGAGGTATCAAGTGCCATCACAACAGGGTCTACCAGCTTTATGAGATGGCGCCTGAAGCTCACCTTAGCCCACAAGCTCACCTTGTTGAGTGACCACTTCAGCCACTGTTGTTTTTCTTCGGGGTTGTGGTTTCAGATCATGTCGCATGGATACCACCAACAGCTTTTTTTATGAACGTTATCTTCGAAAAGGGTACTATCTGCAGTGCCAAAGCCGGGTGGCCAACAATGGCCGGTACCCCTTGGCTAGGTCCAACTCGACCGGCCGAATACGTGTTCAACTCGACAGCTGTCGGATGTTGTGGTGCTATCATCCAAGGCTACCGCCAAGGTATTTAGCCTTTCCTGTTGTGTGTTTTTGGAGGTCCCATGGCAGTTGAAACCAGCTCATCACTAGAACAAACATCGCACCGATTTGATTGGGATGTGACTAGGAGGGGTGGCTCGGTACCCAATCCGTGACTCAAAACCATTGACCCTCCGCTTTAGAGCCTCCCTTGAGCCATGTCCCTACATCTCGTCCCAGTGACCTCCCAAGGGCCCTGTGGCAGCGCCAGGACAGACAAAGAAAAGGGAATGGCAAAGGTTCCAAAGGCGCGAGGAATCCTGCAGCGAATCCACAGCATGTTTTGCCCTGATGGTTGCAGCATGGCAAGCCGTGCACAGAATTGCAGGACATTGCATGACTTTCTACCAGCGGGTTTGAATTGGTCTGAGTTGAGGCAGCTCGTTTTTGCAAGCGTTTCTCCAAACAGGAGGTACCCGCAAAAAAGGTTACCTAGGATTTGGGCAAAGTTTTACTGAAGGTCTACAGGCAAAGATCTGATGGTAAATTGGATCTTGTGCGCAACGTCCAATCGGGGCTGGCGGAGAATCAACGAACATTCAATTCTCAGGATTGCAAAAGCAATGGTAGATGCACAGGTATTTTTGGTGGTTCATAGGGGCGAATCAGGTTTGATTTATCATTATTTCTCAGTATCCAAGGCCCAATTCATCGGTTACACATTGAATTCACATCTACCATTGGTTCAATGGTGTGTACCCCCAAGTCACTGGCAGTTGGCTATGAACTTGGCTGGTGAGTAGGTGCCCCACAGCTATGGACAACCCATTTGCCAAGCCGTACATCCTCAGCCAGTGAATCACCCAGTTGCCACTCCTGGATGTCACAGGCAAGGTCAATGCGCGCGGCAGAGGAGGTGATGTCGACGCTTGACATTTTGAGCGCTGGTGATGAGCGGCGCTTGGTAATCATAGGGGGTGCCATAGCCTGGAGTTTTGCTGAGGGTCATCAGTCATCAGTCTTAATGATTCATGAAATCCAGCGGTGGTTGTTTGATTAATGACTGGCTAATGAACACCATGAGCAAACATCAAGCATGGTCAATAATTCATTGTCCAACAAAAGAACAATAGTAGTCATTGTCGTCGTCGTTTTCATCATCATCATCATCATCATCATCATCATCATCATCATCATCATCATCATCATCATCATCATCATCCTCGTCAATCATGGATAGAAAGCAATCAGTAAGAACTGATGTGCTATTTCCGCAAGAGCAAGTTTCTTAGGCACATATTTCTGCAGAGACCATCTTAATCGACTAATCATAATTGGTAGGGAATGTAGGGATGTTAACCATCATTGACTATCCTTATCTTCAAACATGAGAACATTCCCAACCATCTTAATTGTTTAATCAAAAGGATTAGGGATGTTTTCATATTTACATAACCATCATTACCCATCTTTATTAACCACCCTTAATACCATCAGGATGTTGTAAATCGAATCGTCAAATCATATGAAAAGCGTCAAATGATCAATATGCCATCTCAATTGTCAAATCATGTGAACAGCGTCAAATCATTTTCCGCCATCTTGATCATCAAATCATCTGAAAAGCGTCAAATGATCAATGTGCCATCCTAATCATGTTTTCATATGATTAAGTCTTTAATCACTGGTTATTATGATCTATTGTTGGTTGTTATCCCCTATTATTAACCAGATAAAACCATACAAATCCTTGATCTTCCTATTGTTATGTTCCCCATCATGAACCATTGTTTCCCTATCATTGTTGGTGATTATCCCTATTGGTTGTTTAATATTGACCCATAGCCATATATAGCTGGTATATCCCTATAGTTGCTAGTTATCATCCCCTATTATTAACCATTAACCAGCTAGTTAAACCATTAGTTGGTTGGTTGGTTATTACCCATGATCATTCACCATCAAGTCTTTAATCACCATGTGAAAACTTCCCCAGGCCTTGAGTCCAATCGCACGTGCTCCTGCAGCGGCGCCGAGGAGCACGTTACACGAGCCACCAAGGACGCCTTGAAGCCAGCGCTTTTTTTCAAAACACAGGGGGACCACGTCATGGGTAAAGGCTGGGTTCACATCTTGGGATTCGGAATTTGATACCTTTCCCAAATCCAAGGTGCCCAAGGCTGGGTTTATCCACAGTTTCTTCGATTTGGAGTGATTTTTTCGGCAGATAATAGCTGGATTGAAGGTGGTTTTGAATGTTTTTTGGGGGATTAGTTGGATTTACATGGGTTTACCATTGATGATAATCCCGGTTAACAATGGTAAATAAGCACTAGCAGTAATATATCTTTGGATTGGACCAATTTCATTGCTCCATTCCTTTATTCTTCCTAGAAATGCTTGTGACTCAAAATGATGGTTAACGATGGCTTAATCAATCTATGGTTTCTTGTAATAATCTTGGTTCAATGGCTTAATCTCAGTTAGAAATTTAGACAGCAAAGAGGGTAGATGAACATCCCAACAGTTCGGAGATGTTCACGTAGGCTCTTGACTGCCAAATCATCAGGGATCCACCTGATCATCCCCGTGATTGTTGCTGAAAAAGGTCACGAGCATTTGGGGGCACGTTTTTTGAGCGCTATCCCAAGACGGCGCTTTTTGTTTGGACTGCACTGGTTGGGATCACTGCTTTGTACTGATTATGATTCTGACACATTGTAACCAACCATATCCCTCTCAGAGTCTTAGAGCAGTATATATTCCCAAGGGATTTTTGGTATGCCAACAGTTTTCCGCAACACCAGAATGATAATCCACACTCCCCGTACTTGTCTCCGTTTGTCATCCATGCGGTCATGACATAACCATCACCCAAGTTGTGGCAACCATGTCATCCCAACCACAGGCACTCAGCATGTTCCCACTTTTTTGATGTAATGATCCATTCTTAGTCCATACTAGCCCGGAACATTATTCGGTGGGGATTTTGTTGGGGTGGCTGAATTTACTAGACCTCGTAACGTCGTCCCCATGTTAAGCTCCATTTCCTTTGCTAAATGTCCCTCCATTCTTTTGATGAGACTTTCTTGCTAATTAGTTCCGAAAATTGCGTTGATATATGTATGTTTTACTAGAACTATCAACCAACAACATGAACATTTTTGGGGCTAATCTATCAACATGAATTCTAGCACCAGATAAACCACCAGATAATGATATTTGGCACTTTTTTCATCAAGCTCCAATTGATACTTTGATATAATTTGTTTTGATCACCCGGTTCATCTGATTTTGTTGATCACAACATGCATGTTTCTCAGGATAAGGGTGCCCGCCAAATCATCCTTGATCCTAACCATTCCAGTAAGAAACCAAACATTTTTTAGGATCCCCTATGGCTTGAGATGGCTTGAGCAACCCCCACATGAGCACAACCAACCCGCCCAGGACGAGCTTCAACTCGGCTCCATCGTGTTGGAATCCTTTCAGCCCAGCATCAGCTCCCAGGCGAGCTGCCCCGGTGGGAGCGAAGACAGGAGCTACTAGGAGTGCCCCGTTCATCAAATGTTAGTCTAACATTCAATACATATATGTATATGTATATGTATATGTATATATATATATATATTCATTTATTTAAATGTCCATATGATTGATCTGATTCATTGTTTGATGTTCTATTATCTCAGAACTATGCTATTGTATCTACTGTAGGCAGTCCCACACACACACATGCCAAAGAATCAGCACATGCCTTGTAAAGCCCTTGCGCAGCTGCTTCAGTGGAACATATCAAGAACGGCATAAGGCCTTTCCACACTTGGTGGTTTCTCAAAATATGGGACCCAAAAAATGGTCGGTTTACTACTAAAAGTTAGTACTAATGGATGATTTAGGGGGTCCCCTATTTTGAGAAACCACCACTGAGGTTTCGCCCCCTTACTTTGGTGTAATAACGGTCCTTGCAGCGTGCAACGCTGATGAAGCTACGCAACCTGCCCCATGCCTGCCTTTGAGACACTGCAGGCCCATTCGGAAGTTCATAGGATTTGGAAATCGCTTGAAATGTTGAAAAACATTGATACACTCATCAAAAAGGATAACGTACCAAACCTTTCAGAAAGTAAAAACAACAATGCACTCACCAAATTTCAGTGACCTCAGGCCAAACATTGAATATTGATGTCTTGTGAATTGAAAAAGCTCCTCGTGCACAGACCCCAAGAACATCAGACGTTTGCCAGAAGTGATCAACCATACCAGAAGTGAGCAACCCTACATTTCAAAGAACTATAATGAAAAATAACAAGTGTATGGATACATATATCATATAACCAATAGTTACATTTGATGTATAGATATACAAGCGGTTAAAGATAAACAATATATTTATATATATATACATTTGTTTTCTTCCTCTCAAGTTTGATCTGTTTGGTGGGCCTATGGACCCGGTGACCTGGTTTCGTTGCGGCTGAGCGCGCTGAAATCAGCGACGGGTGCTGGACTCCACGGATCTTCGGTGGTTTCTCATGATTCTTTAGGGGATTGCAATGTTTAGTAGGAGATAATCACCAATCGATATTGTGAAGCAACTACTGTTTATGATGGTTTCTCAAGCCAAAGGGGTACCCCGAAATCATCCCTTTTTTTAACCATTTACAGTGATAAACCAACCAGTTTCAGGGGTTCCCCATTTTCAGAAAGACCCTTATGATGATATGCCGATGGCAGTGATTCTGACTACTTCTTCCACATGTTTCTCTAGATCGCTTGTCCATAAACTTAAGGTTACCTGCCAGGTTAGTGTTTGTTTCCCACGACCCCATACGGTGGCAAAACCAAGTCACGGGGGCATCCCCGTTATCATCTTATGTATTGACAATTTATTATTGATCATTTATGATTCTTGATACACCATATCATTCATGATTCATCGCTTATCATCCTCTATATGTAGTCATTTATTATTGATACACCATATCATTCATGATTCATGACTTATCGTCCTCTATATTTAGTAATTTATTCTTGATACACCATATCATTCATGATTCATGACTTATCGTCCTCTATATGTAGTCATTTATTATTGATACCTATATCAATCATTTAACCTGATACACTTATTATTGATATATCAATCATTTATTATTGATACACCAACCATGACTTTGGGGGTTCCACATGGCTTGAGACATCCCTATTTCTATGGAAGATCCTAATCTGACTCAACCTGCCGCAGGCTCCGCAGTTCGCGTTCCAGCATCACTTCCATGCCGAGACGGTGCCGCGGTGGAGCAGCCGAGCAAAAGTCACCAGCCAGGATAGGATACAACCAACCAACCAATGGTTAACTAGCTGATTAATGGTTAATAATAGGGGATAATAAGCAACAATACTAGGGGATATACCAACTAATCATATGGCTATGGGTCAAGGCTTTAACCAACCAATTTCATGGGGGATAATGACCAACAAAGCTGTAAGTGAAAACAATGGGTAATGATGGGGAACCAGGGGTACAGGGTGAACTGACCCACAGCCGACTGGATGATTCTTGGATGCGCACTTCGGGTTAGTTTCTTGGGATACTGCCATGGTAACGATCCTTATAAAGGTTTTTTATAACCCAGATAACCCTGGTTGGTCAACGGTTACCAAGTGGGGATGCACATCCAAGTATCTCAAGGTCAGCTGGCTATGCTGCAGCTTTGCGCTTGCAAAAAGCATCACCCAGAGGGACCCTGAGGGAGTTGAGCCACAGTAAGATGTTCAGGCCTTGGTTCTATAACTAGAAACTTTGAACGATATTGTTGCGGGCAATTGGGTGCCAAACAAAAAAATGATGATGTGCTTAAACACGACTGGCAAAGCCACAACTGACACCCCACTTCTTGATCCGGTTTGTCCACTTTGCTATTAATGTTTTCAACCATTGACTGCCATCATCAGCCACTGCTGGTCATGATGTTTCACGGAGAAATCTACGCGGTACCGTCCCTATGTGATTTTGCGGCACCATTGTGAGCACCGACGTCACATGCTGTCAGAGTCACATGGCACTGACAGTCCTCAAATCGGTTGATTTCTCATCTGAGTTTAGATTTTTACTGTTTCTGAGATTAATTCGTTGGATTTACCATATCAATCCACTAAAAGCTGATTTTTTAGCAGCGGGTCTATAAGCCACCGAGTCCAGAGACATTTGCGGATCATTGGCTGCCTATCAAAGGGTAGTCCAGTCTCTTCATGGGAGATGGATTACTCATCGCACCCCCGAAACGACATTCCTTCATTGAAGTTGGGTCCTCCTGGCCAAGGCCGCCACAAGGCCAACCAGAGGGGGTGTCAAGTGAGTACTTGGGTCATAGCTGGTTGATTGCCAACTTAATGATGGTTAGCTATTTGTCTTTGACATGATGAATTGTGGTTGGCTGAATATGAATGATGCTTGCTAATGTATGTACTTATGCTGGTTGCTATGGGTTGCAAGCATGATGACGAATAGGGAGTCTGAAGCTCTGCGACAGAACTGCTCAGGCGCTAGCCGGCGAAAAAGACTGTTCCAGGTCTTGATGAATGGTTACAGGAGGCTACACTACCCTAGCTAAGGCTGCTACATCCAGTCTTTTTTACCATCCATGAATCATTGCATTGCATCTTGAAGCCCTTTGGAGAGCGAATTTTCTGAATTGGGACTGCCAGCTGCTTGCGCCAGTGTACCTGCCGGCCCAGGCCAAAATGGGCAGCATCTCTGCTGACTACCGGACCTTTACCAAAGAGCAGTACGAAGGAAGATTGTCGGCAGGGAAACTCAGTGCTGCCTCGCGTAATTCCTTTCCGTTCGAGGTTGCGCAATCCTTGATTCATGGAGGACATCCCCCCATGTCAGTCCAGCAACTTTTTGCCTTGGATGTTATCGGTGCGATGATTTGAGCACCGCTAGGCTCGCTAGAAATCCAACGATGACTCTCTGCGTTTCATAGTCCCTCTATTGGCCTGAGGTATTGAGGTGATGCATCATTCTTGGACAAGATTCTGCTAAGTAGAAATCCAATGGAATCCAGAAATAAATCAGGTGCCATTTCTACAGTTGATTTCTTGAGGCTAAGCTACTTATCAGTGATGTCGTGACACCGACATCACTGGATTTGCTCCCAAGGTCGTTACAGAGGACCGAGTACACAAGGAAGGCAGTTTGAACAGGCCACCGGTGCGATGACGGATTGCCTCCGAACCAAGTCATGAACAACCCAATCTTGCTCCGCAAAGTTGGCTACATGGTGGTTTCTCAAAATAGGGTTACCCGGAAAATAATTGGTTTATTACTGCAAATGGTTAATGATGGATGATTTGGGGGTACCTCTCTTTTAAGAAACCGCCATACATTTGCCTGGTTGGTGGTTTTAATTTTAGACATTGATGGTTGATAATGGTTAAAAACTACTGGTTGGATACCCATCACTAACCCATGCTTAACCGGCCGGTGGTTTGATTGACATTTTTTGAAGGGAATGATCGTGATTGATGGTGGCTAATACGTAACAAAATGGTTGAAGAACTACTGGCTGGTGGTTTTTAAACAATTGTTTTTTTTCCCAAACGTAGTTATGAACAAATGGTTGGTTGACTAATATTTGTGAAAAGGGTTGAAACCAACCAGTTGCTGCTATTATCTTTTTTCCAGACGCACACACATATAATTATATGTTATTGTTAATTGCTTAAAACTAATATACGTATAGATCATGCTGAATCGCCTTCAGGGGTGTCAAAAGAAGAGGATGCCCTCCTGTTTCCATAACCATCATTGACATGGTGATTTACGTCCACTCAC
Source organism: Symbiodinium kawagutii (assembly GCA_009767595.1). Classification (NCBI taxonomy): domain Eukaryota; class Dinophyceae; order Suessiales; family Symbiodiniaceae; genus Symbiodinium; species Symbiodinium kawagutii. Next base: position 180,932 of record VSDK01011369.1, on the reverse strand, counting down.
ATGCTCTGGCACGCAATCAACAAAGATGATGAGCTTCACCGTCACCCCTTATCAGTTTATATAATCAACATAGGCGTATGATCAACATGAATCAACCAGTTGTCAACCTCATGATGAAGCCAGTTGTCTCCATGGATGAACCAACCATGATCCGTAACCACCATCAGCCCCCAGCATTCGCAGCTGACCATCGATTCGATGGCAACCGGGTCAAAAGTCCAGGTATCTGGTGCAGTTCTGCAGCGGTGAACTCAGCAGTCGGGGCCCCGCAGCTGAAGCCATAGCCTATGCTTCTAGTTGCATGCCACGAAACTGGGTGGATTACAGCTATGAACTAGAAACCACCCAGTATAGCTATACCTGATACTAACACCACTAAAAGCTTAGGCTTTATACTAAATGAACTTAGCTTTTTAGTTTTTTGTTGGGATATGATTGATTTACCATAAACCACTAAAAGTTAGACTTTTAGCAATGGATCTACAGCCAGCAAGGTAGGTAACCAACCCCGAGCAACAAGCTGGTAGAAACCAGCCGGTTGCCTACTGGAAGCGTAGCGATAACAAACTTGTTCAGAGCTTCTGAACCATGGCTTTCCAGGGTTCAGAATGGCTGCGATTCACAATGTTGTATGGACTGGATAGTTGTGAAA
>VSDK01011369.1:133494-180270 GCA_009767595.1 Symbiodinium kawagutii | reverse complement strand
ATGGGTGAAAACCACCCAATTTTAGCCATAAACAACCGCAACTGGTTTAGAATGGCTAGTTATGGCTAGCAGCTACTAGTAGCGTAGAATCAACCATTGATAGTGGCTAGTCAATCTCTCAGAGCCAGAAATCATCGGTAAGTTGTGATTAGTTGATCAATAATGGCTAGTCATGGTTCATAATGGCTCATTGATCACTGATAATGGCAAGTTAACAATAGCCAATACTCAAATAATTTGGAACTCATTGGTTGATACTGGGTAGCTAGTTCAGGTCAATCGATCTCGACCATGCTTATTCGTGCCTAATATGCCATCAATTGAGGATGATTATTCAAGTGGTTGATGGCTGAACTATCAGAACCGTTTTCTCATGAATCCATTTGGGGATGACCGGTATAGCCATCAGTACATACCAAAAATACACTACTACATTTTGACCATAGCTCTGGCGTTTGCTATTCATGGCTCCCAACTAGGTTTGCCGAGGCCTCACAATATGTGGCCCATTTGTGTTGAAATGAAACACTCAAGTTAAGCCCCCGTAGTGATAATCGCAGTGAGGGAAGGACCCATCTACGAACGGCACAAGGCAAAATGATCATGCCCCTGTTCCCTACGTTTCGCACTGCGCCAGAAGTCCATTACAGGGGCACCCGTTTTGCTCTTCAGCTGTTCGCTGAGATGCCGATGGGGTCGGCTTCATCTTTTCAAACAAGCTGCCGTGCCCCAAGAACATCCAGAAGAGCCTTGGATGCGCACCGCCACTTAACAAGTGATCACTGACCATATCTAGGGGTTTTAAGCTACCTCAGAGGGTCTACAACCATGGTTATAACCCCAGCTGCACATCCAAATAGGAGGGAATGACTATCCTGTTTGAAATCCTGTTGATCGCACAAACAGCAAGATATATTCTGTAATTTGCACCTGGGACTCGTATTCTTCAACTGTCAGAGTGCAATACAATCTCAGGGTAGTATACCATGAGGCTGCTATAACTTCTCCACTGTACCACTATCGCCTATCGCAAAAAAGGTTCACCACCAATTATTAGATAATTCATTGATAGCGGGTGATATCAATGATATGGCTTTTAAATTCTGCTGGTATTGTCGGCAATCTCGTGGATACCCCGATATCCCGGCACAGAGCCAAGCTCTTACCAGAACCATTGTTGTCATCTACTTGGTGGTTTCAAAGATGTTTTATTTTCAACTGATGGGGAGGACTATCGGACTAGGCCAATATTTTTGGGATGGCTTCGGAACCACCAACCAGGTGAGTTGTCCCCCCCAGTCTGAGGGACGTTTTGCCCTTCCATTCGTAAGGATCGTGTCGATCTTCGCGAACAAGTTCGGGCCTTGGGCTGGCGCGTTTTTGCGCCAGTTGCCATTCTTTTGTGGTGAGGCAACATCGTTTACCCTACTACTTTATGTGCATGTGATTTTTTCGTACAAAGGATGTTGCAAGTAAAATGCATCATATACAAGTACGTGTATATGCAAATAAGTATATATGTGTGTGGATTGTTAATGCTAGTATATATTTACATGTACATATCTCTTTCAGATTGTAAATGGATGAATGAATGAACGAACGATCGAATGAATGAATGAACGAACGAATGAATGATTAATGCATGGATGGAATGGAATAGAATGGAATGGAATGGAATGGAATGAATGAAGGAACAAATGGACGAACAAACGAACGAACGACAGAACGAACGAACGACAGAACGAACAAACAAGCAAACAAACAAACAAACAAACGAACGAACGAACGAACGAACAAACGAACAAATGAACAAATGAATGAAAGAACGAACATGCATGCATGGATTGATGGATGAATGAACGAACGAACGAATGAATGAATGAATGAATGAACATGTGCGAAGCCATATTCAAATGTTGTTCACCTACGCACGGCATGGACCTATTTGTGGATTGTGGCAGCTACTGATTCATTTCTATCAATATTGCTAAAACAAACCATTGTCATGTGTTGATGCCAATTAATAATGGTCCATAATGATAGCCAGTGGCAGTGAGGCATGGGTAATCATGATTCATTGAAGCTAGAAACTGTTAATGCTGGTTGGTCATGGCGTATAGCGATGGACAATAGTGGGTAGTTAATGATAGTATGCAAACTCTGAGCTGGCGGTTTCTCAAAATAGAGGTCCCCCAAATCATTCTTTATATCGATCATTTACAATATTAAATGATATTGGCATCCTTGATAGTTGACTTAAATCATCCTTGGCTTAAAATTGACCAACCATTTTTGGGGGTCCCTTATGGCTTGAAACACCCAACTGATGCTGCTGTTTTTGTTCGGCTCGGACTTTCGGAGCGGTTACTACACACCAGTTTTCCATCCCAAGCCAATGCTGAGCCTGCCTTAGGGGCTCCGATCAGTTTTTGGTCATGGGCACATCATGACACACACACACACACCAATATGGCTATGGGTCAATATCAACCAGCAATAATGGGGGATGATAACCAACAAAACTATAGGGAAAACAATGGTTAATGATGGGGAACCAGGGGTACAGGGTTTTGAAGCACTGCCATATCATTGCCATATCTGCGTCGACTATGTCAGCTAGTTTCCGTTGCTTGTTAACCATCATGAACTCAATCTCAGCCGGTCATTTCACTTACTTATCTTTGTTTGTAAACCACGGGAAAGACAACCTTGTAATGACTCATTGGTGTTTTTAATCCCTTTTTATGTTCCCCGAAAGTTGGGATGGTTGACTGAGCAATATTATTCATAGGGGTTGAAACCACCAACCAGTTGTTTAGCCCTTGTCGGTGGTATTTTATGTTGTGGTTAACCATAATGTTAAACCAAGCAGTATAAAACCAACGTTGTTAACCATATGTTGTGGCTTAAACCAACCGGTTGATACCCCTTGTTTAACCAACCAGCTGTATCTTTCCAAGTATTGGTCATTGCTGATGAAAAGCAGTTGTTTAACCCTTATCGTTGCCTGTTATTTCCTATCAGCAACCATACCCTTGTTGTGGCTTATCATTCCCTACATGTGGTGGTTTCTCAAAATGGGGGACCCCAAAAAAGGCTGGTTTACCACTATAAATGGTTAATAAACTGGATGATAACTGGGGGGTCCCCTATGACTTGAGAAACCCCTACATGCAACCATTGGGATGGCCGGGATTTTTGTCGTAACGAATCTCCGCACATCTCCGCGACGAGCGACGAGGACGGGTCGCCTCTGCATGCGAGCCTATGATGAGGTCGCGCACGGCGCACGCCTGCCGGGCGCTGGAGAAGTGGTGCCGCCTGAGCCGAGCCAGGGCATATGGCCAGCCTAGTAGTGCTGGTGATGGCCCTTGATGGCGGTGAAAGATGAGTGAAATCCCCAATAAAGTGGCAGCGATTTTTTTTCGGAATAGTCAATTGAACTGATTTAAGTCGGTTTGTTTTGGTGGCGGCGGGGAAGTATCACCGGAGGCATGAAACAGCAGCGAATAGTGGATTTGGATCCGTTGTGGACGGTTCACGAGTACACGCCATTGACAAAGCCACGGTTGATTGCACTCAAGATCAGCCCCGTTATGTCAGACCCACATTGGATCCCAAGAAATGTAGAGATTGCCTACTACAGCAGGGTTTCCGCTGGCAGGAAGGGATTGTTGGACAGCGCTCACGATCAACGTTTGCCATGAAGCCTGCATGATAAAGCAGCAAGGGCCAATTTGACAAGGATGATATAGCTACAGTATGGGCCCGGCTGTGGATCAATGAAATGGGTAGGTGAATATCCCAACAAAGACTAGGATGTTCACCAAGGGTGGTCTTGACCCACAGCCATATGAATCATGCCTTGGGATGTACTGCTCACCCAGTGACACATGGTGGATTTCAAGTCATAGGTGTACCCTCAAATCATCCAATATCAACCATTCATAGTGATAAACCAACCATTTTTTGGGTCCCCAAACTGGCTTGAGAAACCATATGCATATGATTCACCATGATCAATGAGAAATTGGTCCAGGTTTTGAGATCCGAAACTAGACGCTTGGCACAAGGGAGGAGGGTTGGGGGTGGGAGGGGATGGGGTGGCTTGGTGGAGTTTCATGGTGGCTGCCCCCAATTTTCTGTGGGAAAGCAAGAGCTGTGTGGCAACCATCGGGGACCAAGAGTCGCAGAGGGATGTCCGAACACAAATCTGGTTGGTGGTTTTCAACAACTTTTTGTTTTCCCTCATTAATCATCGTTAATCACCAATAGTACATTTATTAACCATTATTAACCATTAACCACTATTAACCATTACTAACCACCTGTTAAGAAATGCTATGCACTTGGTGCATCTTGGTGCACTTGGTTCACGGCAAATCCCAGCGAGTATGTCCAGGTTGTCCTGGGTGTTTATCATCATACTTTCCAGCGGCATTTTTAGTGCATGGTTGGTACCCCAACTTACGTCTCCTCGTCGGCAATGATACATCTCAGATACAGTGGAACAGCTTGGTACAGCGACTTGACATGTTGCCAGTGAAAGAAACGATGGTGTAACACATGGCACACTTATGCGTTAGAATGCTTAGAAATCGTGTACTGATGTTTAATACTGTACATCTTCATATGCGTTGATAAATGTTGATATTGATGATTAAGATGGTGTATGTCTAGATTAAAGATATTGATGATTAATCTTGATGCTTGGATACTGCTGATGGTCAATAAGAAATCTCTTGCTTCCTAATTTGCACCCCTCCCTTTTTTCACATAGCCACGTTTCGCCTTGTCTAATTAGCTTAGCAAACATCAGTTCCACATGTCGTGAAGGATTCAGCTTGGCCGGCTGTGCCTCAGACCCAAACCCGGGGTGTCACAACAGGTTTTGTTGGGTAACTGGGAAGGGCCACGGCCCTGGCCCTGGTCGTTTGAGCTTGGTATCATGACCTTGACCTATGGTGACCCCTACATATCGTTCCTTAGACATACCCCAGGCCCTCGCCCCATCACCTGCAAGCGCTCAGAACGGTGACTGCACAACATGTAGGGTGAAGTTTAGCGTATTTGTTCTATTCTTTCCTTGTGGTGCATAGCTGTTATCCCGGCAAGTCAGCTGGTACTTTGCAGCAAGTCAGCTGATAAGACGTAAGTGTGTGGTTCCCACATCTAAACTGGTTCGTCTCCGACGTTCTACTGTTGTGCGTAATTGTCTAGATTTGCCGCGATCCAACCTCTGTATGGTGACAGCTTGTTTGGTTTCTTTTCTTGGCTGATGAGTTTGTTGCTTGGGGAAGTAGCTGGGTGGCTACTTAGTCAATCTCAGTTGGGTAAGTGATGACTTAGTTCCTCAGTCATTCGTAGTTCATTTGAGCTTAGTTATGTCATTAGTCAGTTTGTTTGGTTCTTTTTACTACCAAGCTTAGTCATAGGTCATCTCTTACTAAGCAAAGTTATATAGTATATAGTTATATATGATTACTTGCTCCATGATAGTGCACTCCTTTAGCTAGCAGTTATTTTATATTACTATCACATTATTGCACTACTATATGATTACTATCACTATTGACTCCAGCTAAGTTCAGCTAAGCTATATGATTGCCATTACTATTGATTTTATTTGTAGTTTATTTTATACTACTATCACTATTACTATTCCTATCACTATTACTATCCCTATTACTACTACTATTACTATTACACTGCTTACATAACTGAACTATTACTATTGATTAACCATTATCATTTACTACTATTCCTGACATTGATTAGTACTACTATTACACTACTATTATATGTATATATGGATGACCCCCCTAAATCATCCATTGATTGATCATTTTTGATAGTAAACCAACCATTTTTTGGGGCTCCCTGTTTTGAGAAAGAACCGTATAGTTAAAGACCCATTTTTGGGCTCCCTATTATAATAGTAAAGCAATCATTTTTGGGTAATTCCTTACTTACCATTTTTTGAACCAAGCTAAGTTACTTTTGAGTTCAGCTCGTGGGTCAGCTGATCGCTTCGCTTCGCTTCGCTCAGCCGTGAAACCCCTGGAGCTCGGCGATTGGATCGAGCTGGAGATGGATTTGGAGGCGCCACTGTGGTGCAAGATGACCCACGGTTAAACGACGGGTGGTTTTGACCATGGTTGATAGTGGTTATGCAATAGGTTGATAATGGATAATAATCGGTTGATCATAGGTTGATAGATGCTTGATAGTGGTTTTACACATTTGGATGGTTGATAATGGTTCATGAGAGGGGATAATAAGTAGATAAGGGTTAAACAACTACTGGTTGGTGCTTTGATTGACATTTTTGATTGTGTCAACTGTATAAACAAACAGTTGGTTGGTTGGTTGGTTGACCAATATTTGTCATAGGGGTTGAAACCACCAACCAGATTTGCTCGAGCAATTGGGACTACCAATAATGGAGCAATGGGTGATGGCTAATGGTTCAGAATAGTCATGATCATTGGCTAGTAGTGAGGTAAATGGCAAGAATTGATACTCAAAGAAGGGTTGATCAATCAAAAATGGTGTGGAATTGGATGATTTGGGGCGGTCCTCTATGTTGAGAAACCACCACATGGATGGAACAATAAGACAGAGATGTAGAGACAATGACTTCCATTTCTTATTATGGTTGTTTATTTTAAGATTAGACCCCAAGTCAGGAGTGAAAAAAGAGACGGTCAACCAACCAACAGTTGAAGGAATCCTTCAGGTGTTCGGACATGGCGAGGATGCTTCCGGAAAGACCAGTGATCAGCCTGTTCAAGTGCCAATTTGTATGTGGTGGTTTCTCAAAATCGGGGACCCCCAAAATGGATTGTGAATCACTATGAACATCTATCTATCTATCTATCTATCTATCTATCTATCTATCTATATCTATATCTATATCTATATCTATATCTATATCTATATCTATATCTATATATATATATACATAATTGATGAATATTGAATGATTTGGGATCCCCATTTTGAGAAACACCCATATTGGCGTGAAAGATATCCAGCATTGAGCACCTGGCGTTATCAAATCCTCGGCGGCAGTGAAAGTAGTGAAACCGGGCCATCGCCCGAGCATGGAGAAGATTCTACCGCCAACTTGCAATGAATTTGGTAGTATCTGATTCTACCACCAGCTTGCAATGATTCTACCAGATTCTACCGCTTCGAATTTGTATTCATGTTTTGCTGTTTCTTTTCTGATTTCCATCCCTACCTAGAATGACCGGTACTCACTTGAACTCGAACTGGGTATTTTGGGGTAGAAACCCCAACCAGCGCAGGAGACGATTCGATCGATGTTTCCACTGCTCTATGAGCAAATGCTTCACCAAAGCATTTTCTGGCGAAACAGTTACACTCCGTCAAGCCAGTTCTTTGGTTGATTGGTGTGTAGATTGGCTGGTGGGTAGCTTGATTGTTTGGTTGATAGGTTGGTTGGCTTCTAGGTTGGTTGACTGGTAGGTTGGCTCTCTGGCTGGCTGGGTGGCATGAATTGCCCCTTTTCCTCTTGTTTAAAGATCTTCACTGCAACCGGACGCATCCGAGAATCAAAGACGCTGATAGTGCATTCGCACAGACAATGATGATGTTTCCCCAATATTTTCCCAATTGCAGCACTTAGATATCACCTTGTTACCTTATAATTAACACTAATATCTACTATCTCCTATTCGTATTCCTGGATGAATGGATCCTGGAAGAACTTAATCGATCGGTCAACAGATTCTAGCGCCTTCATTCAGCTAGAAATCTTGCCCTGAGGGACTGGCCTGGCCCCTCGCATCCATCGCATCCATTCGCATCCTTCGTGTCCGCCAGAAACGATTCGCCACCTTCACTGTGTGGCCTGCGGATCGTTCTAGACCCACCAGCGTGCCTTGCACTGCAAGTTTGGAGGGCCATTACTCCCTCCTATGGTTAACAAGTTGACAACCATAGTGCAACCATACGCCAGTGTGCCACCAAAACGAGTGAAAGAGGTTATTCACAGTAGATCATAGCACGGTATTTTTTTGATGCTGTGATTTCAGAGATGCCATGGACACAAACGCAAGATATTAGAGTTGAGTAGCAGAAGCAGATGGAAGCTGTTCATGAACTTCCCCAAATCGCTGTGGCCATTTACCTTTAACCATTAACTCATCAGCAGGGTTCATGTGGCTTCGGAGGTTGTTGTCGGCTCCCTACCTCTGTGTTACTCAGGCAACGCTGAACTTTGGGAGCGCTTTGGACAGTATCAGGACCGACTTTGTTAAAACAAAGCACATGGACCTATTGACTACGATGATTGAGATTCAAAAGTAGTTCAGTTGGAGTACAAACTCACGAGTCCACCAGCTGTGTTCTATTGTATACATATGTCCTTGCTGTATCTTGCTAGTGTTTCTTCCTGCCAGACCACACTACCTGACTTGAAAGCGAAACAACCATGCCGCAGTTTTGCCATTTGTGCTATGTTCTCTCCCTACGCGTTGCCCAGTGTTACAACCGAGCGCTTCTGATGATGTTTCCTAGGGGTCTGTAGTAAGCACCTACACAGCACTAGTTTTTTTTCTATCACCATGTTGCGATAGATGTCGCAACATGAACATGAGTGATTCAGAAATGGTGGCATCCCCAACTAGGCTGCAATTGCTAGTGATTATTTTAAGGAGAATTAATTACACTGAGTGGAAACCCCATCAACATATGTACACAATTGTCTACAAAGTGCATGAAACGGGCACCGATTCTGGCCGGATATGTTTCATACATTTGTTGTTTTTGCCATCAACACTCGATTGCTTTACAAATCTTTACAAAGCGGCTGTATAGCAAGGTTATGCTGATTCTCAAGTATCAAAGGCGGCAGATCACCATTCAATGCAAGGTGCTAGTCAGTATCAGCTCTTTCTGCCAATGCAACCTTGATCATCATCACCTAAGTTTCGTACCCAACAGAGCTTGAGGTGGTTGCAGGCTGTTCCAAACGCTAACAGCCCAGGGTTCCTCCATGGACGCTTTGGAAACTGCATGACAGCTGTCGCTGTCAATAGTCTAATGGTGGCTCTTGGCTATTTGCACGTGCAATCTGCGTTTCGCATTGACATACAGGTTGGTGGTTTTAAACATTTATGATTTTCCCTGGTAAGCATTAACAAATGGTAGGTTGACCGGTTGACCAATATTTTTCATAGGGGTTGAAACCACCAACCAGCCATATGTTTCAGATTGGTGTCATGATCATTTCTGCCTACACATCACACCCACCATAATCATAAATCACCACGCAGTCTGTTGCAAGCCCAGTGTTTCCCATGTTTGTCCATTCTACTTCATGCTTGTTGGTAATGGGGTGATCACAGAGTGGGCCATTTGGCAACCAGTAAGTTTATAAACCATGCAACCGTAGTTATACCTACCACAAACCATAGTAATCTCAGTTTCATGGATGCATTCATATGTCAGCTTACCATGATCAATCATGATCAAGTGTTCTCAACAATCATTGTTTGACCATGTTTGACCTTCAAGCATGATCAAGTGTATTCAACAATCATTACTTACCTTATTTGACCGTTGTTGTTGCCGACCGGCCCCAGGAGAGTCCTTCCATCTGTCCCTCAGTGCATCTCCGGGTACCTGGCAGTTGTGGCCGCGGCCTCGGTGAACCACTGAGGCCTATGGATCGATCTTTTGGTGTTTCTCAGAATAGGGGTACCCCCAAATGACTGTCAGGAGGAAACTAGACCCCCCAAATGCGGGTACCCTGTATTAATGGATGATCTAGGGGCACCCCCATTTTGGGAAACCACCATTTGGGTGTTTCTCAGAATAGGGGTAACCTCCAATCATCCACTAGTGGTCATTTACAGTAGTAAACCAACCATTTTGGGGGTTCCCCTATTTTGAGAAACCAGCATTTGCCAATGATCATTTGCCAAAGATCAGCTGAGGCTGGCAGCTTTACTCCGCATAGTGGCGGTGGGTTTTGCAAGCGTTCTAGGTGATGTAGGAGGTGTTTTCTTTCTCCCTGGTGCGTTTTGGCCGACTCTGTGGCTTTCACACTGCTGGGGTTGTTTCACAAAATGGTGGTTTCTCAAAATAGGGGGACCCCCCCAAAAAAAGTTGGTTTAGTACATTTGAGTACCAATAACAGTTATTTACTAATGGATGAGTTGAGGGTACCCCTATTTCGAGAACCACCAAACAGACGGAACTTCCCATGTCCCATCGAGGTGAAGCACACTGACGTCATGGTGAATCTTGCTTCGTGAGGCGAGGGGCTCGGGGGTGACGGTGAGCCGGCTCTGTGGTGGGCCGATGGGGCAAGGCTTCGCCGTAGCATGGACATCGTCACTACCCTCCGGTAAACTAACCTGGCAATAGATTTTAACCATATTTTCTAGTGAAAACCTGGGAAACCACCAATAAATGATGGATTTTCCATTGCCAGGTTAGTTTACCAGAGGGTATCATCACCAGCATGGGAGTTTTGATCAGTCAACTGGTAGGATTTACACCTCGGTGATTGTTGACCTATCCCTGCCGACTGGTTCGACACTAATTTGTTCCCTGATGTTGGCCGATTTGGTTGAGAATTGATAGTGGTTCATGATAGTTGATAATGCTCAATGACGGTGTATAGAAATTGATTGTAGATACGGTTCTTCGTACTATTTACATATATGGGGCATAGGGGTACCCCAAAAATGCTTGGTGTATTGCTGTACGTGGCTAATATTGGATGACTTGGGGGTCCGCTGTTTAAGAAACAAACATATGATTAGTGTAATCATGCTTTGGGTAGTGGTTAATAATGTTGGCTTGCTTCCAGTCACCTAGTCTCGTGTGAAATTCATGTCAGGGTGAGGTGGTGGGCTCACATAGCTAGGCGAGAGGATTCGACTGACCGCGTAGCGCTCCGGCTGAACCGGAGGCTTCAGGGTTCGATGTTCGTTGGTCACGATGGGCATGATGGGGTCCCAATTTTCAGATCTGGCAAAGAAGAACGACCATTTGTCGATGATTTACTCACCACAACATAGTTTTAATGATTTAGTAATGATTACTCAAGAAAAACATTTTTGTTAGATGACCCTTTGGTGGTAATGTTGAATCTGATCCAGGCGATTTGCTGAGTAAATGAGTGCAGTTTTTGAAGTCGCCTTGCATGGCGATCCACCGAAAGCCACGCTGATAGTCCGCTTTGTTGCTGGGCTCTGCTGATGGCCGTTACAGCCAGATGTACTACCAGCAGACTGCCAGCTGTTGGTTGGTCGTCGCCGCGCTGCAGGCTGTAGCACAAACCAGCAACTGTCACCCCAGTTCCATAGATCACTACCTGCATATTTGGTGGTTTCTTAAAATTGGGAACGCCAAAATATGCATGGTTTATTCCTATCAATGACCCAAAAATAGGATGATTTACGGGACCCCTATGGCTTGAGAAACCAGCATTTATAGCATTCTGTACCCACCTTTCATCCATTTCTGGTATCCATTTGTCCGTGAATCCATGCAGCCACCCGGCCATCAACAGCTTATGGTGCTGACCTGCCAGGTATCCGCGCGGAAATCTACCGCGCGGAAATGGGATGCCCAGATTTTCGACCCTGGGTGAAGCATCGACTGCTTGGTGGTAGAACTGGCGGCCAAGCTTGGCTTCCAAGTATTGGGAATTACTATACTGATAGATATGGCCATGGGTCAATATTAACCATCAACCAATACTGGGGGATAATGACCAACAATGATAAGGGAAACACTTGAAACAATGGTTAATGATAGGGGAACCAGGGGGACTAAGGGTTTTGACCCACAGCGATATCAATATCATGGGGAATTACATGGAAGTACCATTACTATTCTAAGTGTTGGGAATTGTTATTGATACTGCTCATCCTATTCTAAGATATTCTAAGTATTGGGAATTGTTATTGATACTGATCATACTCTTCTAAGATATTCTAAGTGTTGGGAATTCTTGATACTGATCATACTATTCTAAGATATTCTAAGTATTGAGAATTATCATTGATACTGATCATACTATTCTAAGTTATTCTCAGTATTGGGAATCGATATTGATACTGATGATACTATTCTAAGATAGTCTAAGCTCTTGGGAATCATTATTGGTACTGATCAATTCACTGTCAACCAGTTAATGAAATCTGTGAGGCTGCCAAGATGGCCAAAGAAAACCCCGTTGAGGCTCTCATCTTCACTTGGAAAATCGCATGTAATGTGACACAATCGGAGCGTACTACGCATACACAGCAGGAGATGATAGATTTTGGTTGGCGGTTTGAACATTTTTCTTTTTTCCCTAGAAATATCTAGTAATCATTAACAAATGATTGGTTGACTAATATTTTTCGTAGAGGTTGGAACCACGAACCAGGATTGATGTAGCATCACGGCACTGTTGTTTTTTTTCGATTCAGCAACTGGATAGCATGTTGCAGAAGTGCCTCTTCAGCTTTACCCGGGGCAGGTTGGGGGCCGGAAGGGTTCTCGAAAACTCGAATCATCAAAAATGATGGCAACAAATCAAATATCAACCATGACTGACCATCACCGACCATCACAAGCCATACTAGCCACTATCATTCAGCAAAAATCTGGTTGGATCTTTGATGATGCCTGGTTGGATGTCCCTTGGTGTCCGGCCCCTGATGCAAACTCGAACGCTGCAGATGTCAGCTGGTCATGGAACCGATTCGTCGCTGAGGGAGCTTTTTGAGATGATCATGGTGGATTGACGAGAGGATTATAGAGGATCACTTGTGACCAACCAACCAAAGGTTAGCTGGTTAATGAAAGGGATAAGGCTCTAACCAACCAGCCAATGGTTTACTAGCGGATCACTTGTGATCAATAGCTAGCTGGTTAATGATAGGTTAGCTAGCTGGTTAATAGCTAATAATAGGGGATAATAAGCACAAAAATCGGGATATATATATATATATAAATAAGTGGCTATGGGTCAATGTTAACTATTCAACCAATGGCTAGTGGTGGATAATCATCAACAATTTCATAAAATAGGTGTTTCTCAAGTCATAGGGGTACCCCCAAATTATCCAATGTTAATCATTTATAGTAGTAAGCCAATCATTTTTTGGGTCCTGTATTTTGAGAAACCACCATGTGTGTATATTATTCCCATCCGCCCGGATTCACCCCAATTACCATTTTTGTTTAAGCAGACATCGTTGAACTAGCTGATAGTTTTGTAGATCATCTAAGAACATATCATAGAATATCAAGTGTTGTTCGCCTACAGGAGTCATCATCTATCAGAGAAGACTCCTGGTCAACCAAGCATCATCAAGAGGATCGTTGTATACAGCATATCGACCGACTGTGAAAGGTCTTGCCAGAATTAACAACCCCCTACATCCCCTCATGGGCAGAACATTTATGTACATTTGGTGGTTTCTCAAAATAGGGGTACCCCTAAATCATCCATCAATAGTCATTTATAGTAATAAACCAACCATTTTTGAAGGTCCCCTATTTTGAGAAACCACCATTTATAGGATCAACAAGTCACGTTGATTCATGGGAAAGGCTGTGCGAGCAGCCCCCGGGTTTGTATGTTCAAGCGCAGGTTTCCTGCAGATTTCCGAAAGTCGACCAATTTGTTCGTGTTTCTCGAGTCATAGGGGACCCGCCAAATCATCCATACTAACTCTGGATGGCTTGTACCCACTAACTTAGGTTTTTAGTGTTTTTGGGATATGATGGATTTACCATAGAATATATTTTTAGCAAGGGATCTATAAGCCACCAATAACTATTTGTAGTAATGAACCAATTCTTTTGGGGTCCCCTATTTTGAGAAACCACCAACGAAGTGAAGAACTGAATTGATGGTTGGTTATGGTGCTTACAGCGCAACGATGGTACGGGTTCTGTGGTTAGAGCTAGTCCTGTTGCATGAGAGAAACCAAATTAACAAGAGGTGAGGTGACATCACCAGGTGATTGTATCCTTGATTAAGAATCACTACGAATAGTTGACCAACGCCCAGCTGTTTCCACCTATCAACCATAAAACATTTATCATTATTTACCATTGCAATGAATTTGTAGCCGTAATCGGCGCCAGTGGGCAACCGTCTCGTTACTGCTGGCCACACTCTTGCTATTGCTAGTATGAGTACATGCTGGTGTCCATCCATGGTGTCCCCACATAATTTGATGTTTTACCAAGTAATGTTGGTTCATAGGGATTATGCTCTGGTAAGCTAAGATTAGCAAGAGCAATAGAGTCTGGCCATTCCCAATAGGTACAGAATGGTGGATTATCCACTGCTTTGTCAGATCACCAGAGGGTAGTCAAAGTTTGCCACTCATCGTGAGCAATACACCTCCAAAGTAGGTGCTTGACCTAGTACAGGGATGATTTTTGGAGACAGAGAAACATCCCATCTAGAATTGGAACAAATCTTCGCATTTGCAACCCATCCGCTGAAGATTGGCTGACGATTGCCATCAACTAATACATGTTTATGCGTACTGGCTAGATTACTATGTTTTATCCGCGTGAGTAGACCATGCATGCGGTTTCCCATTGCATCCCATTGCTAGAGTTGCAAAGAAAAGAAGCTCGTACTAAGTCTTGACAGAATAGTATGAAATTTGTTGTCATAGGCACTATATAGGTACTGTATATGCATGTAATGGAATGGAATGGAATGGACCGGGCTGGAAGGTAATGGAATGGAACGGAGTTTCATTTATAGAATGTAATGCACGTAACAATATGTACTGGAATGGAATGGAATGGAATGGAATGGAATGGAATGGAATGGAATGTTATATCATCTTATCTTATCTTATCTTATCTTATCTTATGTATATACATGTATGTACTGTAGGTTTGTAGGTCTGTATGTTTGTATGTTGGAATGTTTGTTTGTCTGTCAGTCTGTCTGTATGTCTGAATGTTTGTATGCCTGTATGTTTGAATGTCTGTCTGTCTGTCTGTCTGCCTGCCTGCCTGCCTGCCTGTCTGTGTGTCTGAATGTCTGTCTGTATGTTTGTATGTCCTTCTGTCTGTATGTCTGAATGTCTCTATGCCTGTATGTTTGAATGCCTGTCTGTCTGTATATCTGTACGTCTGAATGTCTGTCTGTATGTATGAAAGTACTAAAATAGTGTCATGTAATGTCATGTAGTGTCATGTAATGTCATGTAATGTCATGTAACGTCATGTAGTGTAATGTTATGTCATGTCATGTAATGTAATGCAATGCCAGGTAATGTACGCAATGAGTCCCGTAATGAGTGTAGTTTATGTATTGTCTGTAATGTATGTAATGTGTGTGTGTGTAACTTATTCAATCTATTTTTGTATGTAGCGTATGAAGTGTGTATAGCGTGAGTGGCGCATGTTGTGTATGTAGTGTGTGTAATTAAAAGTGTATGTAGTGTATGTGGGGAATGTAATGTATCTATTGTATGCAATGCAGTGTATGCAGGATTTCTAACTGCACTACAAGGTCCCCCAGCACAGCAACAGTTGACGGCTGATCAATTCAGTGCACTGGCTGAGCTGAAGCCAACAACGATGCGAACGGAACAGCGCTGCAAATCGATTGGTTCAGATGTTTCCAGTAGCGACCAATCTCTTCACTCTTGGGGAACGACAAAGGGGTGCTAGGTTTTTTACCAACATCATCGCCGGCAAATCGTGATCAGTACTGCTAACATCTGTCATTACTTGGTGCATACCTTCTCAGTAGGGCCTTGATCTAAATGGCGCTGTGCAGGTATCAAGTTGTGGCTTTGGCAAAGCAAGTCACCCAGTCAACAACTGTGAAACAGCCTGGACATTTGTGAGCACCGGCCCAAACGTTTGGTTCTCGATGGCTAATGATGTCAACCAGGGTTGATTGATTTTCGCGATTTGCTGGTTGATTGTTGATTCATGAATGGTTGATTCGTGCTTATATAATCATGATTGATACGGATTAGTGATTGTTTGCCGTGGTCTATCGGTGAGTGGAAGATGGTTACCTTTTGGTAGATAGTGCAGTAATTGCTAGAAAACCACACGCCTGACTGGTCCAGGTTGCTTATCATGGCGTCACCATCATCACCATCAGAAAACACATGCGAGAGTATGTTATGTTTACATAAATGTATATAATACGTTGTCATCGTCATCATCATCATCATCAGCATCATCAGCATCAGTATCATCATCACCATCATCATAATCTCGCCTGTCAAATTGAAATACGTTTCATTTGGCCTGAGCTCACTTGTGAACAGTCTCGCCGTTCAACGCCTGCTGGCCGCTCAACCCCAGATCATCCCAGGGACCATGTCACAAAAGAAATGATGGCCAAAAGAGAGGAATAGAGAGGGAAAACAGGAACAAGCAACAAACCAAAGGAACAAACCAAAGGAACGAACCAAAGGAACAAACTTGCTATTTTCCTCTCCAGTGATAGAAAAAACAAACTGCAGTGATCTTGGGCCAATCAGACTCGGTATTGTCGACGCTGAGTGAAGCCTGTCCCTGGATGCATCCGGTGGTTGGAAAGCGGCGATTTTCAGCAGCTCTTACAGTTGAGCAATGGTCAGAACTCGTGGACGAACCCCTCGGTCGGCTGAGCTCCAGTGAATTCCCCAGTCGATTCATTTGCAGTGATAGCAACTGAGTAATGTTAGCCCCGGATGAAGCGAGCCATCCCTGGTTCATTGAGAGGGGGTATCCCCCAAGTTCGCCAGCTGATTTCCAATTGAAATGGTACCCCCCCCAATTAATCAACCTAGGGTTTATTAATCCGGGGCTAAGATTACAGTCAGTGTCATGGTTTACTATTAGTGGTTAGGAACTGGGATTTGATACTACTGGCGGTTTACCACTACATACCACTACACACCACTACATACCACTACATACCACTGCATACCACTACGTACCACTACATACCACTACATACCAGACCACAAGTGCGGTGGGAACCCCAAAAATGGACCGTCTATTACTACAATTGATTGATTGGATGATTTCAGGGGTTCCTATTTTGAGAAATCCCTATAATATATATGAAATAACCCTCTCACTTTATGAACTTCAGGAGTTTCAAGGCATGGATTCGGAACTTACCTTGACTATCGACCAAGATCAACGTCACGAACCACGGGATGTTTTTCACGAGCACGGGAAGAGTGACCCCGCAATACCTTCAATCAAATCACCCGATGTACGAGCTAGACACTGTCCTAAATAATGACTTCGCGTACTGCTGTGCAAGTCTGAACGACTACATGTGAAAGTGCAATGGTGAGTTATAAGTGCAATGGTGAGCTACCTGCTCTAAAGGTAGCTCACTGCTGATAACCACTAGTTGTACGTTGAGTTATGCTGGAGCTCATGGGTAGCAGCACCCTGCTCCCCACCCCATTGGGGCACCCCGAAACGAAGCCCCGCGTGTCGTGGCTTGTGGCGGCTTGGTCACCGCAGCACACCAGCGACCAATGAAAGCAGAGTTTCACCCCAATGAAAAGACGCGAAGGGTCCCCAGGGTCGCTGTGGCTGCTGGTTAATGGGAATCATGGATCCATGAATAGTTGGTGTTTCTGAAGCCAAAGGGGTACCCCCAAAGCATCCAATGTTCACAATTTATAGTAATCAAACAAACTGTTTTTGGGGTTGAGATTTTGAGAAATAACCAAATAGCTGGTGATCTACTTCATCAATTTGCATGGGTAAGTTAAATTGAGTTTACCCTTTACCCATGGCTGATGATTTTCCATGAAAGATGAGATCATATTATCACCCATAGCTGTCATAGCAGATGATTTACGATCAAAGATGAGGGGTTGTTGATATGGATCTTTCAATAAGTAAATTGGATGGCACAATCATAGGGTTTATAAACGTGCTCAGGGTCGCCAAAATGATCGGCTGCTCAGGGGCTCACTAGGTCTTTGGGGGCTTGGAACACCAGCCAGATCGCTGCCTAGGTTTGGTTTGGGTCCTTGAGTCCTTAGGAAGATATCTGAAGTAGGTCAGCCATGGTGAGCCGATTAGAGCTGTATGGAGAATTGCCCGTTGAATCGCGCACCAACAATATCCAACAACTGTTTGGTGAGCGGTGGGCATCGTTTTTTCGACAAAATTCGACAACAAGTTCGCTGGTGATTTTGATTGTAAACTCCTGGCAGGGGGATTTCTTTGGTCACAGCTATGGCTGCAAACACCCTCGGGAATCAGTTGTTGATTCGCTCATCTTGAGGTCGCCAGAAGTGAATTTCGCAGGTAATGGATTCGTTTTGCGTGAATTGATGTGCTTTATTCCGAAGCCTGAAGCAACTAACGGTTGTGATTGGACTGGGACGGACCTGGAGCGGATTTTTGTTAAAGATTGATTCATGTGCCAATCATTCCTACTATTAGTTATTCCTGTCATCACTATCATTATCATCAGCATCAGTGTCATTATCATTATCATTGTCATTATCATTATGATTTTGACTAGTGTTATTGTTATTTTCATTGTTATTGTTGTTATTACATATCATTGTCTTCGAGCTGCTCATATCAGTGTCTTTTTTGGGTGCCGGTACACCCACGAGAGTTTCCATTTTTGATTTTGTTGGTCTCTTCATGTCGGCAGTATCCATATTCCAATAGCTTGGTTACAGCCTGGGCGTTGGTAGCAACTCATGTGCTTGTCACCGCCACGTTGCGTGGCAGCGACGGCAAATCAGGTCTTTGCTGAATGCCATGATGGAGGCAGCTGCCGCCAGCTTTCTGTCGCTGTTGTTGTCATGGTCGTTGGTAGATGACAGCCTACGCATGCCCGTGCAATGTGTGCAAGGTTGATGTGGCTGGTGGTTTTAGACATGGTTATTCTCCCCATGATTTACAAATGCGTGGTTGGATGACTGAATTGTTCATAGGGGTTGAAGCCACCAACCAGTGAATGATCACCATTAGCCATTAGAATCATCATATTAACCATTATTCACCACTACTAACCACTGGTTATAGGGTTGAAACCACCAAGCAGTATATTTCGCCCTTGTTTGCTCCAGGAAGTAGAGACCCCATTGAGCTTGGTCATCTTGAGCTCCGCAGTGCCCACACTGAAGGACACGGACACGCCAGCCGCAATGGTTGCCTTTTCAGAGATGGTTGGCCATAGACTTGGTGGCCAGTGGCAGTTTTGCCATTCTCCATTTTCCGACCCTCTGATGATTGGCTTGCTCATGTTGGATGAAATCAGCTGACCTTTGGTGATCATCGAATCTTTCTGAGGGATGACAAGGAAGTTGCATCGCACCAAAAACAATCATCGTTGACCACTAAGAGGGCTTATGATCTCATGCGAACTTGAACAGCGGTACTTCTAAACCCGCACCAACAATCATAATATTAAGCCGAAGTTCGTAGTTATTGATGGGTTCGGAGGGATGGGTTCGGAGGGAAGCATCAACAACCAGTTTCCAGGAATATTCATGATAATGGTTCATAATGATCGGATCCTTGATTGGTCAACGAAGTGTGCGGTCGCCGATGGATGTTTCTGTACATAGCTCGAATGGATATGGTGAAGTTCACTCTGTACTGCTTCGTGGAGTTCGACCATAAGCGAGGTAAATATATTAGCCAACACCATCTGTGCGTATGCATGTACTTCTGCAAGCAGCAACTTTCCGAGGATGGACCCGAGCAGAGCCCCCCAAATTCTTTATAAGAGAAACATTAGCTTTATTTAGTCGTACTATATCTTATTCCATATCACTTTGACACAAGTGACATAACTTGGGAGGACAAGCTGGACAAGCCGATGAAACGTGGCCAATCGCCTTTTTCCGATCCAACATAGGTCACCGGTGGTGCTCAAACATCCCAAAGTTCAGCAGCCTGAGAGGTGCCTTATGGAAAAAGTCATACGGTTTCCTGACGTGGAGGGCTGTTCCACCAAAGAAAAGAACGGCCCCGATGAAGGCAATGTTTCTTTCAGCCAGAGCAGATCGAATTCTGATGTTCGCGGTTGCCTAGTTGTGACTTTGACTACCCATTCTCAGACGATCACCAGGCGGAACTGTCGTACGTCAGCTCTGAGAAAAAAGCGGTTAAAACCTGAAAGGCTGGTTACTGGACACTTGCTTATGGGAGAACTGCTGGAAAGGCCCGTTGGTTGAGATATTTTTCGTTCAGTCATTTTGGCATGATCCTGTTTATCAAGTCATTGTTCATGAAACATACTGTATGTCCAACAGTTTTCCAATAACTTTTCATGTTTTTTTTCAACCACAGTTTGAACTTTGGTTACGCGTCCACACTGATGGTTTGCCAGCCAAGCAATTGGAATAGAAATATCTCACCGGCATCCGGAGTTTGGCAAGCAAGATGACGCTGAACTACCACCCAGATGCATCTAGGAATTTGAAGTTTGCCTGTGCACTGCCTGGCAATTTCAGTCAGTGCTGAGAATGATTTGTAATCGTAGGTGATATTCAATACTAGTTAGTAATGTTTGATCACGATTAGTGGTTGACAATGGTTAATACCGTTGCTTTTCGTGGGTCCATGATTTGTTATGATTTATACCAGTTCAAGTTTCTACCACCAGTCTTGACGCCGCTGCCAATGGCCTTCCTACCGCCGATGCCAAGCACAAATACATGGCTTATCACCAATATTGATATGATTAGCATTTTTTAAACAGGACCATTCTCATTCAAATGCTATTGGTCAAGAGCTTGATTTCGTACATAAATGCATGCGCACCATTCATTACACATACTGATTGGTGGTTTTAAACATTTAGTCTTTTCCCAATCGGACTGATTGAGAAACCACCAACCGTTCTCCTGCAAACCTAGTAATTGTTAAATGAAACAGTTCTAATTAAGAGGTTAATATAGCTAATCGAAATTATTAACTGACTATAGTACAACCACCAACCACTGTAACTATTTTTTGTTTTCCCTAGTAATGATATATTCTATATATAGAGCGAGATCAATACACCTGGGACCTATCTCCACGCCACGTGGCTGCGCAAAGAAGGAGCTGCGGTCGCTTCGTCGAGTGGTGCAATCGCGACAAGTCCTGGCAGCTTTCGGACCGACCATAAGCGCCATGGCAGTGCAGCCATGGCCATGACTGTGAGTGTCTTACGATAAGGGCGAGGTGGGAAGTCCATGGAGAATGATAGGGTTAATCTATTATAATTGTAAATGAATGGTTGAGAATCATAGGAGAACATGATGCTTAATCAGCTTGTTAATGAATTCATCGCCAAGAATTAATGGGAAATGCCGGAGAGTGGCTAGTCATGGACAATAATACTTACATGTGCTACCAGGTGGCTGAGCTATGCTTAGAAACCGGGTTTCAACCAAGTTGGTGATCATAAGTGACAACTGCCCAAAACGCAAAGCCAACCCCCAATGCAACACTGCAACAAGCACTTGATAAGCGGTTCATCGGCGATTTGAAATTTTGAACGCTTTGAATTCGCTCCACACCACAAATATGCCCAGCGTGTTGGTTGGGTTTCGGTGACTCCTCAACCAGCCATGATTTGGAGGTAATTTCATCCATACTCCTCGCTAGGTTGTAAAGATTTAATTGCTTAGATGACAAGCTGATGGCAGTTTGCCGTTAGCCATGCTTACTCTAAACGGTTGAAAATTATTTGTAACAGATATGCAATGTTTCAAGCTTAGGGTTGATAGTCACTTTACCAGTTAGCAAGGGTGTTGCTATCAAAGGTTGGTATTTCAACTATTACAGTTCCTTAGCTGATGTATATTGATTAGTTTGAACGCTCCAAGAAATGATTGATACAAGAGCCGGTTGACATCAGTAGCTATCAATAATATCACCAATAATGTCGCGCTTGTTGTGGATCGACGGGTTTGTTGGGATCCATACATCTCCAGATTCATTGGATGAGCGATCGCTATAGTTAATCACACGGTTCGAAGGTTCTGGGAATACCTGATAGCCAAGTGGCATAGTGGGATAGGACAATTTCATTTTTTATGGCTCATTTGGCGGCCACTCCCTGCCTGGGTTGTGGTGAACACCCCTCTTAGTTAATCACTGCTAAGGGATCTAAGCCAGTAACCCATTGCAATTTTTAGAGAAACACCCCTTTCAGCGAAACCGTTTGGTGCACATCGCAGGGTCGCCGTGGGAAGTATTTTTTGAGCGCTTGCCTCGCCTAGTGCAGAGTCATCCGTCGATCGCCGTGATACTCTCATTGGTAGATTCTCATGCTGATGGAACCGTGAGACACCAGGGGTAAACCATGGGCGTTTCTACATGATCTATATGGGTACCCCATACTGGATGGTTTATGATTATCAAGCGATTATAAGGGATGCCCCGAACTAGAACAAGCACCTCATTGGTACCAATAATTCTGTAGATTTCAACAACAACCCATAAGTGACCGGTAACCATCAGAACATTGCTGTTGCTCAGCATCAGAAGGGTTCTCAAGTCACTTTGGGGTATTCCCAGGACATCTGTGTTGAATGATTTCTAGTAAACTATCCATAACTCTAGGGTCCCCTATGGCCTGTGTTTTAACTGGCTTCAGAAATCATCATACAGTTGGTATAGCCTCTATTCTTCTTGGTTATTATCCCCTATTGCTAACGCGCGGACGATGACTCATACAACATGTCATCACCCAAACACCCCGGACACTGGTGGTCGGGATCCCTTATTGTTAGCCAATATAAATGGTTAGAACTCGTCATAAAGAAACTCCCCAAAGCTTCTGGAAACTGCTGGCTCTCCCAGGTGAGGAGAAGGCGAGCCGAAACCTTTGGAGCAGCACCAGGATGCAGCTGACAGAATGGCAGATTGTGACTCGTAACGGCGAGGGTGAACCAGAATGACAATAGGGGGGTTAACCAAGGGTTATAACCAGCTAATGATGGCTATTAGGGGATAGTAAGTAACAATAGTAGTAAAACAACTATTTGGTTGGTGGTGTGATTCACATTTTGATTATTTTCCCAGATGCAATTATTAACAATTGGTTGGTTGACTTATATTTTTCATAGGGGTTGAAACCACCAACCAGTATAAGCATGCCTTAAATAGTGTCAGTGACGGTTAAATCGCGGTCGTGGCCAGCCTTGAGCTAGACAATATCAATACATGGCAGGGGGTCAAAACCCTGTACCCCTGGTTCCCCTATCATTAACCAGGCTGTTTTCCCACTACTATTGGTTGGTCATTATCCCCCATTGTTGGTTGGTTAATATTGACCCATAGCCACATAGTGCACCCCAAGTTCCTGATGGTTTCCATGCCACAAAAATCGAATATTCTGCAAAAGCTTGAGCTGGCTGTCCTGTCAGTGGGAAATGTCACGGAATGAAATGCAACAGGTTTGCAAGGTGTGGCCCTGTAGTTATAACTTGGTTTAAACGCCATGTGTAACTATATAAACATACCTACCATAACTAGTACCCTAGTGATAAACCAACTTATGGGTCTTGACATCTCAACAAAGATATGCTTGTATCATAGATGAATATAGTGGTGAATGGATATCCAACTGGTGTTGCTGGTTTTCTCCTGCGTAGTACTGGCTAGCAGTAACATGCAATAACCAACAATTATTGATCTCACCACTGATGTGCATACATATGTACATAGTAATAATTTGTATATGTATATTTATTTGTGTGTATTTATTCATTTAATTATTGGTGTTTTTATTTGTTTATGGACTTGTTTTTTTGTTTATTTATTTATTCATTTTTCATTTATGTATACATAGGCATTGTTTCGGGGGGGAAGGTAAACAAATAGCCCTCTGTTGGTTTTGGCATATGGGGCCTCTGCAGGAAATCGCTCGTCCCACGGACGATCTCATGTTCGCAGCGGTGTGTTGGACGTGTCCATAACGTTGTATTGTGAGTGGCCAGTTTGGATCATAGCCAGCAAGCCACAGATTCTTGGGGCTTCACCATGGCTTTGAAAGACCCCAAAACCCCATACCTGTGGGTGACTGCTGGCACCGACCTTAAGTCTTTGCTGTGGTGATCATGATGAATTGGGAATACAACAGGTAGATTGATTTCATCTCTGATACATGCAGGCATGTGTATAATTTCATACTTAATTTCATGTAATCGAGTATTCACAATGATTAACATATTACCACGTTACATACACATATCTATTTACATATTTGTATCCTATGTGCTTTTGACGTTCCTGTTGCCTAGTTCTTGGCCGTTTTTTTGGCGGAACGGGCACTCGAAGCTGCTGACCTGGTGAATCTCCCAGCTGCTCCAGGTCTACATGGACTTTTGTTATCGGTTGAAAGTCAGGCAAGGCCACAAGGGAGATCAGTCGGGAGATGAGTCGGGAGATCCAAGCGGCAATGCATGGGAAAAGTCGGGAAGTCCTTTGTCAAAGCCGCAGACAGCTTCAAAGGGCCATTGGAAAGGAACAGTTTTGCGGTATGCTTGTGGTTCTGGTTGTTGCTGTGGTTGATGCTATTGTTGTTGCTGCTGCTGCTGGTGCTGTCGTCGTCGTTCTTTTGTTTTTGTTGTTCTTGGTGGTGGTGACAGTGGTTGTGAAGGTGGTGATATATGCGTTTTGTCTTTCAAAACTCTGGTTGCATGTTGTCATTGGTTATTGTTGTTTGTGTCGTTGCGGTTGTTGTTGTTGGCGCTTGTTGTTGTTGCTGATGTAATTTGGTGATATATATACATATATATCGTTAGGGTTGATACAACAGTAACTTAGTCTGGTAAATAAAGAGGGAGTGAGTAAATTGGTTGTAAAACTAAATACTTGCCAATGTGATACATGGCATCCCACGATGCTACCTAGCTGTTTCGGCCAGGATTGTCAAAGCAATGAAGTAGAAGTGAACTCTATTACACGAGAATTGGAAAAAGGGTTGAGATTTCATTTTCGCTGCAGCCGTGATGAACGTGATGGATCAGCATGATCTTCCTTTCACAGGACATGCGGAGACAAAGGAGTCAGGCAACCTGTGTTTTTTTCCAGGAAGCCAAGAAGATGGGTTTGTTCTCAGCCCATGGTGTGAAACCAATTACCACCCAAAGCCATGTTCACGACCCGTGGGGTTGCACATGATTGCACTGCTCATAGGAAACTCAAAATAGAAAATAGACCTGGACCAAAAGTGGCGCTTTGGATTCGGACTCAAACATGTATGTTTTGTATTGTTTGGTCACATTGATATAGATATCGTGTTTTTTTTGGTACCTTCAAAATCTAAAGATGATTGGTTGCAGAAACGACCCGTTTTTTTCCGGACTATCGTGCTGGGCTTGCCAAAGAGAGTAATGGTTTATTGACTCATACCACTTTATTGATTCTTGCTGGGGATTATACTGTTCTTGGGATGCTTCACTGCCTCACTGATTATTGATGTTGTGGACAATTGCGACTTTATCGCTAATGACTGCGACATAAATAGATAATGAACATTCCTCTCAACCAGAAGTGCACAAGTACAGAGATGATGCTCTTTACCACATTGGCCAACTCTCGATCGGTTGGATAACCTCGCTTCACGGTGAATGATCGTGAGTCACCTTAAAGCAACTCGCCTTCTCAACAATTCTCATCAGAGAATCTACCTCTTATTTCTAGTTATGGCTTCAGATAATCAATACATTCAATCATGAAGCTGGGTGATTGTTGGAAGGGAGCTAAGGAGCTAGGGGTATGCTTGTAGCCCTTTCAAAGCGGGTGTCGTGCAGGAGCTACCAGTAGTGCCCTAACCAGATGAACCATCAATTGTTTCAACGGAAAATCTCGTTTGAAGTTATTGATCTCATCAAGGCATCAGCACTTCCTTCGGCGCCAGGCACTACCACCTGGACTTTGCTGCTGACTACCAGTACAGTCCGGACCTCGGAAGCCCACGAATCCTAATGTGCCATGCAGCTGACTACAAAAGGTAAAGCTTGATAAAATGATGTCTCAATAGCGGTTAAGAGTGGCTAATGAATGGTTAATGAATGGCTAATGAATGGTGCTTGTGAATGGTTAATGAATGGTTCATGAATGGTGTTGCTGATTGATCAATATTTTTCATAGCGCTTGAAACCACCAGGCAGTTATCATTGGCGGGTCTATGTCCCAGGTATTTCAGTTGTACGCATATAACCTGGATGCCGCAATTTCTGGCGACGGACGTCAGGACCATTGTTTGGAGAATCTCAGGGCCGTGGGGACCTCCCGAGGTGCACAAGTGGCCACACCAGTGGTGGGAGCACCATGAATTTCTTGCCAACCCAAAGACCTGGTCCAGCATGCTGGCTCCTTTGACAGGGCCCACTTCCAGGATCAGCCATGAAGTGGGATCCATCAATCTAACTTAATACTAGTAGGTGAATTATTGAATTTTTATTCTAGGGCAATTGGTTCGTAGAGATTTGTGGATGGTTGTTCCGATAATCAGAGGCTGTTTTATGGAATAGTTACTTGCCTGGTTCGTAATCACCTGTCAGCCATGATAAGCCACCATCCATGATGAACCACTCTTCAGGAATCATTATCCACCAATGGATGGTCCTCAATAACGGCTGACAAATGATCAATCATATAGCTATAATATCAACCATCAAGAATCATGATCATCAACATCGTATCCACCTTACCCTAATATTCCCCTTTTGCCAACCCATCTATATGATTGAATGCCACGAATCATACGATCATAAAGCTATAACCAACCACTACAGTATTCCTCATCATCAACCGTCATGACCCATCCTGAATCCGTTCCGACCCCTCAACGCTCCCCGGTGTTTCCCAACGCTTCGAACCGGGCCTCGCTTCTCCGTGGATGGCGGATCCGGATCCCGCGCCCAAGGCGTGATCTTCGATGAGACCTCGGCGTCCTCCATTCGTGGCTCGTGGTTTCACGAGGAGAAAGTCGAAGCTCGGCGTGGCACAGCGTGGGAAGTCGTGGAGACTGAGGCCATGGCACCCTGGGTGAAGGGCTGAGGTGGATAAGTGCAGCCCTAATTAGTTGATAAGTGCCATGATTACCATGAACCACTGATTAAAATCAGGTGGCAAACCAAACTCAGCCCAAGGAATAAGAAGTTGATTCTTTACTAGACCACTGATCAAGAGTGCTTCCTAGTGATTAAGAAATCTCCAGTGGTAAAAAAATGTTTCATAATGAATCAGAAATCGTCTTTGCAAAATTAAGAACGAGTTGATCATGCTTGATGACGGCTGATAATGGTTGATGACAACTCAAAATGGTCATTTAGAATGGGTAAGAAGGGGTCAGCGTGGCTGGTGATGATTGATAAGAATGGTTGAGAATACTTCTGAATTAATGGTTACAGTACTAACTCATGTTTACAATGGTTAGGGATGGTTGGCAATGATTGATAATAACAGTTGATGCTTGATCGTGGTTTGACATGGTGAACCATGGATTGCTGGGGTGAACAATCAATTGTGTTGCTGGTTTGGAGTTTTGACCCGTGCTTCAATCATTTTCTATTTAATTCCAATGCGCTGTTTGATATATGATCCCTTGGTTTTGAAAACATTTTATTGCAGACGGCGGGCTTGGTTGCTTGATTTTTCCTCAGTGATGCCATCTCTGTAAAAGCAGTGCAAGGTTTGTAAGTTATTTTCATGAACCAATACGACCACCATCCTCCAAAACAAAACTCCTACTTGTAGTTACCAGTACCTGTGAAAGGGTCCTATTTGTATCAAACAATGCCCATTTTTTGGCATACTCGACTTCTTCGTAGAATTCTCGAACAAACCATGTATGCCTGCAATGAATCACCTCAAGCCACTGCCGGGTCATCGTGACATCGTGAGACTTTTTGGAGACCAACGTTCCACAGCTTAAGTCAAAAGTCTTTGCCAGTTGAATTTCACTGTTGATTTTTTCAACATGCCGTGGTTAGTCGGTCAATACCGGTCAGTGAATGGTATTGGATAAGTCGTGGTTGAATTATTCAACATACCAATCAATCATGTATGTTCCATTGGGGCCCCAGCCTGTTCTTTGAATGGTGGCAGCTAGGTCCTTTGAATATTGCCATTGAAAAACAAACGCGCATCTGCTTTCCTTGTCATTGCTCTTTCTGCACCCCGAGTTCCTTGCATCAGCACCATTGCAGGTTCAGCACGTGAAGAGTGCAATTTGCATTACATTCCACACACCTTCTTTTGAACCATTGCCCTTTCTGTGCGAACTGTTTCCGAAATACGCATGAGTCTAGAGTAATCTTTCATTGAAACATGGCTTAGCTGCTTTTATGGACACACAGAAGTGTCCTGGACTCATTTGTGTTGGTCCCAATCGCCGAGAAACTAGCAACCTTCACAACAGGGTACCCCAACCAGGCCCCAAAAGCTGCCAGCATGGTAAACTGCCAACAACTGGGGCACCCATCATCGACCCATACGAATCTTTCCCTGTGCTTCACAATGCCGCGGTCTGAAACAGGCCGCTTCTTTAGGTTCAGGTAGCGATCGAAGCATAAGCCTGATGAATTTATAATACATGGCTATGGGTCAATATTGACCATCAATAGTGGGGGTTAGTAACCAACAAAACTATAGGGAAACCAATGGTTAATGATGGGGAACCAGGGGTACAGGGTTTTGACCCACTGCCACATGCCCAATCATTGGGAAGGCTTTTGTTGCCGCTATGGACATACTTTCTATCCATCTCTCTCCTTTGACTAGCAGCTTTTCTCTTCACAGTCATCAATTTTGGTGCTCACAACACCCCTCCCTCTTAGTTTCACGACAAGAGTTTTCTTACCGTATCACCGTCAAAACTGAGGAAGACAAAGAGGGACCCTGCAAACTCTGCGACACTCTTGGGCAGCTTGGACAGAGAAGCCAAGACGAAAAAGATGTAGTCTGTTCCTTCACTGCATCGTAGGGATAAAATCAGAGTCCGACTGCCGTTTCCTTGGTGATCTTGCTGTGTTCATCAGTCTGTTGAGTTGGTTGGTTGTTGGTTTGTTGGCTTGGTCATGTAGTTGGCCGTAACAGAAGTGGATTGGTCGTTTGGTTTGCTGGTATGATAGTACTTGCGTAATCAAACAATGTCAGGACCTATTATTATATCACGGAAGGGATGATTTGGGGAACCCCCCCAGTTGAGAAACCACCACATATATATCTGTCCATCAGTTTGCTATATGATTTCCAACTGGGCAGTTGGGAGCCGGATCCCCAAGAATGCCCCGCGAGAGGTCCAACCATGATCTGAAATGATTGATGCTTGGGAGGTGGGTTTTAGTATTAGCCAACACCACAGAAGACACTACCTCTACAAAGTGGGACCTACTACTACTCTACTCCCACTCTACTCCTACTGTTGCAACCTTTGGTTGCAAATCTATGAATTGGTACATGGAGTTGGCCCCCTCTAATCGTCATTCTTGACCGTTGATGATTGATCAAACGACCAATCATGGTACAGGTCTTGGTGTGCATCATAGAGAAGTGATCTCATCCAAAAGCCCTGTATTGGTTGGTTGGGACATGCGGCTTGGTTGCTTGGTTGGCTGCTTGGCTGGTTGGTGTTGTTTGTTTGGTTGGTTGTTGTGGCTACTTGGCTGTGGGTCAAAACCCTGTACCCCTGGTTCCCCATCATTAACCATTGGTTTCCCTTTAAAATGGTTGGTTATTATACCCCATGAAATTGGTTGGTTAGTATTGACCCATAGCCACTTGATGCAGGGTATACTCACCGCTGTTACGGGCGCCTTTGGAAGCCATGAGCCGAGCGCCATCACATGAGGCCCACATTCCTGGCCCATAGCCAAGCCTTGCGCTGGGACCTCAGACAAGGAGCGCCCACGAGCCGCCCAAGAACCGGTATACTCACGGTTCCCCATGGTCGGTAGCTGATTCGCTGTTGATTGATGGTCATACCGAGTCATACCCCGAGTGACGAGCATGCAATGCATGTTTCTCACATTGGGGTGCAACCATGAACTTGAAGACACAACGCAGCCTCGCGCACGCAGACTTGCTACTCAACAGTAACAAACTAGCCCCTGTGCTTGAAGTGACCGTGAAATAGTAGGTCACCAACTCGCTTCTACCAACTTGTTGTGGGGGGTTGGTTACCTACGAAGCGTAACGTGGTACCTGGAAGCATGGCATGGTAGTTTCAGTGTGGGCTCCAACAGCTCAGGTGCCGTTGCCTTTCATCCACAGCTGGACGGAGAGCCACACGGACGCAGCGCGGGCAAAGATCAGCTGGCGGATGACCATCCTGAATGTGGTGATTATGAATATTTGGTAGTTTCTCAAAATGGGGGTACATCCAAAATGGATGGTTTATTCCTATAAATGATTAATATTGGATGCTTTGGGGGGTCCCCTATTTTGAGAAACCACCATTTAGGAAGGATGAGATTGTTGTATCCTGTGGGACTGTCATACTGGTCGCTGATAGATTGGATAGAATGTCAGATGGGATGACTATAGGGGATGGGTTATAAGCCACCAGCATCAACCATCCATTTTTTAAGGGCTAGGTGGCACACTTCAACATTTTACCAGGGTACCAGGGTTGATTCATACATAAGATTCATATATGCTATTTGGATCTATTTGGGAGGATTGGGCATGGCTTTGAACAATACCCCAACTAGCTCATAATTCATGTTTGGGGTTTGCCAAACACTATTTTCGGCTGTGCATAGGCACGGACACCGCATATGCGCTCGATGAATGTTGGAACTGCATTACGTGGTTTGCCTTTGTAATGTGTGACAAATTCTTCAGGTTTCAAGGATTTCTATGTCAAGGTTGCCGCAATTGTTGCGGATTATGCTTGATAATTAAGTTCCAATGATCATTGTTGCTTAGGCTTAGGTGCTATTGGCACTAATGGAGATAATGTATGATAATGCCCCTGTCATGTATCACTGTCTTTTTGTCGGCCTGTGGACACTGTAGTATCCATCAATATGACTGCCAATCGGTTTCATCATTATTCATAATGAAGCGACCAGCCAGCCAACCAACCAACCACCCAACCAACCAGCAAAGCTAATGCGCTTGTGCTGTTGCTGCTACCCGCCTGGTGTCTATATCGGATTTATGTTCAAGTGTCACACTGAGGTGTGGTCCGGTTTGTCAAGTTGTATCACTGTATTTGTTGGTGAGGTTGTCAAGTTGTATCCCTGAATTTGTTGGTGAGTTGCCCCGCAATGTAGTTTGTTAGTAGCAGGGAAAAATCGCCCACCAGCAAGAACCGTAGAAACTACCAAGTCAAACAGTCTTAAGAGAATCCATCACGCTGCATGGTTGAAGTCTTGCTGGCACAAAGTCACGATGGCAATCAATTGTAAGCCATCAATGCATCATGGTATCGCCTCCGAGCTTATGATAGCTTCTGGGGCTTAGTATTTGGATGTATTTGGCAAATTGCATTTCCTTTATACATATATGTATTTATGTATTTGTTTGTTCATAGGAATTTTATATCAGATAATGTCACATATCTTCACATTCCCTGGGTGATAGCGTTACACTAATCTATTGTGTTCGGGTTTGTTGATCCACATATTTGCTTTATGGTCGATGCTTGATGGCTTAGATCTCTGAACCTTGGGCTTTGTGTTTCTCTTGACGTCAACCATTACTAGCCACTATAAACCATTGAACAAACATCACTAAACACCGCTATCAAGCACTATGAACCATCACCACCCACCGCTAACAAACAATTCTCAAGCAATTTCAAAGATTAGGCTCTACCATTATCAACCATTATCATCCACTACTTACCAGTATTAATGTCAATCAATAGTTACTGTAGTATACTGTAGTGGATTAATTAATAACCGGCTTAGTTTAGTATTAACCATCATCAACGGCCTGCATCAACCAACATCTCATGTCGCTGTAACCCATCACGTTGAGCTTCCACTTCTGGCGCGGCTTACCCTCGCGGCTGACCTTGAGGTGGGCCCTGCTGGATTTCTCCCTGCGTGCCACCCGGACGCCACTTCTTGAGGCGAGTCAATGGGGGAGCCCCCAAGTTGTAGCAACCAGATTCTTTGATGATGTTTGATGGTTCATTTGTGGTTAACAATGGGTGTTTAACAATGGTTAATGGTTAACCAGCTTAACCAGATCGTTTAATGGTTCATGGGTGGTTAGCAACCAGTTGTAGTAACAACGGTGCTTAGTCATGATTGTTCGATGGGGTTCTCCATTAGATATTGGAGGATGATAACCAAGAACAATGTACATTTGCGGGGGGTTCTTGAAATAGGCGATCCCACAAATCATCCCATGTTGGCTATTTATACCAATAAACCATCCATTTTGGGGGTCCGCCATCCTGAGAAACCCACCATATGGAGGCCAATAACCAAACATGGCCGGAAATCAACGGATTAACCTCCCAATGGCCCCGGGGGTACTGATCACCACTAGTGAAGAGCCACCCCGGTGAATCAGGTTTTTATGCTGGTGGATGTGAAGCACTGGGAATAGCTTCTGTGCCGACCAGTGGGAAAAAAGCACCCGCTATTCTCAGTGCTTTGTTGACATAGATTTATTATAGTACTAGTAGTATTAGTAGTTTTCACTGTCAAGCTGGGAAAATATGGGAAACGTATCACTGCGATGGTTCCCCCAGCAGCCATCAGCGACTGGAAGCTTCAGCACCTATAGGCGAATGTTGAATTGAAACAGTTCTGCAAAAGGTATTGCACACCTTCGGCCGCTCGAACTATCTCAAACTGGTGTTCCTAAAAATGATAAATGATATATATATATATATATATATATAAATGATCAACCTGTGGATGCATTCCCGACCTTATTTCGAATCCATGCCGCGCCCATGAAGAAGTTCTGAAAAGACATGGCACAGAGCCAGGTTGAAGGGCGATCTTCACAGCTGGGCTCTCAAGGGACCAGGCTGCTGGTTGGCCGCAGCTGGTTCTGCTGGATCTCCAGTGTTGGCTGCCGGGGAGCGAGGACTAGGCTGCTGTCTATCTTAACGGGAGCGAGGACTGGAGCTACCAAGGGTGGCCACCGAATCTAACCCGACTGGTGGGTCATGTCACCAGCGGGTCGCTGGTCTAGACCTGCTGGTCAGTTGCCACGTCGCCCACCTTGGAATGAGCTCCTGGAATCTCCATAAGACAGGTAGGCTGTTGGTTGGGAGGTAGCTAGTTGCAGCTTGAGCTATCCCGCTCTACCAATGGGGGAGCCAGGCCAGGAGCCACCAGAAGTGCTAGTTCACCTGGTAGGAAAGGTAGTGCTAAACTTTAAGAAATTCGACCGCTGGCTTTCCTACAAGCAGTGTAGATCCAGGGGCTGGGATTTGTCAAGTGTAGATCCGACGACTCTTTGCTACCTGATAAGTGAACACATATTGTATTTAAGATATAGAACTATGATCATACATCCTGGAACACTTTATTGTTGTGTTTTGACATTTTTTCTCGAACCCTTGTGAGGCCATCATGCCGCACATTGCACTTTGGGTCATGCCGCACATTGCACTTTGGCGCACCACAATCTAGATTTGGGTCACATTGTGCGATCGCCTGACGGACATCCGAAGAGTTGCCAGCAGCTCCAAATTGTGGTGCTGAAAAAATATTATTTGACCAGGTTTTCACCAATCACTATCAAAACTATGTTTCAACTAGTTATTTTAAAACAATAGTTTTGACCCATCATCATCCGAAAATATAGCGGTGTCATAATGGTCATGAGTTGATCAGCCAACACCAACGATCATCATCCGAAAATATAGCGGTGTCATAATGGTCATGAGTTGTAAATAGAAGACTGCTATCAGCCAACACCAAGGATCAGCTTGCCACCAGCAGCCATTCACCACCCCGCCCAACCAACCGACCTCATTGAGTCATGGTGTAGTGCCAAGATGTGCAAGATGTGCAAGATGTGCAAGATGTGCAAGATGTGCAAGATGTGATGATTAAACATTTCATGTCTCATTCATTGATCACCATGGTTGATACTCATGGTGAGTCTGAATATGAATATCAAAAACTCGTCAATAAATCCATGTTTGCAATTCCAGTGATTCATGGATAACTCCAGTGGTAACCACCATTGACCATTGACCATGATAGATCAATAAATCAATAAAAGTCTGAAGCTTCAGTGAAATATTATTGTGATAACTCGACTGAATAAGCAGTGATAACTCCAAATTGATCAACTGGAGTTCCATGATGTTCCACGGTGCTTACTTAAACAACCATAAAATTCAGTGATAACTCCAGTGGTTGCTGAGTCGCACCTCGCATTTTCCCATGGCAAAGCTGCGCTTTGCCCAGGTCCACAGCTGGCTGGCGCCACCAGTCCGGCCACTTCGCGGTGTGTCCCCATGAAGTGGTACCCGAGGAAGCTGAGTTAGCTGGGCCGGGCTCCCAGGTGTGTGCGGCGAGGCTTGGAGAGTGGGTGAGTGGATTGGTTAATGATGGTTAGTGACCACCAATCAACAACAATAAGAGATGTTTTTTACGGTATATAACCAAGATATGCTCAATTGAGTAACATACATGTTGGTTAAGAACAATAAGATATGTAAGTGCTTGATTGGTTGGAAACCAAGCTATCCATAATTAATAGCTCGTGTGGATATAGGCCGAAGCAATATCTTCATAAGGTGCAGCAATTTCACCTGGTTGTTGGCTGATCGTATCTTAGGATGGTTGGCAGATACGCAGGGCTTGGGGACCTATTTATCATGTATGTAGATATTTTGTCGTTGGAATCGATTTGTAAACATATATACATGTATACATATAGAAGTACATATCTTTGTGTATTTATGTTTGTTGATTTGTATTGATATGTGTGGATATTGTGTATGTATGTGTTTTTTCAAATATATGTACATATATTTATTTTCATATTCATATTCATATTCATATTTATATTTGTTATTTTTATGTTTATATATATACAGTTAGCAATGTATGCAAAATAAATCATGAATGACAATCAAAACAATATGGATCAATTGTGGTAAAGTGCGAGATTGCTTTAGTAGGGGCGCACCATCACCCATTGTGCCCGAAGTCAGTGGATATTTTTGAGGAATGTAGCATGGAAACAAATGATGAAAGAAACATGACGCAATTACGTGCTGTTATGTTGTTGAATTCAAACAATTTGTGATTGTTGACTGCAAATATTCATAAACACCATATAAATTCATATAAATGTTTGTATGTATATACATTGCTCCACATTGTTGACTTCAAGATAACAAGCATGTGAGCCAATCACATGTCAACCAAAGGATCTGGATCGTATGGTGAAATTTTGTGTTGTGGATAGGTGTATTAAAGAATATATGGCCAGGAAATTCGATCGCCGCAGGTTTTCACTACATTGTTGTACCATGTTGCACTTATTATAATTTATAGTTGTTTTGTTGTTGTTGTCGTCAATATTTTGCAAAATGTGTCGTCATTGTTCTTGATTGATAGTTGTCAGGTTTGTTTTCAATGTGTGTGTGATTGTTGGTGCTATGATCGATTTGAATACGTGTGTGTTATTATTTGCTTTGTTTTTCAATATGTCCGTTGATGGGTGTTACATTTGTTGATGAATATGTCATTGTTGTTCTTATGTTTGTTGATACATAATTACTCAACATTGATTCAACATCGTTTTGTCACTTGATAGGTGTATAGAGTTAATACGTTATTTTCATTCCATTTGTCAATGTGTTGATTGATAGCTTTGGTTGATTGATAGCGTCTATGTCAATTCATACCTTGATTCATATGTTGACATACAAATTTACCTACCGAGTATTTCGTCGCCGTTGCCGCGGTCATGCTTTGGAAACCCAGCACCGCTTGCGAGGCCCCACCTATACGGTCGCAACGATGTGCCGAAGGGCGTGGCGTCCAACTTCCAATGGTGCGGTGGGGAGGAGCAAGTCATTGGGAGAATTGAAGGGTTTGATGAATCATGGTGCTATTGATGCATCAGATAGTCAATACCAACAGCTAATGGCATCACTTGCTGCAGATTCCAGTCATGGTGCTATTGATGCTATTTTTGGCGATGGTCAACGACTGGGTGATAGTCATTTGTAAGGGTTACTGGCTGGTGGTTGGGAGGCGAGGCCAGGAGCCGTCCACGGGGTGCCCGAACTCACCAAATGGGGTAGCTGCTGATGCTAGTTTTAGCAATGTGACAATGAGATATAATGAGATTATGACGATTTGCGAGTGACTACGAGACTAGTTATATCATGTTATATCTAGTGATAGTGATTGAAAGATACCCTTTGGTAAACTAACCTGGCAATAGAAAATCCGCCCTTTTTGATAGGAACCCCGGGAAAACCATCTAAAAGCGGTGGATCTTCCATTGCCGGGTTAGTAGACCAGAGGGTAATGATTATCAGAATGATTCGCATTGTGATTGTATTCAAACTTCACAGTCCACTCTCCAGGTTTGGTGAAGAGGCATCTGCCTTAGGCGAAATCTCACGAGCTACGGCCCGGAGGAGTGAAGGGCCGTGGTGATGTGGCCTGCCTGATGCCTGGTGATGTTGTACCTATGGCGAGCTGGGTCAATATCAATTCACTCCAGCAGCCAACGACTACACAGCTGATTAATGGTCGATGATAAGAGGATAATGACCAGCAAAAGATATAGGGAACATACAACTATATGGCGGGTTGGGTCAATATTAACCACCAAAAAAAAGCAGTAGGTGAACATCCGAAAGACTAGTTTGGTGATTCTGGATGTTCACCGGGGGTACAGGGTATGGACAAACAGCCATATGTTTGAACCATTGAGACATCATGCACCATCAATATATAACCAACAAAGAACCATTGGTATTGATTGAAAATAGGTGATGACGACTACCGTGAAAGTGGATATATCAACTGGTTGCCGTATATTGGATATGGATCAATATCAAATATACCAAAACATGAGTATGTGAACATCCCAACAGCTGAAGTAGTTTGATCATCTATGGGATGTGAACAGCCAGGGGTACAGTGTATTGACCCACAGCCATGACAATGCAGGGCAAGTGGTTCTTCATATACTTGTAGTTGATCATGACGGTAAAACTGCCATTAGTGGGAATTCTGTAGTTCATCTTGGGGGTTCACCACGCAGAAATCTGATAAAGTTCACTGGTTTATGAACATAGAAATATGTTTATGTGGATACCAGAGACAACTCATCACTCAATACCTACCAGGTTGTCCTTGATACCAGGGAAGAAAGGGGGCAAAGCATTCCATGAGAAGTTACCGGGCACCCCGAACAGGGACGAAAGACTGATGTTGAAAGCCCCCCACAGCAAAGCTAGTGGTTTGGTACACAATGACGAAGGATACCATTCATTCCTGTTATGGATGCCAGGAATCAAAGCTTGAGAGGACCACAGCCATCCGTTGGCATTTCTGCTGGAATCACCCCCCCATGATCGGATTCAACATTTGCATGTACCTACGAGCAAACTACTATGAAGCCAAAGCAAGGTCTATTGTCGCCATATTTTCATTGTTTGAACAGCTGTGTTGGTGAATCCTATCACCAGAACCATCCATTGCCTCGAAAATCTGACAGGTTTGCTGGTATTGTTTGACCATCCTTAGGGGACCATATGCGCCCAGACTTTGCCGGGAACGAAACTGAACCGAGGGTGCCCCACAACATATTTCCTGCTGGAAACACAATCCAACAGCGCACGGGGGCAGAGGGGGGTTGATCGTGGTACAACATGGCTGGGCAGATCCCACAAACAACTGATGGGAATGAGACTTGTCAAGACAAAACAGATGGTAAAGATGGGAAGATCTTCATAATGAATTCTCAATGTTTTGTGTGTAGTAGATTGGTTGAAGAACTGATGCGTAGCGTTGCTCGTGTCCATTTGCTTGCATGGCTGATTCTGATCAATGTTTCCTGATGCCTCCTACATTTGGTGCTCATAGGCGACTCATAGAGTTTCTATGATACAGTTTGCGACTAGTCAAAGCTCATTATTTTCAATATTCAATGGGAATGTCGACCAATCCGGGATCAGCCGTGTTACTACGTATCAAAATTTGAAAATCCCAAAACTTGAAAGGTTCCTCTTCCCCTATTCAAACTCGGCAGAGTGTGGACTGCTTGGCATTCCCCTATTTTTTCTACATACCATCGTGGTCAGACCCCCCAAATCATTTGATATTACAGTAATCATTTCTAGTAATAAACCATCCATTTTGGGTTTTCCCTATTTCGAGAAACCACTACCTGATTCACATCCGCAGACATAGACTATTGGTGTCCCTCATTCTAGTCTGACCCCATATGGCAATTACATCGATAGACTGCCGAGCCCCTCAACCAGCTGGCCGAAAAGCCATCCGTTTGGTACGGAAGCCACCAGCAACTTACCCTCTGGCAAAGTAACCCCGTAGCCAAAAGTCAGCACATTTACAGGTAAACCAGCTATAAATGTGGTGGATATTCCCGTTCAATTAGCCTTTTGTTGACCAAAGTGGTGATTTCTCAAAACGGGGGTACCCAAAAAAATGGTCGGTTTATAAATAGTTAAAATGGTCAGATTCGATGATAAAACCTTGGGAATCCGCTATGACTTGAGAAAGCACCAAGTGTAGAACCAACGACTCGACACCGCACTGCAGGTTGAAACCGGACAAGGTGGCACGCCTTTTCATGGAGAGCAATTACCTGAAGGACCCAGCGGCTTGGGACCCACGTGGCCCGCAGCTTATCCCAGCTTGGCAGATGATGATGGGCGGTTCATGGCAGTGCGGCTTAGCAGTTTGGGTTCAGCTTCATAGCTGGTTGGTAGTTTCATGTGAATTCTTTTTAACTACCTGGAGATGATGTTCCGAATTGACCATGTTTGTTGGGATGGGGTGACCAACCGCCAACCAGATCTAATGTACATCAGAGTACTACCTGGCCCTCCCTGCCTCCAGGAGAGTGCTAAGGATGTGCCCCAGAGTTTTTGACCACATGGCAGGTGCACAACCATGCACGACCACAGGCCAGAAGTTTCTCTTTACCTGCAAAGGGTTGCAGATTTCTGGTTCGCAGTTCGCAATCTTCAAAGAGTCGCAACAAAAAAGGAGAGACCTGAAATGGAAAAAGACAACTACAGCAATCAAGTTTGCCTATAATAGGAATTTGATAGATATTACATGATATTACAATTTAGTTAATTGATATATTAATATATTGATACATCAATATACTGTACATATATAGATATCATTATCCATTACTACATTTATTACATAACTCTTTGGTTTCACATTTCGCAGCACGAAGCTCAGCGTTTTTTGGCTGCTGCTGGGCCAGGACTTCACAGGTCCCGAAGGAGAAACGCGGCACTTCGGTTGCAGCCTCTCCAAGGTGAATTGCCCGGTGCCAGACTGGGTGCCTTGCAGCTGTGGGAAGTGGCGGGGGCTTGGCAAAGGCTGCTGGCAATGGGTTGTTGATGCTTGGTGGTTGATGCCTGTGGTTTGTTGTGGCCGTTGTTGCTGTATATTCGTCATGTTTGCTGGCAGATATCTAATGACAATCTGCGACTTGCATGTATACAATGTGCGTACATGCCGATACTACGTGTTCATACTAGACTTGTTTGATTGATGATTTTGGTTTCATCCATCCCTATCCAGTGCAATCTGGGAACCTTGTGAAATCCAACAATCAAGGTACTGGCTCGAACAAACAGACCAACTTTCAATTAAGTCAGTAACCAATCTATATTATTGGCAGAAGCTTGTAACTACCATTCCCAGAGCGCTGACTAAGGTTGGATCATCAGGTTGGTTGTTCGGAAGCTTGACATGATCTGAGATTAAAGCTATGCGCTTTGTGGAAAAGACCACACCAAGCATGAAACTGAAAAATCTATTGACAATCCAGCCACCACTGCCGATGTGAACAGTTCATTGCGGCACTTCCGGTGTGAAACCCTGGTGATATATGGCCACACCTCTTGTGTCCCAGATTGCTCTTTCCGCATCAGCTGTCCATAGATCATGGGTACTGGTAGCCCCCATAATTCCAAATGACCAGTGTAGGATATGTTTATGTGCATATATGTATCCTTTCGCTGACAAGGTTTTGGAGGCACTTGTTGCATTGCCCCATACCATCAGCCATATGTGTGACTGAAGAAAATCATGCCGATAGATTGGTCAAAGCGCTACCAAGTGCCCCATGATGAGGTCTATCGTGGATGGGCAGTGCCTCCGTGTTGCAAGGACCAGGGATATGAGTTGCGGACGCCATTTTCGAGTCCCCGAAACCATTCGTAAATAATAGGTATATCGGATAATGAAGAATGATTCCTTGTGTGGAGTAATTTCTTCTTTGACCAAGTTAGCATACTAATTTAAGGCCAGCGCCAAACTAAAACTGTGCTAAAGATACTGCTCATCCCAAACAGATGATGGTCGACTTTCTTCTACAAGTCAAAATGAAGTGGCGTCAAAAGATGACCCAGAAGCAAGCAGCTCACACACACACAAGATAAAGCGGTGCAGCGCGCTGATGAAGTACGAACCAAGCTTGCAAACTTTCCACCAAAATGCCTATCGGTCAATATCACAACCATCAAGAAGGGGAGATAATTACTAACCAAATCTAACCAACAATTATAGATATCATTGGCAAAACAAAATGCTTAATAGAGATTTGACTCATAGCCAAATTGAGATCCTCAGTAGGCACAGGACATCACTTTGAAACGAGCTGCTTGCCCGTGCCATCTTTGGATAGCACCAACCCGAGAGTTTTCAGTCCAGGAAACTATGCGGCATTTGCTGTTCTACATCGACGGTGTGTTCAGGGAGCTGGGGGTACGTTGCTTGAACTTGGCTCAACAGGCGGGTCTCTTTTGGAGGGGAGGAGATTTCAACGGAAGGCATTTCAACTGCAGGATTAACAGGCCATTGTTGGCGTCTGAACTGCACGACCGAAGTCTTCAGTTGAACTGGCTAAACAGGCGTGTCATTTGAAACAGGGTAGATCTGAATGAAGAGCAAGTCGCTTTTAAGATCTTCAACTGG
The DNA here is from genome assembly GCA_009767595.1 of Symbiodinium kawagutii. Taxonomy (NCBI): domain Eukaryota; class Dinophyceae; order Suessiales; family Symbiodiniaceae; genus Symbiodinium; species Symbiodinium kawagutii. The sequence continues at coordinate 139,159 of VSDK01011369.1, read as the reverse complement.
GGTGCAGGGCTTGGATTTGCAAGCATGTTAGCGTAGGCAAGAACTTGCTTGGTTGGGTGGTTGGTTGGTTGGTTGGGTGGTTGGTAGTTGGTAGGATGGTTGGTTGGTTGGTTGGTAGGATGGTTGGTTGGTAGGTTGGTTGCAGTTCCTGGGCTAATTTTGTTGCTGAGGTGGTGATGAGCCACTCACTGGAAACCGAAACAACATCCAAAGCACCGAAACGTCCATGCCTGGTCCGTGACATTTCCATCGCATTTCAGCACTTCCATGCGCAAAACCTATGGAAGATTAGGCTCGGAGCCTCTCCTCAAGCTTTTTTGGCTTCATGATGTTGATAGGTACTGCACAGTCATGCACAGTAAGCACGACCTGGTGATTGAGAGTATTATCCAAGGAAGAGGATCGAGTGTGGATTGTATTGTTTATCGGTTGTTCGTTGTTGGATTGGTATGGCCAACACCGGGTCGATTCTCCGGCAATGGATGGTTGTGGCATTTCAGATTTGTCGGCACCAAAAATGCCATTCCCATATATATATATATATATATATATATACAGATATATAGATAGATATAAATATGATATCCTGCTGGCCGGGGATCTACGGAGACACCCACGCGCACACCCACTGATGCGCACACCCACCCACGCACACACCCACCCACACGCACAGTGCTGTTTTTATTCTTTGCGGCCTTCTGGACATTGAAGTTAGCACGGTACCACGCTGCCAAGATTGAACAACCAACGACAAGGTAATTTTGTTGGCGAGTCAATATTCTGCTCCTAATGGATATATAGGTGCATCACCCTATACCGCTGCTTTCTCTATGATTGATGGACTCATGTCACTGTCCTTGAAAGACTACTCGGATTCGAATTTTCAACCACATTCTCAGGTTACATTGTGACTGATGGGGTTCTGCTGGGTTCCTACAAGTTCGGCGGCATGTTGGACTGGGACGCAGATGTCGTCGGGATGCCCATCTGGGTACCCTTTTTGGTCCTGTACTCCAAGCTCCTACGTGGAAGCACATGGGTTCGTTGGTTAACGAGCTTGCCACCAACCAGCAAATCGTGCGTGAAGGGCCAAAAAAGCTAAACCGGCCATCACCTGTGAAATGATTTTAATATGATTATCCAACAAAAGTGAAGAGACTGATTGCTTTCGGGTGACAACAAAAACTTAGTCATTGAAATATGAGTTGATATGAATACTTCGCCATGATCGACCATTGTTAATCAAACCAGCAGTTAACCATTGTTAACCATCATTTGCATGTTAACCATCGGCAACATGAGTAGTTGACCCCAATTCGCTGTTAGTAACCATCGTTAATCATCATTTCCATGAGCACTTAGCCATCCATTATCAATCAAGTATTGAAAACCATTGTTAGCCATTGTGAACCGTCGTCAACATGATCAACCATAAACCATGACAGTCAAGCGGTGGAGCAGATGTTGATAACCGCCAGCCATAGGCCAATCCGGGGCACAGCCAGGGTGTGGCGCACACCAAGCTCTAACAACCTGCGGAGTTGGTGGTTGCACAATGGGGATTGGCGCTTGATATCATCTCCGTATTCTTGCATGAGCTGTGTACTGATGTATGTCCGTCTTGGTGTTGCTTGTTGAGCCCATCCATGTTTTACGAGGAGCTGGAATTGAAAAGAATTGTAATTTCCGGTTTCAGAGGGTTTCTTGTCATGATTGTTCAGTTTATTCTTGTCACACAGTTCTTGCCGTCTTGTTTGTACCTCCCCCTTGCAATCAACCCCTTCCCCTGACCAGGATTTCTCACAGAAGGTCATATTCTAGCCATCGTCGTCAACCAGTAACATAAACCATCAATCGTTGACCGCTATTAATCATCAACATTGCTAGTGATAGATTTAAATCATCAACCTCTGTATTACCTGCTGTGGTTACCGACCATCAGTCGCCTAGAGAGTCAAAGGGGATGAGTAGTTGTGCAAGTCCTCAAACTCCATAGCAGGATCTTACCGCTCAGGACTTGCACATTCACAATGACGACTTCCACCTACTTGAGGACAATGTTTGATCGCCAACTGAACCCCGGTAGGACCCGCAAAGTTTCCGAAGCCCTGCTCGCCAGGGCTTAAGAGTGTACTACGGCTGGGTACCTCATTCAGGATGGTTGGTAAGCCCTTGTATCCACGTGGTATGGCGTTTTGTCACTCCGGGAGGTTGGTTGACAAAGCATTACGACGACGCCCGCGCCGTGCAACCGGTCGGGTTTGCAGAGGTGGCCCTCAGATCTCCACTTTTGGGGACACGCTCAACACGTGGTTCACCACAGATGCCAAGCGGAAAGGCTTTATACTTGACCCGAATTTGCTCAATTATGCCAGAAAATTGAGTTAAGTACTCTGAGTACCCCCTCGAAAGATGATTTCGGAAGGCTGAAATGTTCAGAACATAGAATGCTATCTGAAATTTCCCAGATTTCTGAACAGCTTCGTATAGAGTTTTGCCCCATTCACTGCACTGCTTTCCTAAAGTTGCTACTGGCTAGTAGCTACCTAAACTTCGATCGGCGAAGGAAGTGGTTCAGCACCGCGTGAAGCAAGATGGGCACTTCCTCCGAAAGCACGTGGCTTGGATCTGCAAATATGCTAACACTGCATGCGAGCCGCTGTAGGTCCACGTTCCTAAGATAGAAATCTACGCTGGTGAATGGCTCAAGAATGAAGTGTCAAAAGGACAACTTGATTCGAACTGGTCATCTATTTTGGTTTTAAGCCTTTCCATTTTCCCCAATACTTGGGCTGGTTGTTTGATTCACTGACACTTTTTGTAGGGGTGAATGCCAACCAGACAACAATGTGAACTGGTCTTGTCTTGCTTGATGGGAAACCAACCAAATGGTGGGTTGATCATCCACGAAAATGTAGCTGATGGTGGTTCATGATTAGTGCTTAATCAGCTACAGAACAGGAGAAAACTGTAACAAAGCACCAATGACAATGATCAAAACATTAAGAATCACCAATATAATAGCTAAGCAATGATGAACTAAACAATGATGAACAACCAATAACGAGCAACTATAACTATAACAGTATTGGTTGATAATTCTATATAGCCAGCCTTTGTTTGATCAACAAGTAATAGCAAACAACGATAACGAGAACATAACATTGCTGCTTATTGCTGAGCATGATCTATCCAAGTGTCGAACAATCATGGTCAACAAATAAAACCCCAGGGACAAAAGGTGACAATTGTTGTTAAGATTCAATGCTGAGCAAGCATTAAAACTACGCAATGATTCTCTAGCCACTGTACATTTATGGATCGCTATGAGCAACAATTCATTTGTCCTGTTGTCAATAGTGGTCAATAAATGAACCAATCGCATTGCTAGAGAAAAAAAACATAAAAAAACATGTCCATCGGATCACTATTTAGCAATTATCGGGTCAACCCATGATGTGTCCATTGATTATCCCATGCTGTTCTTTCACCGGCTGAGGCGAACAATCGGCCCGGAATCTCATTGTGCTGATCGAGGGCAACCTTTCTACTGGTGGAGATGCAAATGACTTGGTCTTATGGGAGAACCGACTGAAAGACCAGGTTTAATAGCTTAATTATACAAATTCTACCAATTAGCTGATAAAATCCTACCATTAGCTTGGTGGATTTGATAGCCAATGTGTGCTGATACTGGTTGGATATGCAACATCATAGCTGGCTGGCTGTTTTACTGGAGAATCCATGTTTGCTGGGGTGGTTTCAGCATGTTTCAGCCATGTGTTTCAAGGGTTTCGTTTTTGGGGTGGGCTTGTCCAAAGCGGGCGCCTGCCAAAGTTTTTGCAACGCCCCAGCTTGATGATAATCACGCGTTTTGTATGACATTTACAATGCCCTGCGCCTGCCAAGGGATATTTAGAAGGCTTATGCCTGACAGCCGGGCGCCCGCCAAGATGACTAATCTATAGTGAAGCTCAGGCTCCCCGGGCCCATCTTGGCCCTATCTTGCCTATGTTAGGCATCTTGACGCTAGGTGGCCCATAGTGGGACTATGTTGCAGCTGGTTGTGCCCATCTTGGGTCATGTTGGACTTATGTTGACGTAAGTTGGTCGACGTAAGTTGGTCATAGGTTGGCCCTCTGTTGGCCCCACGGTGTTTTTTAATCAATGTCGTGACAATCTCGAAACTCTCATCCGAGGCCGTCCTCGCGATGCCGGTCGCGACCTGGAAACTTACAAAAACCGGCTCACTATATAGTGGATTTTTTTCGAACGCGCCTTGAATGTATTTAGGTGAGTCGGAAGGCCTCTCGGCAAGGAGCAGACGCCTCAATGTACCCTTTTGGCCAGTGAGATTCCATTTAGGACAGCATGCAGTGCACGCGACTCAACTTCTCTGACGTCCACGGCGCCACGAGCCAGCCACTGCAAAGGCCAGTTTCTATTTGACATTGGCCAATTCAGAAACGCATGCTGTCCCAGGCCAAGGCTGCTCACTCCACGGGTCGTCAGACCCAAGGCCTATTTCTCAGACGTCATTAATGCCCGCCAGCATCAGAAACTGCCCAATGTAAGGTGCTTCCGGGTGTCCCAGTCGTCAAGGTAGGGGCTGCTGACAAGTCCCTGAGATAGTCCCACCTCGCTGCCTCGACTGGGACCGTCCTGGCAACCTTTGAGCGTTGGAACCTCAGCCCGACCAGCATACGTTCTTCAGAAGCCCGAAAAATTTTGAGGTCTGTGGAAGACGGAGGCGCTCTTCGACCACCAACGTTGGACAGATTTTGGCCGTGGTCAACGCCCTCGTAGCAAACTCACATTTCGTAGCTTGAGCCATGCCATGATCCAAACGCCAGGCGCATTCCTTGATCAGTTTCATTGAAGCATCATGAGCCGAAAGCTTTTTCATAAGCACATAAGGTGCCCCCGCAGGCCAGGAAGGAGAAGGCGGCAAAGGAAGCAAAGGAAGAGAGAGAGCGCGAGAAAGTGCGAAAGAAACTAGAGGCGGCAACCCTCGGCAAGATCCAAAAGAGCCATTCCATCTTTGACCCGAGCAGGCCGCTGAGGCTCTTCTGGCCCGGCCACGGTGAGCTCCACTGCCACCAAAGCTTGCGAAACCTGTAAAAAATCACTCGTTTCTGAATGCCACGGGCAAAAAACTTCATGAAATACAGAGGGGTAGGTGGGTCAGATGCGCTGCGTCTACCTTCTATATCCCGCAAATTGTTCACACAGGCATGCTCACGTGCGTACTCCTTCCGCGGCCACGTTTCAGTTCTCAAGTTTCCTTCTGTCACTTCGCTCATTGTTTGCGTCTGTCCACGGCTCAGCGGGCGAAAAAGATGAATGTTCCTTCGCGCGCGGCCCGGCTGTTTTGGCAAGCCGACATGCTTAGGCGGATATGGACCGCTTGGCCAGGGCCCGAACAATGCAGGCTGTGCTACCTGCCGCGTCTGTCGTTTCAAGGTCCTCTATGTCGATCACTCGTTGTCGGGGCTTGTGAGGCCAGGATTTACGCATTGTAATGGAATGCTTCATGCCGTTGCGAATACAGGATTGCGGCTCTCATGTCAATGTGGGCGAACGCCCTGGCTATCGTGGCGAAGGGTTCGTCTTGATGTGCGCGGGTCTCAGAATGATTCCGTTCCCCAATAGCCCGCGCTCTTCC
>VSDK01011369.1:121465-133469 GCA_009767595.1 Symbiodinium kawagutii | reverse complement strand
TGCCGCGCGGCGGCGGGGCCGCGGCTACGTCGTGGCGGACCTCGATGATGATTCGTCAGGGCTTTAGCCGGAGTCGTTTGCGTTTGCGCTGCGCTCATTGTTTCGATGCTGAGGGGGAGCGAATACCGAGTACACCGCGGCTACCAGGGTCCGAACCCAAGAAAAAGACGCCCAGAAAACCAAGGTGTCCGAGTTCTGTCTTGTCGCTTCTATAAATGAGCGTAAGCTTGCGGACGCATTTTGTCTATAGCCACGTTCGCGTCGACATCTGGCGCGGACAGCTTGATGGTTTGGGGGGCTTTGGTTGCGCGTCGCGCCGCAGGTGCCGGACGATGACCTCTTTGGGCAGGGCCCCCTTGATTGCCTGATTTTTTTCGGCTATCGGCAAGCCATGGGCGAGGAACAAAGCTGTCGGCCACGTAGAAGACAGACTTGGTACAAGAAGCTTCAATCTTTGCCGGATGCAGCCATGCAAAATGCAATGTTCCTTGCGGGGATTGAGCCCGCGACCTATGGCTCATAGGACCATCGCTCTAACCACTGAGCTAAAGGAACCTTGCGGCGTGGGCCCAGTAGACCTTTGATTAGCAAAGAGGCCCAAATGTCTTCACATGCCGCTGTCAAAAAGGCCTGCAGAGCCAATCAGAGCGCCGCCCGGGCGTATATCCGTGCACCTTGGTCACCAAAAATTAGAATATGCGTGGTATGTGAGAAGAAATTGTGTTTTGCAGGGGTTTGTAGTCCGGTGGCAGCTGGAGGGAAGTCTTGGTTGACTTTGGGAAGCGATGTCAGGGCCGGCAGCTGTTGGGCGTAAGCCTTGGTTTCCGGGCGCCGGGCCGTATTGGTTCCTTCAGGCGGAGGAAAGGCCCGAGCGCGACCCCGTGTCTCAAGATTGTCGGCATATGTCCAACATAGGCTCCAACTTGGCTCCAAATCGGTGTTTTGAATCAATGTTTTGTTGCTGCAGTCACAGAAAACGTACTAAAACACGCGTTTTTTTTGCGACATGGCTGCCCTCGCCGCATGTTGCGCGAGTCTGGAGCTGAGCAGTGCCTGATGGAGCTTCCGACACTGATGGGCAAGCCGGAGGCACCAGGGTGGATGACTTGTGACAGCTGTTGGGATCTGAATCCGTGGGCTGCCTTCCTTCAGTTTCTCTTCCTTGCCCCCACTTTCCTTGTCGGCTCAACCCACGTATGCCCTTTGTGCTTCCCTTTCGTGAACGAGGCTGTGAAACATTGTCCTTTTGTATGTGCTAATTGTGTACTATTGCCTTTGCAGGTTCCAGCGTGGGACTTCGATTGGCTTCGCCAGTGGACAGGTGTGAAACACAAAACCGTGCGCCTGTGCATGTACAAATTGCATGCTAATCATTGTGCTAATTGATTTATAATGGGGGAAGCCAATTTGCGTTGCGCAGGTTGATTTTTCAAAAACGAAATTAAATTTGATTCCTTTTTGTTTTTGACGCCCAGGACACTTGGATGTGTGCTTGTTAATAGGAAGTAGAGCACCGCGTTGGAAAGCGTCGCGAATAACGATGGTTTTGCAAGCTCCCACGCAAAAAAACCTCGCTAATACCCTGGTTCGATGCTGCCCCCTGTTACAATTTCTGCAAAAACTATGGTTTTGGATGCGTGGCGAACACAAAAACGTTGGTATCTAGGTTGATCCGGTTGTGACGTGTCAACAACCCTCGAAACCCTTAGTCTTGGGCACGTTGCTAGCAAAAAAACGCTGGTATTTACATGTTTTTGGCTGCGGCGTGTAAAAAAAGTTTGCAAAGACCATGGTTTGGGGCACGTGGCTGAAAAACATTGCTGGACGACGACAGCTACGAGAACAACCACAACAACAATGATGATAATAATCATTATAATAAGAATCATAAAAATGATAAAGATAACCATAATAATAGTAGTAACAATAGTAATAATAAAAACAAAAATCAAAATAATAATAACAATAATAATAATGATAATGATAATAATAATAATAATAGCAATAATAATAGTAATGATAATAGTGATAATAGTAATAAAATATTAACAATATTCAAAATAATAAGAATAATAATAGCAATAATAATAATAATAATAATAATAATAATAATAATAATAATAATAATAATAATAATAATAATAATAATAATAATAATAATAATAATAATAATAATAATAATAATAATAATAATAATAATAATAATAATAATAATAATAATAATAATGCAACAATAGCAAAAACCACAGCAACGATAGCAACAACGACAGCAACGACAGCAACGACACAGCAACGACACCAACGACAACAGCAACGACAACAGCAACGACAACAGCAACGACAACAGCAACGACAACAGCAACGACAACAGCAACGACAACAGCAACGACAACAGCAACGACAACCACAACCACAACAACAACAACAACAACAACAACAACAACAACAACAACAACAACCACAACAACCACAACAACAAGAACAACCATCACGACAACGATGACGACGACCTCAGCAACAACAACCACCACCACCACCACCACCACCACCACCACAACCACAACCACAACCACAACCACAACCACTACAACCACAACCACAACCACAACCACAACCACTTCAACCACAACCACAACCACAACAGCAACAACAACAACAACAACAGCAACAACAAGAGCAACAACGACAACAACGACAACAACGACAACCACGGGACCAAGATCGGCCAACATCGTTTTACCGTGGGCCCAACGTAGCCGGTGCCTTTAAATCCGCCCAACCTCCGCCCGACCCAGGCCCACGTAATTTACGGTGTCTTTTTTGCAGTCTGCCTCAAGAAGATTATTTTTTACAGGTTTGGGGCTCCGTGGCAGCCGCCGGGGACATTTTTGTGGACTTTGAGAAACCGTAATTTTTCAAGGTGCTGGCCTCGGGGAACGGAAGAAATCAGGAAAATTGTCAACAACTGTGCAAAATGAAGCAACATAGGGCCAACATAGGGTCACATAAGGCCGGCCAACATTAGGCCAACGTAACGCCAACGGAAGGCCAACATATGGGCAACATGGGCCAACATAGGGCCAACATAAGGCCGACATAGGCTCACCCATACCCCAACAAACCCCCAACCTGGCCGGCGCCCGGCTGTCACGGGAAAACCTTTAATAGCAGCGGCCAAAATGCCGACCAAAAATTGCGAACAACGAAAAATCGAGCAAACCACCGGCAACCACAGACAACGGGCAACACAGTTTTTGTTTGGATCTACTCTTTGGGTATTTTTTCTGCAAGTCCCAAAGGGATCATAGCCCCCAACATCCCGCAAGAAAATGATATATGTTTTTTGGGTATTTAAATTTCACGTGGGCCAAATTGTTTTCCGAACAACATTTGCACGCTATGAACCATTGGGAACCAACTTCACCAAGTTTGTTGATCCCAAATTGGTGTCGGCAACCTACTTGGGACCTTTCTCTCTTGCTCTTGCCATTTCAAGAGTTCAGCGAGGGTGTAGGGCACATCCATTGTGGCCTGACATGGCTTGACCAAATCTATATTTGTTCGAGGGGCTGCCATCTTCAAACTTGGGTTCCAACAAAGCTCACCAACCGCTTATTGAAAATAGTTTTCCCCCATTGCCACGGGCAAATAAATTGTCCCGAGTCCGGGGCCCTTACTTCATGGAAGGGCCGGTCAGTGGAAAGCTTCGGCGTCAAAATGGAGGAAGTGCTGCTGGTTGTATAACGATTTGTGAATGGTAGGCCATTGATGGCTCATGGTTGGTGGTCTCTGATAATGGTGATTGATCCTAGGTGAAAATTTTTGAAACAATCCAACCTTCCTGGTCCTTCTTGATTTGTGTTATTGCGGCGAGCTCTTGCAACATGTCTAAAAAGAGGCAAGATTGTCCGGGGCTGCCCAATTGATCGCTTGGTGAAAAATGTGTTAGGTTGGAAGTCAGCATGCGACGATATCTTCCGGATTCCGGAGTTCACAATATGTTCGCAATGTGTATCATGCAAGACTGGTGTTATTCATCTTCTGTTGTTGAAAAGTCTCGGAAAATATGATTTTGTTTGATGCAGGTCACCCATTGTGTAGTTTAAAAACGGATGGTTTCCGTTTTAATCACGGCTATTTCTGGCCAATTAGAAGGTACCACGTTTTGAGAACAGATGGGTCATCTTGTGCCTATCGGAGAGTGATACGGACTTGTTGAAACAAATGTTTTTAACCACAATGTACAAGGATGTATATCATCTTCAAATGGAAATGTTTGGCCCTCCAGTTTTTAACAAACTCATAACCATTGTTTAAATTTTATAGATTATGAAAAATACTTATTTGTTGGTGTTGTTATTCTTGAAGTTGATATTGATGGATTTTGTTTTTTATCTCAACCATTGTATCTTTTCAGGTAAGCACGATTCAGACCATCAATTTCAGAAAACATGCTTATCCAGATTCTATTGAGATACTTTCAACCATGATTTAATCTAAATATGTTGAACCCTTATTGTTCGCGATACTCCCCTATGATTCACCCTTATCAACTATTTTAACTTCATGTTACTAACCACTATTAACCAGAGTGAAACCACGAAAATCCCCCGTGGCCAGCTGCATTCCCGGGCGCGACGGCCAGCTTGCCGTTTAGCAACCGAGCCCAGGTCTTGGTTACTCCAGGCGAACGAGCAGAACTATTTGCTCATCGAGCTGAACCTCCGGGAGGCGCGGGGGAGTGGTGGGAACATGAAAGGTTATTAATGTTGTTAGCCTGAAATAACTGGTGGTTAATGGCTTGTAGTTATTAATGGCTATACCATTTTTTTATTATGCCTAGTAATGGTTATTAATGTCTTTCGATTATAATAACCTATAATGAAAAATTTGTTTTTAACAAAATGGCAATTCTTAAAACAAAATGGTGGGAGCATCTGGCTAATAATGGCTAGTGATGGCAAATCGTAAATGGCTATGCAAATGGTAAAAAGTAGGTGCTAATGGTGGGAGCATCCACAGATGAGTAAGAATGGTGGCAATGATTTATATTGGCTAGGAATGGTTAATGGCAAATGACAGGGGGTAGTAACCAACAATGTTTTTGATTAATGGTTGGAGCATCTGGCTGGTGGTTTGATTGGCATGCATTTTGCAGGGGGTTATAGCGGCTAATATCAACAGTAATGGTTAAGTATATCGTTATAGTGGTTGATGGGGGTAGTTGTGGTTTATGATAGAGGATAATGACCAACACCTACAATGGTCAAACAATTGCTGGCTGGTGGTTTGATAGACATTTTTTTGCAATTATCAACAGATGGTTGTTAACGAATTTTTTCATCGGGTTTGAAACCACCAACCAGTATATGTTGATGGCTTTTAGTATTTGAGTATAGGATAGATCTAGAATATCAAATTCAAAGGGGTTATAATCGTTATTCTATTGGATATTTAATTGTTGAAATATGTTGAAATAAATTCCTTGGTCGTTTTTTAAGGGGAGTATCATGGTTAATGATAGGGTATATACGGTGAAACTTGTGGATCATATACAGTATGATAGTGGCTTTTTGGGGGATTATAGTAGTAAATAGTAGGGGGTGGTCACCAGCAATAGTGGTAAAACAGCTACTATATGGTGGTTTGTCAGGCCGTAGGGTACCCGAAAGGTCGTGGGTTTATTTTGGTGGTCAACATTGGATGATGTGGGGTCCCTTATTCTGAGAAACCACCATACATGTGATATATTGATGGTATAGTAGTTGCTGCCATTATGAACCAGTACGCGTTGATAGTCTTTAAAGAGAGGATATATGATATATTTTGATACTGGATACATTGTACTGTAATTATAATATTGACATGAGTCATGTTTTCTAGAACATAGCGTCTGGATTTACATTTATAGATATGCAGGTTTGTATAGTACATAGGTGGATGCATGCATGCATGCATGCATGCGAGCATACATACAAACACATGTTCAGCAGAAGGAGGGTTTCGCATCTTTCATGAAACCACCACGGAAAAATTCCAAGTTCCCGTCCGACATGGATGAAAATCATTTGCATACTTCCAAACTCAATTTGAAACATGGAAGATGTTCTCCTGTTGCGAAGGGGCGGAGAAAGGAAGGCGAGAGGGGAAAAGCAGAAACAAGAGGAGAATACCAACGATTTTCTATTTCATATCTCCAGATAATTTATGATAATTTCAGTATTCAAACTCATTCCTATTTGCTTGCGAAGCTACGGTTACTGGTGCCTATTCTGCATCAGAGCTTCCTCCAGGAGTATTGGGATCCTGAGAGAGTTTGGCAAGTACCAGTTCAAGGTCGGACGGTGTGCCGCTGATCGGATATGACAACCAATGGGTATTGGTGAAATTGCATAGATTTCCATCAATTTTGGAATTCCAGATTGAAGTTCTTCCATTTTGGAGCCTAGCATTCTTCGGTACCCTTCCATCACTAGGCTGGTGCCATGGCCTCAAGCTGCACGGAGCCCCCACCGCAACCGCTGACCAACCAGAGGGGTTTCACCCTGGAGGGCACAGCGCGCCTAGGGGGGGGCAGGGGGGCCCTTGAGCTCAGCCCTTTTGCAGGACATCTTTTCCCTGCCATGGAAGATGCGCACCTGAACCTGTCATCATGGTACCTGGGACCCATTGGTTGGGCTGACGCGCAGCTGATGACCGGAGGACCATTCCTCAGAGTATCAAAATCATCGGTAATGGTAGAGAAAGGTGGTTGACGCCATGGTTCCCAAGCATGATGGTTGTATGGTTGTGTGATTTCGGACAAAAGTTTGATGCAGTGAGTGCTAGGGACTGCTGAATATTCACGTTTCCGTGAGCAGAGCCAGGACGGATTGCGTTTCATGATTTGTTAGGGACACTGGTTCCAACTGCCGACCAGCAAGTGTTCATGATGATCATGCTGACCAGCATAGTGAAAATCCGGACGATGACAAGGATGCTGACAATGTGAATTCCTCAGCAGTGGTGAACACCTAGTTGCCGTTTTCCCCTGACAGAGGGCCGTTTACCTGCCTGGTATTTCTAGAGGATTATCATGGGATATTTTTTTTGGAGGTTCTATCCACTAGTATTGTTGATAGCTGCATCTCTATCATGGTTGGGTGTTGTTTGCGTCGTTCCTTTCTACGCTATTTTGCTGGTTCTCTTCGTGTGTACGTTGGTTTCAGGTACCACAAACCATGATTTTGGACTCTGACATCCATTGCTATCACTTTAGTCAATAGAGCGATGGTGAACATCATGCCTTTGGTTGTCTCCCATCAAGCAACCATGAACTAACCAGGATAGCTGTGTTACGCTGTTCTCAATTCTGTTCACTCAATTTCACTGTCAGGTATGGTATGTCATTCTTCAAGCACCGTCTTCGACATGTACCCGAATGGGAGGAGGTCGCGCCATCCATGGAAGTTTGCTCAACTTCCGAAATCCAGAAAAGCCAATGCGAAAAACTTTCATAGTTGAAACTTTGGAGATGATTCGCCCAGTGAGTTCTGATGCATGGCTTGGAGTGTCGCGCGGTGTCGCGCGGCGCCCGGAAACCCAACAATTTCCATGGCACAGGAAGCGCGACCCATGTTTTGCTCGACGCTGGGGACCTGAGTTGTAGTCATAGTCAGGTGAAGCGAGCGTTTGTTTACTCTGTTGAGGTATAGAAATGGCTTACATCATCCTGCATCATCCTACATTTCATCATAAAAATAGTATAGAAATAGAACACTTCATTATAAGAATAGTATACATCCGAGATACAAAATAACAGAACAATTGTTATATCATCCAAAACAGGACTCTGCATAAGTCTATTGGGTTATTCATCGATATATTATCTCTGTGATCAAGAGAGTATTGCCGGAGCCCAGCGATATCAACAGCTAGGCCCTGTGGTGGTGCTTTCGTTGATCTTGCCATATTGTGACTATTGCTACGATTATCATTCAATAATGAGATTACAGGTGCTATTTACTGTAATTTATATATGTTTTTATTACTTCATATTGTGAGCTTCTGCTGTTCAATAGAATCCTGCACCACCGAAGATGGCTGAATCTCTGCAAATGATGGGTGGATAAACCGTCTACCTGCTGCGCGCTGCTAGGCCGTACCACTACAACTGTGTGGATGAGCCGAATGTGGCGAGTGGCAAAGACTGTCGGGTGGCCGGAGTCTGCTAGTTGAGTGGCCAGTGGAGTAAGGTGTTTGCATAGGATCAAATGTTTATTTATTTATTTGTATATTTTATATTTACATATTCTACTAGTTTTGATCCTGTATGGATTTGTTTCTGCTAGTTTCTTTCTTGGTTGTGACAGCTCCATGTTTGTCTTTGGCACAGGATGAGCTTGGGTCTGAACCTCTTAATCACCAAGCTAGGTAGGATGATTTAACAGATCATAGGGAGCACAGGGGTGACATAGGGTGTTGAATCTCGGTTTCCGTGATTGAAATTCTCCGAGGTGATGGTTAACGACCAGGATGATTGACCCTGACCTGGTGACCTGTAAAAGCTTCGATGAATCAACGCTTGTCATAAGCTCTTGGCCTGTCGGAGGAGATAGATAAGAGTTGGTTAAGAGACCAAGTGGTCTATACCAGCTAAGTTGGTTAAGAGTTTGTTAATTCTAACACATGGGTTTAGATCTCATGACTAAGTTTTTCCATGAAAGGTGGCCATCCCAAAAATTGTGTTTCCTTCAACGCAAAACAAGATTTTCTGGGGGATGCCATGGATGAACCATTTCTGCATCAACCGCAGTTCCCCTCCACTGGGTGCCTGTTGCAACTCGTGGTTCGTCCGGGCGGTTCCCCACCAGCAGCGGCTGCCAAAACGCGCCGGAGAAAGACAGTGCAGCTGAAGATCCGCGGTGATTGGAGCGGTGATTGACACAGTGGCCGCCAGTTGGTGGCTTCAAACGGCTACGGGTCAAAATTAACCAACAATAATAGGGGTTAATAACCAACCAATAGTGGCTAAGGGTCAATATTAATGGCGAGTTGGGTCAATATTAACCAACCAATAGTGGGGATAATGACCAACCATTCTATAGGGAAACCAATGGTTAATGATAGGGAACCAGGGGTAGGGGGTTTTGACCCATAGCCAAACAGCTGGGGGGGATGCCGATGACCTCAAGTTGTCCTGCTGGCTTCAAACATTTTTTATGTTCACTGGTATCAACGAATGGTTGGTTGATTGACAAATATTTTTCATAGGGTTGAAACCACCAACCAGGTGGCGAATGGTGGCGAAGAATGAGTAATTAATAATGATTGATTGATATTGATTCTTGGCTTGTCCGTTGATTTGTGGTTTCTTATATTGGTATTATTTACGCATTGGTTCATTTCTGACGATGAGCATCAAGATACAATGAGGTGCCGGAAATGGTTCTCTTCTGCGTGCAGAACACCCTGGTTGACAAGTTTTTATTTCGACCCAAAGTAATTCATTGGGCATTTAGGCTGATTTAGGATTGGGAGTCATCTTTCCTTCAAAGATAAACACAGGGTGGCAAGCATTGGTTTTATTCTTTACTTGGGTTCCAGCTACCATAAGAAACATCAGGAAACCCTGGCTCTACGAACCAACCATTGTCATGCTAGCTCCTTTCGTGGCGAGATCGTATTTCAGCGGGCTCAATCAATCTCAAAAAGTAGGTTCATGGGGATTGTTTCCTTTGCATTCCTTTGCCCACCCTGAAGTTGCCCCTGTAGGAAGGAACGCAGAAGAAGTTATGCTGACACGGAAAGACTGCAAGGCTTCGCTTCATTCTATGCTTTCGGCTTCTTAGTAAAGCTCATATTAGCTGGATTCTAAACCAATCGACATGAATTGGAACCAGTGCCACACCCAAAACATCACATGTGCTTTTGGATGTGGTGGAAATAGCTGGCCCCGAAATTGTTACTGCAAGCCGGCCTTGACAGTTCACCCTGCGGAAATTCCAGCCGAGACAGGAGTCCTTGGCAACTTAACCACAGAGAAGCATTGATTAACCACTTGATGAACCATTGATTAACCATTGATTAACCACTTGACTAGCCACTTGATTACCCACTTGATTAGCCACTGGATTGCCCACTTGATTCACCAGTTGATTAACCACTTGATTCACCACTTGATTCACCATTGATTAACCAGTTGATCACCCACTTGATTCACCATTGACTAACCAGTTCATCAACCAGTTAATTAACCATTGACTAACCAGTTGATCACCCACTTGGTTCACCACTTGATTGACCAGTTCATCAATGACTAACCATGGATTATCACCCACTTGGTTAACCACTAACCAGTCAATTAACCATTGAACAATGATCATCCATGGTTCATCAATGGTCCACCATGGTTAGCCCCTGACCCCGGCCTTGGAAACTCCACGCGCCACGTACGCGCGCCAGGTCAAGGGGCCAGGCGCGTGGCGCCAGCTTCCCGGTGGGATGTAGGAAACCGACCCAGTCTGGGATCAACATGGGTTTTGCAATGGTTATTAATGGCTGGATGGCTTATACCCACCAACTTAGGTTTTTAGTGTTTTTGGGATGTGATGGATTTACCATAGAACCACTAAAAATATTTTTTTTAGCAAGGGATCTATAAGCCACCAAGATGGTTAGTAGTGGTTAATAGGAATGGTTATTAATGGTTAGTGGTGGTTAATAGCAAAAAAAAGAAACATGTTTAATCAAAATGTTTTTTTTGGGGGGGGTGATGGGGGTAATAAGCATTAATAATGGTTTTGATGGTAGTTATGACCATTAACAATGGTCATATAACAATCAAGTTATTTTTGGGTTTGATGAGGGTATGACGGTAAAAGGATTTAGTAATGGGGATTTTCATGGTCCAATTATTTGTTTATAATTAGGGGATTTTAGTAATGATAGGGGATCATAACCAACAAGAATGGTTAAACAACTACTGGTTGGTGGTTTGAATGCAGCATTTCTCACTTTCCCCTCTATCGAGGATGGTTGATCAAATCATATTTTTCAGAGGGGTGGTTCAACCACCAACCAGTAATGATCATTATTTGCCAGTATGATATATAACCACCAATTGGCCATGGTTATATGGGTCGAAGCCACCAGCCAGTTTAGAAAACCATAGCTCTTGAACCCCCTCAGCCGCATCAGCACGCGATTTTGTTTTTATGGAACCGGATTCCCGGGACGTGTTGCGTCAGGAGGAAGAGGGCGAAGTGCTCCTCGAACAGTGCGACAATTGGGTTCATCCATTGTTGTACCCTTGAAGTTCTGGCAGATCCTAGCAGCTTCCCTAGTAACAGTACAGGTGTTTCTTAAAATAGGTAACCCCGCCCCAAAATGGTTGATTTATCACAATGAATGTCGCTATTGTATGATTTGGGGTACCCCTGTTCTGAGAAACAACCATATCTAATTAAGAATGATCATTATTGTTTGGTTATGGACATTCTCCAGATTTGCTGTTGATTTGGTAACCCTTGTGAGACTTTTTTTAAGAAGAACCCTAGATGAAAAAGACAGTTGAAGCAGTCCCAGTTCCCTGATTCCACTGTCATCACAGCATTTTTTATGTTTTGTGTTTGTTTGAGGGTTGTTATCACATCATGGGATGTCATTGTCATTTCTGCTGGACTTATATAACTCCCTATTTGTTGAAGCAGATTATGGGCATATTATGTGCTGCCCTTACAAGAAGCAGAAAATCTTAGCCGATGTTGTTGCCAGCGTTGGTTTTTGCTTGATAGATGTCTTGTGACCTTCACCAGTCTCCTTTATCATGATCACTCACGAGTTTTTCATTTATTGTTCATGCTGAGTTCTTGTGTCTAGATAGATGTCATTTGCTCATCATTGAGAAGTTGTTTTTTTCCCGAATGCGTAGCACGGGTTCTCGTTTCATAGTGGGGGTCTGGGGGTGGAGACGTGTTCGCTGGACGTTGCGTCTGTGTTCGCAACCGTTCGCAACCGACCGCAA
>VSDK01011369.1:101172-117927 GCA_009767595.1 Symbiodinium kawagutii | reverse complement strand
AAGAGTGTCTTACTCAGAGTGTCTTCCCAAGAGTGTCTTCCCAAGAGTGTCCCACCAAGAGTGTCTCACCAAGTGTGTCCCACCAAGAGTGTCTCACCAAGAGTTTCTTACCAAGAGAATCCGACCAAGAGTGTGAGCATTCGGGTTCGTGGGCTTCATCTTGTTTTTAACTATGTATGAAAATGCCATGTTCCTTTAATTCTTGTGAGCAGACAGCCGCTGATAAAGCATCCGAGGATAATGCATCCGTGATCATCATGGTAAAGTGCCAATCGTTCTTACTATAAAACCGTCATCTGAAACAGTCACAGGAAAAGTGGTATTGCAACATCGAATATCATCAAATCACTATTACATCTAATCTAAGCATGAATACGCATCACCGTAACATCGACCGTACTCAGATTTTGTAGTTGCTATAGTGATCTTATACACATATGACTTCTATGAATTAAACTTATCTAAATGTACTTTATCATGAAATCACTACAACAGAGGTACAATCACAACAATTGTTCACCAATATTCTTCATTATTCTCCATTATGGACCGCTATTAACTACAGTATTCACAACTATGAATTATGAACCCGTATTCAGCATTAGTCCGTAATTCATGGTTGTTAATAGCTAATAATGGTGAAAAATTGTTGTTATTCATATGTTGTGGATCAATTAACTATCTAGATAAGTTATCAACATTACTTATTGATAATAATCTCAGGAATTATCAACATTCATTGATATTAACAAGCATTGCATTACTTCATGTATAAGCTTCGATTATCAAGCATTCGTTATCAAAATAAGCTCAGTCCGTTGAGGAACCGCTGGAACTGTGCCAGGCACGAAAAGCACATCAGGCCCTGAGACTGAGGTGCCATGAGCTATGGCAAGGGATGCTTAGCCAACTGACGACTGAGAGAATCTATGATCAACCATGATTAATCGTGGTTGTGGTTATGCTTATGTCTAGGGTCAATATTTGAATCCATCGTTTATCATGGTTTATCAGAGTTTGTCACGGTTTATCATGATAATTCGTCGTGCATCATTGTTTTGGATGATAACTCATGGTTTATCATGGATCCGGCCATACTTGTTAATTGATCAGCCGTGGTCAATCATGGTTATGTTCACCGTCAACAAGAGGGATGGTCAGTTCATGTCCTGGAAAACATGAAGCTGATTAGGGGATCAACTAGCGAAGCAGCAGTACTTAGACAGCGCATGTTGGCTAATTTCCTTTAAATGTTGGTTGTTTAATGGATAAACTACAGCTAAAATTATTTTTGGGGGATTTCATATGCGGTATCCATGCCGAACGAAAGAAGCGCCATTGTTTGTAACATGAAATTGTATTTGTTTGTGGATGTTGTGTGGAGTATGGTGGTGTTTCTTCCATCAATTATCCGCAACAATGGTTGGTCAGCAACCATGGTTGATCATCCAAGGAACCTGCTACCCAACCACTTGTTAATGGTTCACCATTACCCTACCTACTAAAGCTGGCTGGTGGTTTCACACATTTTCTATTTTCCCTAGTGGTTATGAACAATTGGTTGGTCGACTAATATTATTGATAGGGGTGGTTCAACCACCAACCAGTTAATGATCATTAGTGGCCATTATTCACCATATATAATCATCATTAATCATCATTAATCACTACTAACCATGTAACCACCAACTCGTTGATCCCTTCTTTGCTTCCTGAGTTTCTGGTGGTGGTCTGTTGGATTAACTGGTAGCTCATTACCACTGCTACTACTCAAAGGATCTACTGGTTGGTGGTTTCAAACATTTTTCATTTTCTCAAGTAACCATCAACAAATGGTTGGTCTAGATGAATGAATAAAAAGAGAACAAACACGCAAACTAGCATCACACACACAAACAAACAAAACTAGAGAATTCACCTCGTTGAAAAAATAAAACGATTAGAACTAGATGAACAAATACAAAGAAAAAATAGAAACAAGAAAGAAAAAATGAAAACAATAGAAAGTAGAGAGATCAGAATGATGATGTCACAAATGAAAAACATGAAGATGAAAATGAAAAAACAAACACATCAATGAATGTGCTGCGCTCAGTCTGTGGCTCGAGAGATTTTCATAATGCTACGACCCAAGGGTAAACACTATTGCTGCTGCTACTGCTACTACTACTCAGTAAGGTAGCAGAAGCAATGTTTCTTCTTAGTAAATGTCCCGCGTTATGATGTTGACTGAAAGTAAACCACTACTGACTTTACTACAGCTAACCAATTGGTTAGTAGTGAAATAAGCAAAGGTTACCTTAATCACCACTAACTAAATAACTAAGGTTGATGATTAAAGGGCCATCCATGGCCACAATTGGATGCTAGTACTGCTATGTAGTTTGCAGTGGCCGCCCAAACATTTCCACCATGTGGGTCACACATTTGTTTGAAGCAAATTTCGAATGTCAAGCAATGTCAAGCAGAACTTTGTTGCTTGGTCTTGACCTCCCATCATTCATGTTTTCAACGCATGCCTTCCAATTATTTGGTTGTCTACAGTAGTTTCTGTTGTTCCTGATTGCTTTTGTTTGCCAAAAATCGGTGGTTTATACAGTCATTTTGTTGGGAATACTATCGCCCATGGGATAGGCATCAGATTCTGTCATGGAATTGATGGCTTGGTGGTCGCTTCGGGGTTGCGATGTAGGTGTCTCTTCTGGCGCCTTCGCGGGCAGAAAAGGATCCAACTGCGCGCTTGCAGGTGCAAGGGTGTGTCTGGGGTGCCATGGGGCAGGAGCCTTTTGCTGATCAACTATCAGCCCTACCAGCCTCTAGCAGGTACTCCCAGTTGATCTGCCGATTAATACAGGTCCAGTTGGGGGCCCCTTTGCGTGCATTGAAACGGCATCCATCCGCCCCCAATGTCGGATAGTGCAGCATTGAACATTCGCCACGGGGCGGGCTCCGCCCCACCTTGATGTGCCTCGCGAGCTCACCAGCATCTTCAGGCAAGCAACAAATAAGTTGATAACCATTACTATCACATTGCTGCCATGATATTTATTTTTGTTCACGTTTGTAGATGTATATGTATTCTTATGCATTTTTATTTATTTATATATATATATATATTCAATTGATGTATTTGTAAATGTTTTCATACCACATATAAATCATTACCATCATTGTGCAAATGTCAAGATCAACCAGCACCAGCATGGGACACATCACTGCTGGGCCCACTGCTCAACAGTAAAGGGGTCGCAGTCACCTGATCGGGTAGGTGGATGATTCATGGGGCTGATGATTGGTTGTATCCACCAACATTTGTTGATGATTAGCCATGGTATAATCAGCTATCTACCAGCTATTTTGGTCAGGGAACAAAGGGGGGAGGTGAGCCACAAGAGGAGGATGAGTGGTTGATGATTGGTTGAGAACTGGTGGATTTTGAACTTCAAGGGGAGTATTTCAAAGGTATAGGCCACAACTACCTTTGACCAGCAGGCTCATTCAACCTACCCATTACTACCCAGAAGCCTCCTGGCTTATTGACCTACCTATGGTTTATAATATCTGGTGGGTGGGTGGATGGTTTCAAATAATAATGTTTATTCAATGGCCCATGTTTACCACGGGTTCATGAGAGCGATTAACAACGCTTATTGATCATGATTGATAATATGGTTCAACCATACCTGGGGATGATGATCTACTTTGTAAGTATTTTTGGATGGGGCAACTACCCACCGACCAAAGAATTCCTAGTGAGGGCCTCTTCTTCATGGGCTGTGTGATCCATGGCACACCATGAAAAGGACCTGCCAACAGCTTCTGGTGCTTCAGAATGGTTTTCAACCATGAAGTTGGTTGATCATGAGCCAACAGAGAGATTGGTTGGATTTACCTAGCTACGAATAGCTGGTGATGTTCACAGGCTGCGTAACATGTGACAAACCATGAACTTGGGAGGACAACCCACCAAACGCAGCACCTCGGAAAACAACTGCAACTGCTGAGGTTTGCTTGGACGAATCCCCGCATGCCATTGCTTACGATCTTCACCAGGTAGTATATGCGCCCCTGCAATGGGATAGGCTTGGCATTGATGATGTGCCAACTAATCCCTGGGAACCTGCCACTCTGGGCCAGGTTCGCTTTGACCAGGACCACCGTGCTGTGTTGGGCCGCCAGTGATTTCATCTTCGGGGAGCAGAAACCCTGAAAAATGGAGGCAATTTGGGAGTTTCCAGGCGTTTTCAATCACCCTAAGATTTCCTAAGAATCTGGATTTCAGAAGGGAATTTTTGCATATTTGAGGGGTTATACCACTTATGGGCAGCAGCATTTGGCTGAGAAACCGGCAGGAACCTCAGAGGAAATCATCAAGAAAATCGGGCAGCGGGGCAAGACCGATGTATTGTCCAAGTACTGAAACTGACAAAACTGAATGACCCTTCAATGCTTGTTTTTGGCAATGCAGATGTCCATTACATATGACTGATCCGGATTAAATATGATGATTTAGAAATATCATTGTTCAATGCCTTGTTCATTCTGCTAAATATTCTATAGCACCAATTTGCAAGAACTGCATATATATATATATATAGATAGATGTTTACAAATAAACATTCGTTGTAGCATATATTGCCGGAGCACAGTGTTGCTATGTCTCCGAAAATTATACCCCTGTTTGTTGGACAAAAACTAGTTAAACAACGATTCTTTTTATGGTCCCTTCCTCTTCAGGTTTTGCACTCCAGACTCCATGTCTCTGGGGATGGGGACGCATTGTAGGAATGCCTGTCGGCATAGGAAGTCTATGGCTCTACCGTTAAACCCGAAAATTGTCTTACAACCAGCTATGACCAAGTATAACCCACCATTGATCCTCAGAATCCTCAGAAACAGAAGGCCACCCTTCAAACCAACACAATGATGATGAAACTGAGGGAGCCGTGTCCTGAGGTTCTTCTTGGAGCTTTGGCAAACCGTTGGCGACTTAGAGGACCCCGAGTTGAGAATCCTGGAGTTCAGTGCTGATCCGCGGGGTCCCGAGGAAAGGTCAATAGTTTGGGAGAAGATGAGAGAAGGCCACTAGTAGATCCTATTAGGGATGGATCAGGTCAATACTTTGGGATTATCAACTGCTCTTTTTGGCGGTCCCTTCAGAATCAATGAGCAGGCATTACTGCCGAATTTTATGAAGGTGCTGACGCCCGCGTCCGATTCCTGATTGGTTTGAGCATGCACGAATCCAGATTTAAATCTTCAAAAGAAAATACAAATGGCCATTGATTAACTGGAACGCAAAGCAGCCGGGACAGCCTCATGGATTTTGCTGTTCCTTCATTCCCATGAAAAAGCCAAACCTGGTTTTACACTCTGGTGATCTACCATGGCTGATCAGGCACTTAAGCCAGGATCAACTCCTGTGCTGATCGATGGATGGCTACCCTTGAGAGGGGCAAAACCATCACATTGCAGGGTCAGCCCAAAAGCGAATTGCCTAGGGCTGGGTAACTTACAAGTTCTGATACCAACCATTCATGCTCACCGTTCCATTTCTCGCAAGCTTTACAGTAGATTACTGAATCTTTGCAAATTTGTTCCGTTTCTCACACTTTTTCCGCCGGTCAGATGAGTGGTGAAAAGCCCTGTTGCTGGTGCTATGAAATTCTATGACTTGGGTCTCCGGGGATGACTACCTTCGAATCTCAACGTTGCATAGAAATCCAAAGTTTACCATTCGCACACGAAGATGGGCTCCTGGTGACGAGCCAAGCCTTGACATGGTTACTTGCATCCTGCTGAGCAATACTTGGCTTGCCAGTTGGCAAATGGTGTAACCAGAGTGAAGGTGGTTTCTGACCATTGGTTACTCAATGTTACTCACCAGATTGCAAACTGGCTGCTATCTTTGCCATCATCCAACTAGCTTGATTCGTGCATCGCTACCGGCGAGGATGCAGTGGAGAAGTGGTGTGCTGATGAAGGCCTTCCTGGATTGAAAGGTGGCCACTTGAGGACAGCTCGGTGATTCCTTGGCATTCCTTGAGATTGCCTGGGATTTGGTGCACGTTGAAAAGTGGGGCTCTGAAATGAATTGAAACCGCCTGGCCTTTCCTTTCATGCCAACGATTGCCAACTGTCCAGCCGAAAAACAGCAGCAAGGCGTTTTTTAGTTCCGCAATTCCCTGACATGAGAGGGGCTGGAACCATAGCAAGCCTGCAGTCCAATGAGCTGAAGGTCGAGATCAAACCGAACTGGCTTTTGAGTTTGGAGGGATGGTCAAAAAATGACCATTAACATCATTAACGAGCTTATTAACCAGCATTAACACCAGCTTGAGCCCCCAACTTGGATGCTTTCATTATGCATGGCTGGTACCATGTCCAGTTTTTGAGTCAGCTCGCTGGGATGAAGTGCAGCCAGCTGCTCTGCAGCTGTAGTAAGGGCTACATCCCATTGGATCTAAGCATACCATGCCGGACCATGCCAATATATGCCAATCAAACTTGTTGGATATCAGGGCGGCCGTATCGCGCTGAAATCCTGACATGGCAATATGCAGGTCCTTACAAGCTTTGGTATCCAAAGGTAGCATGTTTCCATGTCTTTTGTCCCTCCATCACAGGGTATCATAGACCACAGTCCCCATATTGCACTAGTGGACCAGACTTTTGGGCAAAATGATGCTTGCACATTGGATCAATGGCTGCAATGTCATCATGTGTTTGCTGCTGAGTGTCATGTCAACAACTGAAATTGACATCGGTTGTCTCACCACGTCATTGGCATCGGCAAGCATTGGAATACAGGCATCCCGATGTTCAATCAAAGGAACCTCAATTCTGTACCCATGACTGTTGGCAAGTGCAAGATTGTCAGCAGCTCATATCAGGGTTCTTAATTGTTTATACCCTCCAATACTTGTTGTTAACCACTATTCCCCACTAATCAACCATTGTTGACAATCAATTGACCACTATTGACCATGAATTGGCCACTATTGACCACTAATTAACCACTATTGATCATGAAGTAGCCACTGTTGACCATGAATTAGCCATGGGGGAGCCCTGCATCACATCTGTTTGTGCTCCCAGGACGGCCTTCCCTCAGCGGAGCTACACCAATCGTGAGCAAAGCATGGCAGTGGCTCGGCGCCCGCACCTGCGGCATTGAGTTACTGCTTAGGCAGGTGATTCATGGGTGATTCATAGGTCGTTCATAGGTGATTCATAGGTCGTTCATAGGTGATTCATAGGTGGTTAGTGCTTATAGGTCTTATATTCTGATTAGCGATGGTTCATGGAATTTACCAGGGCCCAAAAACCAGGATCTAGGTAAGAAAACACCATATGACTGGCAGTCAAAACTAGCTGCGCTAATAACCAACCAATGATTTGATAACAAGTTGCTTCATCGAGCCTTGCTGTGGCTTCAAACATTTGTATTTTCCGCCATGACTTGAAGCATGATTGGTTGGTTGACCTGCACATATTTTTGGGATGGCAAAACTCACCACCAACCAGGAGCGGGAAAAGCTGGATGCTTTTTGGGTATGTATATTATTTATATATATATATATATCTATATATCATTTACAGATGGCATAATGTACATGTATATGAATATATGTATACGTACATTGCTAGTTCACAATCTATATACTATTTGTATACTTTATATAAGTTGATTGACCTAAGCCGAGTTGATTGTCCACAGCCATTTCGCTGGGGGGGGGGGCAGGACGGTACAATTACAAAGCTGATCAGTTTGATCTTGGTTACGTGAGAAGTTGAATCAATTCATATCTATATTTGGGGCTTTCTCAAAATGGGGGGTACCCAAAAAATTGTGTTTTTATGGGGGACTAGAATGATTTACAGGGAATAGCAACCAACAATCATAGGGATATACCAACCATATGGTGTCCGACAGGCTCCAAGATTCAACCATACAGTAGTACCACTACATGTGTCCCGTATCCAGCATGAAACGTTATAGATGTATTATATGTATCATTCTACTACCCCTATAAACATCTATAAAGCGCGTATTGATCATCATTCTGCACTAACAGGGCTATATACCACTATATACCATTATTAAATATTTTGCATACATATATAGAGAGATACTTAGATTTACATAGATAAAATGCTTTAGACAATTATATTGACATATTGATGCATTGCTACATCGATATATTCAATACATTTCTACCATATTCTACCACATTTAATACATGTTCATATCCTACCAAATTCTACCATATTCAATACATTTACATATTCTACCATATTCTACCATCCTTTTAAATATTCATATAGGTACATCCTCTACCATCTTCTACCAAATTGCTCCTGCCCCACATCTCCGCTGTGGATATCTGTTGCTACACCCCGCCGTGACCTGCGCCGCCAGTCCTCTCAGGATGCCCAGCTGGCGCCAAGCGCCACGCTCTTCGTGGCCGTTGATGTCGCGTCGCTGTAGAGCCGTGAGGGCGCAACAAAGGGAGCGATGCACTTGGGCCGGTTGGGCGTTTCGCAAGGCACAGGGGATCCCACCAAATCATCCAGTTTATTAAGCACTTATATGATTTTATATATAAGTTGTAGGAATAGACTTGCTAATTTTGGGAAGTCCCTCGTTTTGAGAAACCAGTTGGGGCAGTCGGTTTGTGAGATACGGTTGGTGCAGTCGATTTTCTAATGGTGTGCAGTCCGTGGTTGGATTGCAACAGAGTTTTTTTGTTCGAACTGATGGCTTGTGATATAGTTCATAACACTTTGTAGTTCATTGTGGATAGGTTCCAATATTGTTTGCAAGATAGTATAGTTTGCAACAGTTCGCTATTGTGTAGATATATCTTGACAAAGAACGGTGTGTACTTACCATTGGCACAGGCAATAGCTGACCATTGGTTTTTGAAAGCCAATAGTTCTAAATATGGAACCGTTGCCACTTCCCAATAGTTGTGATGTTGGCAATAGTTGAAGCAACAGTATGTAGGCCGTATCAGGCAATAGTTCACAATAGAAAGATGGCGTATTGATTTGTAGTTGGTTTTAAACAAACCTACGGTGCATCTACGAATAGTCACCTACCTTTGCAACACATAATGATAGTCTCTGAGGAGCGATTGGTGCATCAATTGCGAGGTATTTTGTGAAGGTGCTATGTACAAGAGTTTGTGAAACTAATTATACCTTAAAACTCTTGTACAGCTTAGCCATTGGCCAGCTTGTGCTATTATACCTGATCATTTTTGAAAAAAGCTGGGTTATAAGCTATCGTTCTTTGCACAGCTTAGCTATTGGCCAAGCTGCGCTTTGATCATGGTCAAAAACTGCTCAGCTGTTAATGAATTCACGGGGGTGGTGTCCAGGGCCAGGCTTAACTTTCGAGGGTGGCGGTGACCTGACCAAGTGCTGAAGTTTCACGGCGGAAGACCCTGCTGGCTCAAGGCTCAAGGCGACAACTGGAGTAGCGCAACCAGTAGCAGACCATAAATCTATGCGTTGATGCATATGAGGTTTGGAGGACACACTGGCATCAGACAATCCGACATATCCCAGCTGCAGAACGAAATACTCCAACAGTTCCGTTGACATTCAATGACAGAGACAGAACCAAGAACATTAGAATCAAAAAAGCAGAGGCCACCAGAAGCGGTGGATCTCAGTCTGAGTATGGGCCAGGCCGGCCGGGTGATTCCACCAACAAGGTCTCTAGCCTTCATTCAAACCACCATTCACCATGTTTTCGTGGAAGAAATGGATCCATAGAAACATGGAAGGTCATTAACTGTTTGATCTAATTGGTTAGATTGATCGCAATTGATCCTTGTTCATTTGTGATTGGGCACTCCCAGGTTTGCGGGTCTGGAAGGAGTTTCTGTTTCTCAAGAAACATGGGACGCCTGAATTCGAAGTGCGAATTATGCATCTTTCTACATGTCTATCTATCTATCTATCTAACTAAATATCTATCTATCTATCTATCTATCTATCTATCTATCTATCTATCTATCTATCTATCTATCTATCTATCTATATATCTACTTTATCTACTTTATCTATCTACTTTATCTATCTAGTGTATCTATCTATCTATCTATCTATCTATCTATCTATCTATCTATCTATCTATCTATCTTTATGTCTATACACATTTGATTATATGTACATATTACTCGTATTTGCCTACATTTACCTACGCAATATGACTCTGGTGCAGCAGGAGTGTTTCCACAGGCAGCTCATACAACCATACTATCCATTCATTTTCGGGTGCACAATGGATAGGAAATCCAACATCATTATTGTCTTCCTACTTACAAGTTCCTGAGCAATAAGACCTGGTCCGGTCAGTACTTCGTATTAGCGTATCTGGTCTCGGAAACTTCATTTTCCAAAGATCCGAGCTTTGCACATTCCATACAAGCCCCTCAACTATTCTTTTTGAATTCTCGTAAACCCAGCTGCGGTTTGCTGCATTCAAGAAAATCCTAATTAGCCATTTAAGCCAAGTCAACACAAAATTTTCCGCAGTCATAATATTTTTCGACTGTGGTTAGACATGCTATGAGGTTCTGGGTGGGAGAACGTGGGGTTCCCTTGGTACAAACCTTTGCAGTTGTTTGTTGGTGTACCCAGGTCTTGGTCCTGGTTGATGATCAACCTGTATGAACCGTTGTAAGCCATTGTTGGCAATTATTCTTCTGTATTATCAAGGTGTCTCGAAACATTGTAAGCCATGGTATGAACCATTGCAAGCCATTGTATGAACCCTTGTATCATTCACGTATCTTGACAATTGTTGGCCATTTTTCACCCATTGTGACAATTCTTCGCCGTTATTCACCTAGATTACATATTCATTGTGAAAACCATTGCTGGCAAGTATAGACATACCTTGGTAAATGTTGGCCATCATTGATTTGTTTTGACCAGTATGTTCCCCTATTACATACATATACATAGATATAGATGTATATATCATATGAACTGTCGTTGGACAATCACTCTACAACGCATCAGTTTCCTGTGTGTGTTTTCCCTGCCATGACGGTGTTGGTGTTGCAGGTCTTTGGACACTCAGAGCCTGTGCATGAAGAGGTGGTGAGGGGCCGGCGTTAAGGTTCACCGTTTTCTGATTCCATCCGCACAGTTTAGTAATCATAGTCATAGTGATCATCAGTATTATTATTATCATCATCTTCATCCTCATCCTCCTCCTCCTCCTCATCATCATCATCATCATCATCATCATCATCATCATCATCATCATCATCACCATGGGCTGATAAACCCAACTTTCAATGGTTGATGGTGGGAAAGCAATTCAATGTTTCCAACAACCATCATCGCCATGGGTTCAGTTGGACCCCAATGAATAGTTGATTGAGCACTACGCGTTGCGTCCAGCTTGGCCCCAACTTGGTGAGGTCCCTGATTTGGAGATATCTGCTGGTAAACTGCTTGGTGGTTTCAAACACTTTTTATTTTCCTAGAAATTAAGAACAAATGGTTGGTGGACTAATATGTTCATAGGGGGTTGAAACCACCAACCAGTAATCATGGTAGATCACCAGCTATTTGTTGCAAAACTGCTCGTTGTCTGATCTGCCCTTGATTATTGTAACCACCAGAACTAGCCCGCGATCATCTTGGCAATGACCCAAGCAGTAGGACCACCAACCCTGGTTTGCAGGGCTGGTAGGATCACTGAGGCAGTGGGGTGGGTAGTGCATTCAAGGGAACAATGAAGCAGAATTTGTTAATTTGGATAATATACTAATGATTATTTTGCAGTTGTTGCGTGCTATGGGCCCAGTAGAGTCGTCAATGAATGGCAGCCTTTCAAGAACCTGTTAGGCTGGTGAACTACCATTTTTACCCAGTTTTCAGTGAAACTTCGGTACCCAAATGGGTCTATGCATGACCCTATGTACTGTACCATTGCAGAGCTATGGTATGCTGGTAAAACTCAAGTTCAGGGTGCAGTATATCCTGCTTATTATTGATTATGAAGCTGTACTAGCCGTTAATCCTCAGTAGCCACTGCATGATGATTGACCATTGTTGAACAGAAAGACCCAGTTTTGATCCACCACCGATTGTTTCATC
Source organism: Symbiodinium kawagutii (assembly GCA_009767595.1). Classification (NCBI taxonomy): domain Eukaryota; class Dinophyceae; order Suessiales; family Symbiodiniaceae; genus Symbiodinium; species Symbiodinium kawagutii. Next base: position 105,798 of record VSDK01011369.1, on the reverse strand, counting down.
GGATAATGCTCCATTTCACCATGAGAGCGATTCTCCAGGAATGATTCGCATGACAAGCGCAAAATTGGATAACCACCAGTATCACTGCCCCTGGTCCAATCAGCACTAGATATGCCCCCATGATCCATGATCCAATAACCATAAGCCCACGGATCAGCTGACTGCGGACCGCTGGAATCTCAAGGGGCGGAACTGTGCAGGTGGACGGTCTGGCCGAAGACGTCGGGGGCAGCATCCCCGGCGTCGACATCACCGGCAGCAGTGCCACGATGGAACGCCGAGACAGCTATGGGTAATGCTGATTAGTAGTGGTGAAGAGTGGTGAGGAGTAGTTAGAAGTGGTTAGTGTTGGTAGTGGTGATTCGGATTCGGGTCAAGAACCAACAAATTGTTGGACATCAACGGTGGTCGATAGTGGTTCGCGAATCAACCATCGCAGATAGGTGTTTCATGGTGTTTGATAAGCATATTGATGTGAAGCTGTGGTCAAAACCCTGTACCCCTGGTTCCCTATCATGAACCATTGTTTTCCCTATTATTACTGGTTATTATCCCCCATGAAATTGGTTGGTTAAGAGCTCGACCCATGGCCACAATCGTGGAAAATGCATGAACCAATGCTGGTTATGGGAGATCCATTTAGATCCCCAATCCTGCAGTTGTTTGACGATGGTTCATACTGTACCCAACTAGTAGGTACCTCGTGGTGAGAGATTGCTTAACTCACGGCTAGTATCTTAGTGGTTAACGCTCAAAAGGCGATAAAGAAGGGTTCGTAATGGCTAGAAATCATGGCGATGAGAGATCATACCAGATCTGATTCAGGATGGTATTCATTAACCATTATGAACGACTATTGACTATTTACCATTCTTGACCATGTATTATCCGGTTTTATCATGGTTAATGGTGACTCACAAGCTTTGATAAGGATGATTACTTCATCAACAATCGCGTGAGAGGTTCATTTGCTAAACCATCCCAGACTTCAACCATAAAGAGTTTGTCATTGTGTGTGTTTTTAGAAGACATGATATGGATCTTCCAGAAGGGGATCATGATCAGGCATCATGAGCGTGCCGAGGCATCATGAGCCCGGGAGATATCTAATCCATGTTTTTCGGGTTCTTGGGAGTGCTGAGAATCTGAGTGCATGTAGCTACCATGCACCGCGGCATTTCATTTAAGATATTTTGCCAAATGGCACAGTTGATGCGTATAATTAACTTATAACCTTGTGAAAGTCTTTCACCAGTCACTAACCATTGCTAGCCATGAGTAACCATGACTGGTTGGTTATTAACCACTAACCACTACCAATAGCCGCAAATCAACCACTATTAACCATGTGGAGCAACCACAGATATTGGATCCACCATTAAGAACCACTACTAATCAATATCGCCTTGATCCAGGAATACTACTGCATGATACTAGTCAATATTACCTTGATTCATTTTCTGTTTTTTCAGGATGTTGGATTCATTAACCACTGTTAACCACTACAATTCAGCATATCAATATAGCCTTGATCCAAGCATTGGAAATCAGCATGACTGGTTGCCCACCAGTCCTTGCAGCACTGAGGATGCTCTTGCACCTACCCACCTATGAGTAAGAGCCTGCTCCACAAAGCCGACAAGGACAGCGCTGGAAGCTGATCATGAAGGCTTCAAGAGAAGATATAGGGGGTTCTAAGGACCATGGGGGACCCCAAAAATGGTTGATTTATGATTGAGAATGATTCTCAATGGGTGGTTTGGGGCTCCTCCGTTTTGAGAAACACTCATGTTGAACCATTGACAGGTACCCGAGCCGATCATTCATGAGCCATGTTCGGAAAACATTGGTATCAAACGGTATCAGCCAAGATCGATTGAAAGGGAAAAATATTCCAGGGATTAATGGTAGTCAGGGGCCGTAGAGTTATGAGTGGATCTTTGATCTCTATTCACCACAGATTGACCTGGCAAGTGGTCTTGGGGATTTCCTTGGAATACCTGTTCTTTGGACAAGGTGACAGCTGTGTAAACTCCACATGTTAGGACAGTTCCGCAACCCCTTGTTGCTTGGCCAGGGATGGGCTCACGCAGTGAATGAACGCGGGAGATATGTAAAGGAGAAGGATTGGTCACCCCTAAAGCCAAATCAAACAATCAGCAACTACCATAGACCACGAGCCTTCAATGGCCCAAACCATGTTGATCCAACAAGGTGGGAAGATGAAGACCCGCTGTTGGCGTCGCTGCGATGTGATGTTTTGGAGTTCCCGAAGTCACCTCCATTCCACAGCAAACAAGAAGCCCGCAAGCATCAGGGACAGGCAGCAACAAGCCATCGAATACTTATGACTGGATCTCAGTGGGGGATAATAGACGGCAAACCAGCACCAACAACTGCACACAGAGGTTGGTTTGTTGCTGGCTTAGTTGTACGGATTTGTTGGTTGTAGTTTCGTGACTTGTTGTGGTGGTGGGAGTAGTAGAAGCAGCAGGGGTTTTATTTGCAGGTCAGGACAATACACTACAAACACACTACTGCCGCTCTATATGCTGGTACCACCTTCTGCTTCCACGACTACTGACTACTGCCAGTGCCTAGTGCTGTTACATGCTGTTACTACTATGACTATCTATGACATTCTATGACTGATAAATCTTCCCACCAGCAGTAGCAGTGGCAGCTGGGGTCCCAACTTCCTCGGGGCACCACGACCGGACCGGCCTCAGGAGTTCTGGCTCAACCTGGATCCGTACACGGCGAACAAGTTGTTGTCGAAGAAACCTGAGGGCGAACGGGAGTTTCTGAGCCCAGCGCAGTGGTTGATCAGAGCATTGTCTCCGGGTGCAGAGGTCTCCAGTAGCTGAAATCCATGCTGTTGCTGGATTTCAGAGGTTGTACTACCGGCTATACGGCATATGAAAAATTACAAAGAAGTATAATTACGTTAAAATGGATCCCTTGAAGGGGTGGATTTGATGTGCTCACCATCCCCTCCGAGCGATTTGGGTTCAAGGACTGGTCTCAGGCCAGGACGGCGCAAGGGGATCCGGGGATTCCCTTCATCCACTCTGGAAATCACAGGCAACACTATTAGTGTACCATGATTTGTGTTTTCTTTGCGTCAGTTCTTGACATTGCTTATGTGGCCTGTCACAAAGCGAGGAGACCATCTGTATTTTCCCATTGTTCATTGCAATGTTGGTGTGTAGAAAGAGGCAATTGATCAACGACACCATACGACACCAAATCGGGAATTCTTGACTGCCCTCCTTGATCGACTGTTGGATGACCATGGATGACCGACCAGTAGCAACTAGTCAAGCGACCTGTGACACCTCCCGCAGCGATGCCCCCGAAACCTGCTGTGTCTTATACCTGATGATGTGTTTTTTGTTTGACGCCACCTGTCTTGACCTCGATTCAATTACATGTTCCTTTTCTGCCTCTGGATTCTGTACTAAAGAACTGTGAAAATGATGGAATGCTGCTTTGGTGCACGAACAAGCACAAATCCATCATTTGATTCCTGTTTCCGTAATTCTGCCCCTTTCCAGCCACTGGGAGGTTAAATCGGAAATGACAGGCCCCATTTCTTTTCCAAAACGATGATTTGAGCTTTGGATTCTAATTGCCAAGGTGGCGGAAAAGAGTTGCCTGCTCAAATTAGTCACTGAACAAATGAGCCTTTCTTAACCAACCCTTGGCATGGTGCTGACCATCACAAAGCATGTTGAACTGTCTACGGCGATCCAGCTTCTGGTTGACAGATTTTTATGATTACCTTCTTGCAGATTGAAACCTGGATGAATTACCATGTTCGATTAGCATAGGGAAACTGTCATCTCTTGCGGACAAACGATGTACTTGTGGTCAGATACCATCATATTTTACATATTCACGTGTTATTGACATATGCATAGACATTCATGTGTACATACATACAGAATGCATATTGCGCACACAAAAATTTGCCTGCGGATGAAACATACAGCTTCATAAGCAGTCATACATTCTGCCATATGTTTATGCGCACATTCCTACATATATGCATCCCTGCATTCACACATAGGATATCTTAGGATCACATAGCGATGTCACAGCCTACTTTCCACCATTTGCCACGGCTCTGTCAAGGTTTGATGAGTCCATGCATCGCTTTGAAGTCGCAAAGGGACATTTGTCAAATGCCTTGGAAACGATGCGCGAAAAGTTCCTTGGTTGATATTTTGGTTGTTTATGGTGGTCTCATTAACGTGTGATCATTTGATATTTCCGTGGCTTTATGAAAAGCATCTTAAGCGTGTGTACCAACTAGCAGTTGTTAGTTGAATATTCCACCCAATGGCAGATAGTTCTATTCAATTCCAAGTTATCATAATGATTCAGAGTGGCTTAGTCATGCTTCAGAGTGGCTTAGTCATGCTTCAGAGTGGCTTAGTCATGTTTCAGAGTGGCTTAGGAATGCTTCAGAGTAATAAATTATCTGCGCATCGGAATGAAGAATGATGTTGAACTATTGGAGCTACAGTGCTGGTCACCATAGCTTCATTTTGTCAATGGTTTGTTCCTGTCACGGTGTTGCTCCCTGAGGTTGGCCCAAAAAATTGGGGGTTCTTTTCCTAG
>VSDK01011369.1:56593-101159 GCA_009767595.1 Symbiodinium kawagutii | reverse complement strand
ATGGAAACGATATGGTGGTGCTCAACAACCGACCAAACTCCATATCTTAGTTGCTGTTGCGAAGGCATTACACTTAAAGTATACCTTCGGAATCAAGATTATACACTCTGCATATCTTTGCCCGAAAAAAGAATCGGTGGCCAGTTGTGTCCCTGTGATGTCACCTTGTAACGAAGCATCGCATCCGGGACGAGGTACACCGATCTGGCCATTGCACGTCGCGACCTGGAGTCGAGTCAGCTGGGTGCTGCCTGGGAACATTTCAGCAAATGTCGACCGCTCAGTAAGAAGTACGGCTTGTACCTCCCATGTCACGAGAACTTCAAAGCTGCCATGCGAACCTTGGTCGCTGCCACGGCTGCCATGTCGGCTTCAAGGGCTTCAACGGCAGGGATGTGTTGGTTCTCGGACCGCTAGGTATTGAGAAATCAGTGAATCATATATAGATCAATCATGCTGGCATGAGGGGAAAGCAATGATTTTGAGCGTTGACCCATCCTCCTGTTTGAACTCTGCCAAGTGCATTCATGAGCAGTAGTGAGTGTTCAGCAAGTTATGTTGGCCCCCAACAGGGCCCTCAGAAGTGATCTTCTGAAAACTATTTGTTGCAAGTGTCCGTTCAAAAAGTCTGCAAGAAGAGAAAGGGTGCCAGTTTATTTGAGTATTGAGAAGAAGCATGTAGCAATGACCTTAGCTCTATAAACTCAGAAGATGTTTGAGGTGTCAAAGGTAACAAAATGAAACCTGGTTGAACCTACTGGCGACCATCATCGAGACGGGAAATGCTGGTGGTGCTGCCTTTTCTCTTGGTGTTGCTGGTGTCACGTTTCTTTTTTTATACTGAAAGGATTGGCGATGTTGAAGAGAAAATGGAAGAGCTCGGCTTAGTTCACCAGATCCATTGACCATCAAGCATCATCAAGCAATGGTTGGTCAAACATCATCAAACCCAATCACTGGTCTTGGGGTGGCCCCTTGGGGCCTTGGGGTGGCCCCTTGGGGTGGCCCCCTGGGGTGGCCCCTTGGGGTGGCCCCTTGGGGTGGCCCCTTGGGGTGGCTCGGGAAAAGCATCACCAGAGGTTTGCACCAGCTGCGCCCTAGGACGTTACCGTGGTCTCTTGCAGAAGCCCAGCTGCCCCGTGGGAGCCTCGCTGCCCCTGCGCCCTGCGGCCATGACGCCATTGCTGGGTGCGCCACCCCAAGTTCACCGCGAGCGACGCGGCGCGACCTTTCTTTGAAGCCAGGGATGCGCTCAGCAAAGTCGCAAGTAGGTTCTATTTATTTCTACTTCAAAATGATGAATTATATGAATTGGTTCTTCTCTTGTTGCGAAACCAGCATTGTTGGCTGGTCACACTGTGGATGATCAATTCAATCAAGTAAAATCGGAAATCACTTCGAAGCAAACCGTTGGAAAACAAACAATTTTGCTGTGGAAAACCTGATGTGGAAAACCTGCTCTCATTGGTCAAACGCGAGCTTCGCCAAGTCAAAGACACTCGGCTGGTCGTCTCACCGTGATCCAAACAGCAGCTGGGATGGGCAAAGAAAATGGATCAGGTGCAGATGGGCAATCTTGGTATGTCCTTGTTAAATGGTTATGATTGGGTATGAATGATGGTTAACCATTTGACCAGGATACACCAGGATTCATGATGATAAGTTGCGTTGTTTAACAACCATGATGATAGTCATGGTTTGTGATGATGATTGGTAACGATGGTCAGTACTGATTGTGAATAGTGATGGTTCGTAATTCTGGTGAGTGGTTTGTAATGATCAGTTACGGTCACCAAAAAGATATAAAAAGATGGCATTGGACGTGTAAACCTTTACCTGGTAGCTGATTGTAAACTTATGGTTCGAATCGCGGGCTTCACTTCGACCTCATGACGGCCTTATGTGGCCATAACGGGAAAGATCCCGCGGAAACGAGAAAATACGGAGGATGCGCATGTCTGAACAGTGTGCTCCCAGTATGATCCAACACAATCTGAGCAGGAAAAGTATGCCATGCCTGGAAACTGAGTACTGCAACCATCCTCGCAAATGTATACAAATGTTAATTGTCGGAAGGATCCTCGGAACTGCCAAAATTTGAGGCCCTAAACATTCCCTAGTGATGAATAGAGCCAGGCACCGGCAACCAAATGGCATGGGCCTTGACCTTTGGTGATTTGGTAATCCATGGGGTTGAGCGACCAGATCAACGGTTAAGATCACCGTGAAATTGCTCAGAGCAGAAGTTTCTTGAGCAGCTGTCAGTGCACACATATCGACACAGCTGTGATCATAAAGTCAGCCATGAAGCTGTCATGACATGACATCACTATTCCATACCATTTCCACAAAAACATTCCGCAGAGCCATGATCGCAGACTTCCATGGTCGAGGTTTGGACATTGCAGTGAAACGTATATCGCTCGGTGGTCAACCCGGCCTTGCCATGTCGAGATGGTCCTTGAGCGGTTTCAAAGTGGTGGTGACAGGCCAGGTTTTTCCGAATTTTCTGTACTTCTGAAGGAAGAAACCAAGGCTTTGGGGTATCAACAAATGATACACCCACCACATGGGTTTCCCCACGTACCATGCAGCAGTCTGCGAAATAAGAAGCCATGGATGGTCTTCCAGCAAGAAATTCAACTGTGACTCGGGAAACAATCAAGCATTTGATACAGAAACACATTCAAACTCATAGAAATTAGATCCTTCTAAGTCATTCTGACTGTTTCTAACTATTTCTAACTCTCCCAGAGTGACCACGTTCGAAGCTTCAAAGACGGGCCTATCTCCACACCAAAGAATTATTGGCCGCGGCTCCACCATGATCAGCTGCGCTCGATACTGGGGTGAAGCCGACGTGGTTTCTGATGGAACCCCAGTGCGGGCAAAAACTGGTTCTCCGTGATGCCTGTTTCATGATGCATCTCCAGAATCTCCAGCTTCATGTGTTGATGATGGGTCGATTTCCGGGTTGATTTCCTGGTTGATGATGGTTGATGAATATTGGGACCCTGCACCCCAAAATTCTCAGTTTGTCGATGGAAAAAGACTTGACTGAAGGATTTGGGTCGGGTCTCCAGTCACTTCACCCCGTATTCGTCGTTCTTGTGTGTCTTTGGGTGTGTCAGCAGCTCATGATCCGTTGTTGATTGGTGGTGATCAACCCCGGCTGAAGCTAGTTCACGATTCATAACCATCAATAATCATCACCAACAATCCGAACAATCAACAAACACTGATATGCAAGATCAACATATCTCCAGCGTCACTAGGCACCGTTGACTCTCCGAATTCAGCCTTGCCTTTGCGCGTTGTGTCATCCTCCTTCCAGGCTCCACCAAGGGCTTGGGCCGTGCCTGCGCTGCCGAAATGCTGGCCTTGGGAGCAGAGCTTGTTGGGGGACCTCGGAGGTGGCAAGGGACATCGACTGGGTCAGGTGGGACAACTGAGACTTTCCAACCCCCATGTACCCGAGTGTGTTGATCATGGTTAGGTTGATGTTGATAATCTCGATTCATCAAATATTTGGTCAATGGTGGTTGATACTTGTTGATACTTGTTGATACAAGTCACCATTCATGTTCACCATGTTGATATTTCCAATCCAACATGGTTGATACTTGTTTGATGTTGATATTACCCAGCACCCAGGAGATGCTGACGAGCTTCAAGGAACCACCGCGTCGTGGTCACTGAGGTCATTACCTCTCGCAAAACCCAGGAGGTCGAGGAGAACCGGGTACTGAGCGTTTGGAGGTTTAGGAGCCCAGTTACAGTGATTGCAAGGCAATGGTTGACATTGATCGGTTTGTTGGTTGTACGTAGTTTTTTTTCCTTGCATGCTTTCTTGAGGATTAGTGCAATTTACGATGGGGACTTCATGGCCGATGTAAACACGCAAACACACTCTTAGAAAATATGATAGGTGAAATGAGACGAAAGAACTTATGTTGAAGACATTTGAAGACATGTATTTCTCACGGTGGTTTGTGTTTGCTAGTGTTGGTGGAACGAATCTGCATGCTGGGTCTTTGGCTTAGCCTTGCCATTCGCAGCATGCAGAAAGAACAAAGGTATGAAACCAGACACGACAAGATCAGTGAGTAGGTTTGCAGCTATGTCGGCATGATCAGCCCGGATAGTTTAGTCAACTGCAGGGAGCTTCATTGGAGACAGCCATGCACCAACCCTGGCGTCCCCTGCATATGTGATAAAAACACCAAACGGCGCAGGGTTTCCGACGCATACACATGACACATACACACGCACGCACCGCCACTGTCAGTGAAAGAGTAACCTAAGATTCTATGATCTGGCATGTTTCATGGGCCATCGGTCAATTTTTGGGCACTCCGCTCGAATTGGGCGCAGTACTCAGGTAGACTATGGTTTCAAAGTGTTCTGGTGACCACGTCAGCTGTCAAGAAACGCATACCTAGGTGACCTGAGCCTGTCCACCGCTTGGGGTGTTGCCTGATCACTGCTGATTTGGGATGATAATCAAACACCAGGCGCATTATTCACGATCATTGAAACGAATTCCGGAATTCCTGCCAACAATCCTGTCCAGGTGGATGGAATAGGCGTACTTTTTGTCGTGGTTCATGTGGGTAGAACACAGGACCTTTTTCAGAAAGTAACCTGCCTCTGAAGTTGCATATAGAACAGATGGGGCACTTGCAAAGATATTTTTTTCTGGGGATCCACCGATTGGGGAAGACATTTGTTTCAGGAATTGGCCAGTTGGCAGGTTTTGTTTCCTTGGCCTTTCTATTTCTCTTTCCATTTGTATATCTTTCTTTGTCTCTTTCTCGCTCTCTTCCTCTGTGGTTTATTTACGCTACTACATACCCATCGCGATTCAAGTCCAGTTAAAACCAAGAGGAAGCAATAGCACGTCAGATCGTAAACAAGCCCAGGGCGATTCAGCAGTCCCATCCCTTATTGTTCTCTACGAAAAGAAAAAAGGGGACAATATGGCGAGCTGGCTCAAGCAGTTAGCCAACCAACGTTCATGGGGGATTTCCACCAACAATAGGGAAAGCAATGGTTAATGATGGGGAACCAGGGGGACTAAGGGTTTTGACCCACAGCCATATCAAAATTGTTAGCACTCAGAGACTCACAGAGGGTACTGACAAATCCGGGGGATGTGCTTTCACCATTGCGAGCGAGCATCGGCTCCATTCCACATAGGTTTTTCGCAATTGTTTTCTTGGCCATTGTTCACCAATTATCAACCATTGTGATTCGACAGCGGGAGTCATTTCCCTAGTGGGCTTCACCATTGTTGTTGGATCTTCTCCCAGTTGGGTCCATCCTTGGCCAACCAACGGGTAGCGCACCAGGAGACCTGTAAAGAGTTGTCCAAACTTGGTACAGTCCATGGTGTTGCTGCCGATGTCTCCAGCAAGGAAGGGCGCGAGGCCCCGCCCTGTGGCGGCGCGGATGATCTTGTGGTGGTGCTGGTGCGATTGTTGCGCTCGTGGTTGGTGATTTGGGTATGGTTGGGTTGGTTTTCGATGATAACCCCAGAACATCCCAGAACCCTTGTTGCGGTTATATATTTGACATTGCGAACATTGAAAAAGATTGTGAGTCGAGAGTGTGACCAGGAACAAGGTGCTTGCACCGTTGGTTGCTTTTGGGGTGTTGAAACTGTGCGAGATGGCACTGTCATGCACCGTCCGCAGTGGTGATCATGGTCCAGAGTATTGGCTGGCTCTACCTCCAAAGATTTTTCGATGAGATATCTCCCTATCATTGGTTCGGTTGGTTGTGTTGGTTGGTTGGTTGGTTGGCTGGTTGGTTTATTCATCACTTGGCAAGTGACGAAGCCCGCGCTTCACCACACAAGTCTCATAACCCTACCATGGTTGGTTAGTAGCGCCCTATAAGGTTGGTCAACTAAGCTTTGGAACCATGGTAAGTACTCAGTTACTAAGTGGAGATGTACATCCAAGTACCTCAAGATGTCAAACCTGGCATTAGAAGCACCGCAAAGGCGCAGATACAAGCTGTTGTGTCAGACATGTTTGCTGATATTCATGGCGAATCATGCCACTTGGATTTGGGTGAGCCGCCAGTGGTGTGCATTGGTAGATATGCTGTATATAATATATTCTAATAGGACCATGAGCACAAGATCTCACTAGATGGCCTCGATGGCACAAGGATTTGCAATAGAGTGTGTCTGTCTGCGTGTGTGTGTGTTTGTTTGTGGCCGCGCAAACTCAGGGGGTATCAACCGGAGAAAGGCACTACACAGTGGTTGATGGATGTTGATGGAAAAAAAAAGTCCATAGCCACAGGGAGATCACTTTATGGCCCCAAGGGGGGGGTTGGTTACGGTCGGTTGTCCTCTCCGCTGGTTGTTGGGAAGCGCTGCCGCGCTGCCGCGCTGCCGCGCCGCTAGACCTTGGTGAATTTTGTGACGAAGCTTTGGGGAGAGCTGGATGGCTTGGTGAACAACGTGGGCACCAACATCCGCAAAGCGATTCAGGAGGAGCCGCGGGGGCCCGACACGGCACCACGTCCCTAGCGGCAAAGCTGGGGCGTTAGTTGCGTTTGTTGGTTGGGTTTGTTGGTGGTTTCTTGCATACTAAAGCCTCATGCTGTTTGTTTTTTTCGAGTTGCTGAAAGGACTGACGAGTTTTTTTGTTGAATCCAGGAAGCAAAAGTATTCAGAATCTGTGGAATACAGGAATCCGGGAGTCAGCTGAACCAGCCAGGCTACCGAGGAGGAGTACTACAACATGATGAGGACCAACATCGATTCCTGTTGGTTTCTTTGCAATTTGGCCGCAAGTCGTTGTCACAGAGTCCCTGGGAAAAGCGATCCAAAGCAGGAAACCAAAATCTGTGAAGTTTCTGGTTATTGGGGGAGTAGTTCATTCTAGTGAAACAGGATGAAACAGGGATATTTTCAATGTACTGTGGGTGATTCGTCGATGATGAGAACCTTGTCTTACTAGTAGAGTCAGTCTGCTATGAACAAGATGAACAAGAGTATCATGGCATATGTGCACGCAATGATGCTGTGGACATTGATTTCTTAGCAAGTCTGGGATATGCAGACCCAAAGGATTTACCCCATTGACTGATGGGGGCATAGGTGGTTCAAAATTAACCGCCTCAAACGCGCAGATGATCATGCAATGTTACATGCTTCTCTTTTTTTCATTTTTTTTGTCGCGGATGTTGTTGGTACCCATTTTTTCGATCCGCAAAAACGAATGGCAGCTTCGAATATCAAGACTTTTGCCCGTCGTACATCGCAAGCCCGCAACGGGGAACACCTCCGCACGAGCTTGGAAGATCACCAGCTCCCGAGGCAAGATGTTCAAATCCATGCTCGAGCGCTCGAAGCGTGGGTCTGTGGTGACTTGTCTCTGCAGATAGATTCGTTTCTTATAAGCCACCCATATCTAGAAGTAAAATCACCAGCTATTTTTCGGTGATATTTTGGGTGGATTATTTATATTGATCTCCACGATCTCCTACTACTTGTATGAAATCCTCTGCAACAAAAACAGAAGCATATTATTACAGGGTGCTTGCCGGGTGGCAGATGGATGAATGGATGTTTGATGAGGCACCATAACACACCGTGTGGGCGTTAGGCATGGGTTGCAGGGTGGGGAAAACATGAAGAAAACTCAAGGTTTTGCAACAAAGCCGATCATCAGTCTCAGATGCCAGAACCGGTTTGAAGCTGAGTAGTTTGTTGTATCAGCATCGGTTAAGCCAATGGTTTTGAATATTGACCGACCCCATTCAGTTGGTTGGTCGGCTTCAAGCTGTTCTTGCTTGCCATGAACGAAAGATAGCAAAAGATAATGAAAGCATCACAGCTTTGGTGGACCAGTCATCATCTGTGGCGCATCGTGATGAGTGGAGCACCAACTCACCAACTCTATCCATCCGCCCATGCCAAGAAATTGGTTGCTAGGACTTGAGGTCAAGTCAATCTCAAGAGTTGGTAAGTTGATTCTATACGAGCTTTGCTAAGACCATCCAAGTGTGGACATCCATGTGTGTATGGTTGCATGAGTGCCAAAGAATTCACCAGAGCTACTGCTGTGTTTTGACTTGCAAACAAAGTAGCGCCACACACACAGAAGTGGCAGTATTTTTATCATCGAGAAGAACATCAACAACAACATCATCATCATCATCATCATCATCATCATCATCATGATCATCATCATCATCATCATCATCATCATCATCATCATCATCATCATCATCATCAGTATCATCATAATCATATCAAAGTGATACTCTACATGAATCGAAATAGGTATATAAGTGGATATAATTTGATATAAATGCATTTTTTGATCTGCAGGAACATCACGGTGCCCAGTCACAATGTCCACCATGCCCTAAGGTGAACATCTCCAGTGCTGCCGGCGTCCGAAGTACTGGGACTGGCTCCGTGTACGCGATGACCAAAGCGGTCCCTTGGGACCGACCGTTTCGAGGGACCGGGAGGATACACAGTGGCAAACTAACCTGAAAATCAACGATTGATAGGTGGTTACCGAGAGTTTCAAATGAATTAACCTGGTTGTGTGGAAAATTGACCATTTAAGATGGCTTTACCTGAAAAAGAATCGTGAATTTCAGCTTCCAGGTTGGTATACCAGGGTATACAGGGGAAGACACTGCCCTGGTTGTGAGCAGCAGTGGCAACAGTGTGCATGCATACTCACCCCCAGGATTGAGGTGGAGGTGCTAATAGCAGTGGTGGCTTTTTTTGGTGAGTGCTTCCGGTTGTTGTTGTTGTTGTTGTTGTTGTTGTTGTTGTTGTTGTTGTTGTTGTTGTTGTTGTTGTTTGCTTCGTTGCTGCTGCTTTTGTTGGTGTGCTTCATAGTGCCCTTGCTGCTGTCAGCAAGAACCCTGATGCAAGCCAGTGCTGTGGAGAGTAACAAGTGACGGCTACAATTCCATTGGTTCATCCAATGGGAGAATTGCTACTCAATAGTACGGTATATGGTGGTTTCTCAAAATAGGGAACCCCAAAATGGTTGGTTTACTACTATAATCTTTAGTAAAGTGGATGATTTAGGGGTACCCCTATTTTGAGAAAGACCTATATGATGAACAGTGGGGTATTGTGCCGCGGCAATCAGCAAACAATTGACATTACCATAATAACGGTGCAGCAACCATTAAATGCCGGTTATGTGTTGGAGACACATCATATCTCATCAAGATGAATGCAAATAGTTATATAATGAATTAGGATGCCAAACCTAACAACCCCAATCACCAGCCAACCAATGACTGAAATGTTCAGCGCACACTGTACTGGCAGACCGCATGCCTATATTTACCTGTGTTAGACCAGCTGGAGATCCGTATGTTCTGTGTATTTGGCCGTAGCTCTCAGTTTGTTGTCGAACCCTCCATGGATTGGCTTGTCTTGCCAACGTAGCCAATTGCCTCCAAGAGATTCAAGAAGTATCATTTTGGTGTAGCTAAAATCGCCTCCCTCTTCATAATCACTCACTACCAAGGCAATTTCACTTGGTGTGGGTTCGCATGGACTCCTGAGATGGAACTAAGAATCACGAGATGGGTATAGCTCAGTTGACTCTACTAGAATCCAATAGACCCGGCCTTGTGGCCCCTGCATACTGAGGCAATGGCACATCTCGCCTGCAGTCTGGCTTGCCACTCGATTACATGGTTGGGAAGGTGGGTTGGTTGGGTCGTCTTGGGTAGCGGGGGGGGGCCACACGATATGAGGCCACACTAATTGAAGCCATGAACGCCTTGTTCGCCATGTGAGCGATGTATGTTCGGCAACACGTTGCTTTGTCAAATCGCACGAAGACTCTGGGCTTGACCTTGGAGCCTGAAAAGACCATTCGATCTCTTGCGCTCGTCCATGCGCAGTGCCGGGCCTACATTTTGCTGGTCTTGAGAGCTGAATATGGATACACCACGTGTTTTTATTATTCATGGTTCGCCCATGTTCGCCCCCCATTGGATACGTTGGAGTTGTGGGCCTCTACAGGCCCCCAACCATATGCAAACTGCTTTGCGACTAGTTGGATGAGGATCAACCACCAGATTCATCAGCTTAATTACATCAGGTCACAAGCCAAGGGAGAAATGCTGGGGAACCTCCATCTACAATCTCAGAAAGTGGTGGTTGGGTCTGAACATTCGAATATATTGAGTTGAGATGAGTTGAGTATGTTTATCAATGATGATGTCCCCAACCATCCCAAGGAGATGGTCATCAGTACAGGAAACCCACTAACAACTCGGGGGGGCCTAAGCCATGTCCATGGATACCCCTGGAGTCAAGCCGAGGTGAGTGGGGACCGCTGGGCATTCGCGTGAATTGCGCCCCTTGGACCAGTTGAGATGGTTGAACGGACAGCATGGGAGCTAAGAACAAGGTGCAGGGACCAAGCTTAATTGCGAGACTTTGTGATTCTTATTTGGTTGTTTAACTATGTTGAGGACGATGATATGTATCAATGTCGTTTAGAAAAGCCCAAACGGATCAGCAGTTTTGTTTGAAAAACATCCCGCTGATTGATTGAAACTTGCCCATACCAAGCCGATTCTGCTCCCAAGGCAGCAGTTTGGTTGCTACATGGGGAACCTGGCGTTAATGAGATCACGGTGCTGGGGAAATTCGATATCAGCCACGAGTTGCCAGTAGCATTTTCCACCATCAGATCAAGGGTCGTTAACCATCACTGGCCATTGTTGTTCCATCATTAAGCATGAAAATAGCCATGAATTGGTAATCAAACCATGAAACTGAAACCATTAACCAGTTGAACCATGAAAAATCACCATGAAAATATAGCCAGCCATTAAGCGACTTAGCCATGATATTGACCATAAACAAATCACCAAGCCTTCCATCGAAGCCATGAAGGATCACCACCGTCAACCACCCCACCCCAAACCACCCGCGCAGGTTTGTCCCTGGATGGCTCGAACACCGCTGTTGGAAGAAGCCGTTGCTCAGCTGCTGGTGAGGATGCGCCAGATTAAACACAGGGATAAGCTTAGCATAACCATGATAATTCCCTACTATTAACCATTATAATCCTACTATGAACCATTGATATCCGTTGATATTCTTTGATTATGATCCACTTAGCTGAATTTTCAAGCAAGGATAGGGAAGAACTTGGATCCACCAGGCGGGATCTTCAGATGGTAATCTCCTGAAGCCTTTCATTGCTGGTTGGCCTGGGCCTATCGAGTTCCTTGCTGGTTGCCAGCTATTCTCATCATGCATCAGCATCATTCAGCAACTGCCTGAATGATAGGTCACGTAGTATAAACTGAGTTTCAACTGTTTGTCAAATCAAAGCATTGAAAATACGGGGAGGAGATCGTGGGAGTCGATTATAAGAAATATTGCAGGGGAGCCTTTCAAAACACCTAGCCTTGCTGTGATTCACAGGATCCAATTTGGATTGCACCTGAAGGTTCCGACCGCTGTGTTGAAGCAGGCAGATGAGTCATGAAAATTGCCCTAACTTCCGAAGTAAGTGTGTGAAAGGATCAGTGAATAGTTGTTCTGATGTTGGCTCCTGGATGAAAACTCAAGTCAAGTAGATACATACATGTTTTATTTATTGAACTACCAAGATTTAATATTGATTTCGTTACCTAGATTTAGGTAACAAAGAAAAAGCCTATGAATCAATGGCCAGTTTGGTTCATATTCACATTTCTACACATCCATCGACTGCATCCAACTCTGCAGGTCACTGGTTGGTTTATTCTTATGACTAATGACTTCGATGATTTCGGGGTTTCCTATGACTTGAGAAACACCCATATCAATGATCCCCTAACCATGATGACTGGTGGATGTGTAGATCACCATGATGATCCCATCCCAGCCTCGGACCGCGAGTCACGGACCTGGTCCGAGGTCAAAAACAATCCGCAGCAATTGGAAGACGTGAAGCGTGTCAGGGACCCAGAGATCGGCGTGCGGAGTCCGCTGCAGAGATCGGCGCCAGGCTGGTGAGGCACTGGGGTGAAAACCGCTTCAAGAATTGGTGGGTGGAACCTGTTTTTTTGCTGGTTAAAATAGGGGTTATAACTCCATTAATGTTATGAGAAACTTACAGCCACAACCAGGGGTCAAAACATTTTTTATTTTTTCCTAAAATTATCCTCAAATTTATCCCTGCCAAAATATTTATCCTCAAAATTATCCTCCAATTTATCCCTGCCAAAAAAATTATCCTTAAAATTATCCTCAAAATTATCCTCCAATTTATCCCTGCCAAAATATTTATCCTTAAAATTATCCTCAAAGTTATTCTCAAATTTATCCCTGCCACAATATTTATCCTTAAAATTATCCTCAAAGTTATCTTTAAATTTATCTCTGCCAAGATATTTTTCCTTAAAATCATCCTCAAAGTTATCCTTAAATTTATCTCTGCCAAAAGATTTATTTTCAAAATTATCCTCAACATTATCCTCAAAATCATTCTCAAACATAACCTCAAAATTGTCATTGTCAAAATGTTATCATAGATTCTATTCACGTCAATACATGACGGTGTTGATTCAACCGGTATTTGCTGCATCTCAGTGGATTCACCCGCCAATTGATTGGGAAGCATGGCTGAATAATGGTTTCAAACTGCCCACACAAATAATCTTTCATTCAATTTACAGCAGCTACATGTTTCACAACAAACACAAGTTGTCAATGACTGGTGAAAACACAGGGAAAGTTGCACCAGGAAGTGTCAAAACTTGGGAAAAGACCAGGAAAGTTGCACCAGGAAATGCCAAAATGGAGGAAAAGACAAGGAAAGCATGGAAAGATCAGGGAAAGTTGCAGCAGGAAGTACCAATACTAGGAAAAAATCCAGCAAAAGTAGGAACAAATCAATGGAAGAACTCTCCAAACTAGGAAAAACACAAAGGACAGTGGCACCAGGAAGTGCAAAAACTAGGAAAAACACAAGGAAAGTTGCATCACGAAGTGCCCAAACTGGGAAAAACTCAAGGAAAGTTACAGCAGGAAGTGCCAAAACTAGGGACAACTCGAGGAAAACAGATCTGGGAGGATAAATTTGAGGAAAAACTCAAGGAAAACAGATCTGGGAGGATAAATTTGAGGAAAAAAAAGAAAAACAATTGAGGAGGATAAATTTGAGGAAAAAAAAAAAGGAAAAAAAATTGGGGAGGATAAATTTGAGGAAAAAAAAAAAGGAAAAAAAATTGGGGAGGATAAATTTGAGGAAAAAAAAAGGATATTTTTTTTGAAAAATAGCCGAGACATCCCCAAAAAACTAAATTTGTCCTTTTTTTTCCTCTTTTTTTTCCTCAAATTGAGTTTTTTGGGGATGTCTCGACTATTTTTCAAAAAAATTATCCTTTTTTTTTTCCTTTTTTTTTTCCTCAAATTTATCCTCCCAGATCTGTTTTCCCTGAGTTTTTCCTCAAATTTATCCTCCCAGATCTGTTTTCCCTGAGTTTTTCCTCAAATTTATCCTCCCAGATCTGTTTTCCTCGAGTTGTCCCTAGTTTTGGCACTTCCTGCTGCAACTTTCCTTGAGTTTTTCCCAGTTTGGGCACTTCGTGATGCAACTTTCCTTGTGTTTTTCCTAGTTTTTGCACTTCCTGGTGCCACTGTCCTTTGTGTTTTTCCTAGTTTGGAGAGTTCCAGCTGAAATTTCATTGATCTTTTCCTACTTTTGGTAGTTCCTGGTGCAACGTGCCTAGTGTTTTTCTTAGTTTTGGTACTTCCGCTAGACTCTAGCAGCATAGCCTCACACAAAAGCTGTACCCAGAAGAAGCAGAAACAAAAATCCAATTTTGGTGGTTTGATCACTGGCATAGTCTATTGACATGCACAGGCACTATGTAGTACTTAACTCCACTAAAGTGCTAAACCTTGCCAAGACTATGATGCTTCAAGTACTTACTTGCGGATTGCCTACTAATGAACTACTATAAATATTACACAACTGGCATTTGTCATCAAGAACCAAGCATTCAAGTAAAGACATTTTTTAACACAAATCAGAATTTGGCCCTAGTCAGATTTGGGTATAACAGAACAGGGTATACAAAATTTACCAGGTGATCAGCAATTTTGAGATTGCCTTAGATTAGCCGATTATCCTTATGCCAAACATGATCAATACCCCCAGATGGATTGTTTGAGGAAAGCAAAACGATATTTGAAAGAAAGAGAAAACAGGAGCTTAATGTATATAAAATATGCAAACACACATGAGAAACATGAGGATCATCCCAGGGGAAAAACCTAGGAAAAATAAGTTTAGAGGGATAAATTTTAGGAAAAAAAAGAAAAACTGATAATATTTTTTGGGAGGATAAATTTTAGGAAAAATAAAAGGAAAAAAAAAGATATTTTTTTGGGGAGGATAAATTTTAGGAAAAATAAAAGGAAAAAAAAAGGATATTTTTTTTTTTTGGGAGGATAAATTTTAGGAAAAATAAAAGGAAAAAAAAAAAGATAATTTTTTTGGGGAGGATAAATTTTAGGAAAAATAAAAGGAAAAAAAAATAAAACCTTGATTTCCACGTCCTGGCTGGCTGGGAAACTCATAACATTAATGATGGTTTATGATAAGGGATAACAGCCGACGATAGTGGTTAAACAACTACAAGTTGCTATTTGATGGTTTCGAAGCTGTTTTTTGCACAGTACTTATTGGTGTGGAGATTAAGTGATGTTTTAAGAGGGGTTGACACCGTCAACCAGATGGTTTCTGTTTTTTGGTCTCTAGACAGGAGGATGCTGGGAAAATGAAGACTTGATTTGCAAGAGATTGTTGGTGGAGATTGTCAACTGTTTGGCAAGGGATTCTTGTTCGCAATTGCCTCATGACTACTTACTTCCTCTCGGAAAGCAGAAAATCGGCAAGAACAGAAATGACTCGCGATAGAACAGACCTCTGTGAATGGTGGATTGTGTTCCCAACCACGGTTCTTCATCCATTGTTTCCAAGGGGGAAAAGTTGGATGTCGTGAGAATAGCTTGAGATTTAATGTTGTCATTTGATGGTGCCCCCTCGATGGCGAATAATTAGGAAGACGATTAAACGCTGGAGCAAAGCTTCTTGAAAACTGGTGAATTACTGTATGCAAACTAGATGCTTGATGTTATTTGATGAGGGGCAGCCATGCTACTTGTACTTGTACATAGTTCATTGAGGATGATTGCAACCCCTTGTGGGCATGCCAACCAGTCATCCAGTTGCAAGTACCATCAGGCTTTTTCTGCTTGTATCGTTTAACATAGTGTTGTGAATACTAGTTGTGAATGGAACTGAAGGTACCAGGGATACTGGCAAAGCTAGGGAATGGAAGCCAACCTGCAGGTGAAAAATATTAGCAGCAGCTCTAGCTTTGCCAGGTCAACTCCAGGCTGGAGTGGTGTTTACCCCAGGTAAACCAGAGGCAAATCCCAGTAGTGAACCAAAAAATCCAGCTAAACCATAAGAAAACCTGGGATTTGCCACTGGTAACCATTCATAAAATGATGGTCAATTCATAAAATCCAGGTAAGCCATGGAAACATGGTAAGCCATGGGTCATCGATGGATTTCCGGTGGATTTCATGGGTCAAGGTCACGCCTTTGGCGCGTCTGGGTGAGCCCGAAGACACTGCTGCAGCGGTGGCTTTTCTATGTGCCCTGCGCCACAGCTACGGTGGGGGCTTCTCAATAGCTGGGGGGACCCCAAAATGGTTGGTTTACGATTAAAGATGCCAATGGGATGATTTGGGGGTGCCCCTATTTTGAGAAACACCCACAAATGGTATATATATAATACATATGTTTTGAATAACAGTTGTGTTTGTTTTTTGAAACGCGTTTTGTATCACTGGTTGTTTTTAGTGGCTTACCAACTTAGAACGTTTGGGGCTCATCACTCGGCAAAGCTGTGCTTGGACTTTTCCTCTACACGGGAGCCGGTATCAATAAACTTGGGCGGTCGTTCTGTGGAAGAAAAACAAACCGGGGATCCCAATCAAACAATCATGACAGATCCGCGGCTTCTTTTGGGGTCCCGGGTTTCTTGATCTGGTTTCTGGATTTGATGATCCCCAATCACGAGACCAGGGATCCCAACTCGTCCAGCTTTGGGGGATGGATTCCAAGTTGGAGATTTGCTGGATCCATATGGTGGTTTCTCAAAATAGGGGACCCCCAAAATGGTGGGTTCATTACTACAAATGACTATTAAAGGATGATTTGGGGATACCGTCATTTTGAGAAACCACCATATCTTGATCTGACGTCTGGGCCGGACACCAGAGACGTGACAACTTGGAAGCTCCAATGGTGTCCCACCAAGACCTGGGAGAAGCAGCAGCCTTTGCAGGCCTTTAAGTTTGATATCCCAGCAAAACACAAGGATCCGACTGGTGGTTTTGAACTGTTTTCTTTTCAATATTTGGGATGGCCAATTAACTCATATTGTTGGGACGTCTTATAGCCACCAGGGATGATGTGCACAGTCTTGGACCATACAGATGGTGTTGAATGTATCTACCTATGGCAGTAAAGCATGCTGGTACCCACATGTTGACACCAAGTATCGCGAGTGTACTGCATGCTTACTTGAACACATAGACAGCGATATACAGTGTATAAATGTGTTCAATATATATATATATATGTATATGGAGAAGTGTGTATTTCAACGCACACACACAAATGTGTATATGTATATATATATATATGAGGATGTATGAAATTTACATATGTCACTAGTAAAGTTCTAGTAGCACAGTGATAGAGCAAGAATTGACATTAACATACATATATATATATATATATACATGTATGTTTGTTTGCATATCTCAATGTATATACAGTATATATGAATATATTTGCATGAATAAGCGTACATGTATACACATTCACCGAGAGAATCACAAAGTATCTATATCCCCTACTATTTCCATGGCTGTTTGTTGATATCCCCACGACTCCAGGTATGCCAGCTGCTGCCTACATCACTGGCCAGGTGCGGACCACCCCAAGTCAGTCTAGAAACGCTTCAAAGATGTCATGAGTGGCATAGTCTTTGGTGGTGATGGGTGGTTATCCATGATTTCTTCCTATGTTTTGCGATGATGCTTCTATGTGGTTTGTTTACGGTTCACCTGGTTGATCGTTAAGTGGTTGCAGATACATACGTGCGTGCATGCAGACAGACACATGCGTGCATATACATTTGTGGGAATATATTTGCATTTGCACAGACAAGCATGCCTCATTAATTAAAACTATGCACACAGCATGCATAAAAGTAAGTGCGCACAACACGCGTATCTTTGAATTCATGCTCGTATATTCCTGTACATATTTATACACATAGTAGATGCATATGCATGTACATATTTGTACATGTTTGCTACTTCATCTCAGGTGTGCAGGGGATTTTTAACTGGGCTCGGGTTGCCACATCTTGAAGCTCTTTCAGCGATAAGGAACATCCTACTTGATATACAGGTTCTTGATATGTGCATACCCTGCATGGTACCCAATAAAGACTTGTGTTTTATCCTAAACTCAGAATTATTTGCATGTTGAAGGTGCGCCAGTTTCCAGTTGTGGTCCTGTCTTGCCACACCTTGGATGGTTTCAAGTCAACAAGGAGTGCTGATCCACAAGCCACCAGCACCAGCTCATACCAGCACCATTCTCAGCGGGTTCCTTCCCACGCCCAGCTTTCCGTGGCAGGTCATTTCTGTTGACGGCGGCTTGTTTGCGCAAGGTTTCCGGGGCCCCTGCGTCCCTGACCCAAAGCTCTGAGATTGATTTTGTTTAGACTCTCCGTTTTTGATGCTTGAACCTCTTGGGGACCCAGCTTACCCTGTGGTACTGGCATATCAAGCCTGGCTAGCGCGGACATCAGCAATATCAACCACCTAGTCACCTAGTGAACTTCTCAATTTGATATGCGGATGTTCACACCCTGACTTCCCAACACGACCTCTTGATACTACCTTGAGTTATTTACATAGGCAAGGAAACGGAGTGTTTGTGCATAAAAGAGCAAAGTGTACAGACTCGCCATCAACAGTGGTGGTGGAGCATTGCATGTTGCGTTGGTCCACCCACTTTTCCACAATTCATCGAATGGTGGAGCATAGCATTTGACGGAAAAAATCGACGCAAAATGAATTGCAGCGGCTGAGCATGGATGGGACTGGATGAGGAGCTCTTGAGTGATCCCAAGAGCAGCGACGACAACAACAACAACAACAACAACAACAACGACAACGACAACGACAACGACAACGACAACGACAACGACAACGACAACGACAACGACAACGACAACGACAACGACAACGACAACAACGACAACGACAACGACCACAACAACAACAACAACAACAACAACACCAGCAACACCAGCAACACCAGCAACAGCAGCAGCAGCAGCAGCAGCAGCAGCAGCAGCAGCAGCAGCAGCAGCAGCAGCAGCAGCAACGAGAATGCTTTTTTGATGGAGTGTGCTTGCAGGTTCCATGGTGACCCGTCGATCTGTGCAAGTTGCTGCGTGGTGCGCCGCTCCAGCTGAATTTATATGCAAAGATGGTCACATTGTGCCTTGAACCAAAGAGCCCCAGCAAAGGCACGTCTATCCATAGAGAAATTGTGCTCCGCTGTTCCTCATACAGCGGTAGATCATGTTTGGGTAGAAGTAGTACCCGGATTTGAACGGACCCAGACGTAACATTGCACAGCTGTGCGCATCGCAAAGTGCACAGGCGGTGCAGCCGTTGTCATTCACTCAGACAGCTTGGATGTGCATCCCCAATCACGAGTGCCCATCGACCATAGTATAGCTATCCCAGTGATATCTCCAATTGCACATCCAATAGTTCCGTTGACCTCAGCCATGGAGGTGCAAACCGGGAAGACACGGGAGGGGACTCGTGCAATCGATAAATCAAGGTGGAAATGTTCAGCAAGACTCTTGACAAGGGACCGCCAAATAAGTCGAGGAAGTAGATCATGTGGTGGATTCTGGAGTCCTATCGACCAGAAGCATGGAACTTACACCGGGAGTTTTATCCTTTGCCCCGGGTTGTGCTTGCTCTCAACGGCTATAGGACTCTTCGGGTGCTAACCTATGAGGTCCTTGGATATCCTTGGTTTGGCGCTTTCCTCCTGCATGAGTCATCCTCAAATTGGCTTATCTCTGGATCCCCAAGTCTGCAGGCTGATCTGGACATCAACATCCACTGATTGCCAGTCTTTGGACACTTGGTTTCTTAGGTTTTGCCATAGCCTGTCTACCTGCTGGGTTGCTCAAACTATACGACCCAACATGAACCAACCAGTGCTATGTGCCGGAAAGCATTTGTGGGCTTATGATATCCTGCTATTGTGACAATGATATCCATTGATTCATCCTGATTCCCTTCGTTTTCCCGCCATTTTCCGTCCTTTTCCTGATT
Source organism: Symbiodinium kawagutii (assembly GCA_009767595.1). Taxonomy (NCBI): domain Eukaryota; class Dinophyceae; order Suessiales; family Symbiodiniaceae; genus Symbiodinium; species Symbiodinium kawagutii. The sequence continues at coordinate 81,685 of VSDK01011369.1, read as the reverse complement.
TTGTGTTTGATCCAGCAAGAGAAGTGGATGCTGGATGATTCTGGGCCAAATCCGAATCATGCCAACCAATCTCTGGAAGGCAGTGATCTTGCTTTGCTAGCCGTTTATTTACCAATCATATGGCTACAGATGTACACATGGATATAAATGCTTAATGTTGATATAGATTTACATCCGTGCAATTCTGTAGATATCCATTGCATGCTCCCTGCCCATGATTGTCAATTTCATCCTGATCAATTGCTATCCTAATACCTCCCCAATGACGTTGCCTTGCTTCATGTCGAAATGGTTATGCCAATTTCTTGTTGCTTGAAACGTATGCCCTCTGATCACCCAACATCGCAATAAACACCATTTCCAAAGGCTTAGCCATCAAAAAAATGGTGGACTATCCAGCTATGTTAGATGACCAGAGGGTAGAGCATGGCTTGATAAGCCGTGGTCCGTAGCACCTGCTGCGCGCCCCGCCAGAGCCATTGGACCTGCGATGATATGCAGTTGAAGATGGCCTGGGAGGGTGAGCTGCGGCGGGAGACGGACAAATATGAGGAGGACCCTGCCATCGCGAGCAGCACCAGGGGATGAGGGATGAGGGGAATGCAAGGTGGTTGATCCAATGTTTGATTCATATTAATTGCGGAGTACTTGTAGTAGGGTTTCAGGTTTAGGGATGATAAGCAACAAGAATCAAATCATCAAGATTAATTCAAAACATGAGTTACTTCCATGGTTACGAAGTCGTTTTTTTCCACTGCTTCAATAGGAAGGCCTGGACCTTTGGGGAGCCAATCTCTGGGACCAAGTCATTGGTGGGTGCCCCGCAGCTGTGCTGGAAAGATCACGGTGGGTGAAGGTGCCAAAGGTCGAACTCCATTGGTTGGTCCAACTTGGAACCCCCCTTGGAAGCCAAGCAACGTCGGTAAACTGCCGGTCAGTTCGGTCCCCCAATGCTGTCACTGAATGGTCGCCTGGGATGAGTGGTACGCTGGTATCCGAACAAGCCCAAGTACGCAAGCTTTGCTTAGGTCTTGGTGGATGATTGGTGGCCGATGATGCCCAACATAGCAGCATGTAGACTCAACCATTGCTGTCATCTCCTTGATGCCGATCATGGCATTCTCTTCGCAAACACATGTTTTTTGGATGGAAAAGGAGTGAATTATAAGACCATCATCGAGCTGTTTTTCTGTTCCCTACTGATGTGTTCGTTGTGTTTGTTCGGAGGGTGCAACATCGTTTGTTGACGAAGTCGGGGCCTTCATGTGGGAGCTGGTTCCCTTGTGGCCTGGTTGGTACTGTACCAGTACATTTTTGTTCCTTATCAATTCTAGGGCATCGCAGATGTATCCAACACACGAGCCAGCAAGACCGCAAGCACATGCCTTTTTCACTTCGGCTTCTACTTCATTTTGAAACTATTCAGCTCTGATGACGTTAGATCGTTTTTCTGGGGGGCCCAGGTTGACTGTGGGCTAGGGCCCTATGGCCCCTGGGTGCTTTCCCCTTCCTGTATTTGTTCCGCTTCAACCCAAGTGGATTGTTTGGTTGGTGGTTTTGAATCTGTGTTGATATTCCCCAGGCCCATTATTTGGGAAGTTGGTTTGTTAACAAGCATATTTTTGGGATGGGACAACTAGGCGCTAACCAGTCACTCTTCAATGAATGCTCAATCTGGTACTGACCATGTCTCGCCCATGGCATCCTGAACAACTACTTGTTGGTATTTTCATTGGCCATTAACTATGCATGATGATCTATGATCAAACCCTATTGACCATTATTTACCCCTTATTAACCACATGGTTGACCATGGTGACCAGCACCCATCGAAGCCATTCAACCAACCTTGGTGTTCAGCAGCGGAGGACCTTCTCAACAACGAGCAGGAGAGAAAGCAACAAGCAAAGGGGTCAGGACAAAGGTAGTCTGATTGATGGTTTCAAACATTTTTTTTATTTTTCCTAGAATTACCAAATGGTTGGTTGGTTGACTAATATTTTTCATAGGGGTTGAAACCAGCAATCAGTAGTAGTTGAGTGGAACCCAAAACAAAACTATTGATTTTGTTGTTTGTTGTTGCGAGTCACACGGAGTCATACGCCGGTATATACTGAATGGATTTTTATGGAGAGACAAGTATGCATCGGCATATGTGTCTAAACTTGAGTGCATCTGTGCAGAACTTGGATGTGGCAAAAATGAAAGGGTACAATTCTGCAACTTTCATGTGAGTGAAAGATGGAAGATATCCAGGTGTTGGGTAGATTCTAGATGCCCAACAGCAAGACTGTCAGACTGCCAGTGAACTTGAAGTTTCTACCAATGTGTAGACATCACACCAGCTGGGGTTTGGAACGCTGCTTAAAGAGAAGCAAACCACAAGTGGTACCACCAGACTATGGTTTTCGAGATGTTCTTTGCATGTTCGCTGTTTGATGGAAAGAAAGAACTGTTGATCATGTGAAGAGGTTGAGCGGATCGTTTCCTGGAAAGCTGAAGATTTCCAGGTCCCAAGTCTCAACAGTGGAAGAGGCCAGATTTTATCATGGCAGTTTCCGGTTCTTCAAGGGATCAAGGTTCAAAGGGAAGCTAGAAATACGAAGGCCATGACCGTGGCAGCTAGCGCCAAGCTGGTCCCCTGAGTCCCCTGCTTGGTCAGTCCTTAGTCCGCACCTCCCAAAAGGCCATGTTTGCATCCAGCCATTGGAACGGTGACCACCAATGACCATGGTGAAAATCTGTTCAAACATTTACCTGTTGGATGTGTTACCTTTCAATGTGTTACCTTTGTGGGTTTGAAGTTCACACGTGATGGTAGCCAGTTTCGATGTGACCGCCTGTGCCAGCATAGATTGTTTGCAGAACGTTGACACCATGCACCAGTTACACACGCACTTACGTACACATAGAAGTATAGAATGCAACAGAAGACGTAGAAGCATAAACATAGATGAAGAGTGAAAATTCTCACCAGCAATGGTTGATGGTACTTCACAGCGAGCCCAAAAAACATTCCCAAAATGTCCACCTCTAACAATGGCAGACTCCCCACCGCGCTGGCGTCTAGGACAGGTTCCTGGAGTGGGGAGAAGTCCCTGGACCCCAGCAGCGTTGGATTTTCACTCTGAGTGGTGGTGAAATTTGGCTCTTGCTCGTTGATTCGTCATGACTAATTCGTATCAAGCAGAAGAGGCAGCAGTTGCCCAAAACAGGGAACAACCTGCAACAGCAGAGAGATGATCGTCCCAGGTCATAGATCATACATCTGCAGATTTTGACACGGACTCCTTGCAGTTCGGTGTGCCGACAAATGCTCTACACTTCTTTGCAAATCTTTGCAATATGACCTACTATGTTTGCGGCTTTGCCATGCGTGTGCATATGCATAACATTGAATAGTCTTTTCAAAATCACATGATTCCAAAATAATGATCTCCAGAATGTATATACAATATGATTCATTCAAACTAAATTTGCATGTGTGAACGCGCGCATATCAAGATTTGCAGTTCGAACTCCTGTTACACATGTTACTGTTACCAGTGATGCACATTGTCAAATACAATGACATGTTTGAATTTCAAACATGAACACATTGATCTGCGCATAGAAATGTGTTCACATGTTGGTGTTATTTTCAGGACATTTCAGGTCCTAAAATATCTCGGGGGCAAGTGCTCACAGTCTCATGTTGCTCCTTGAGATGGCCTCATGTCATGAATCACAAAGCATTGGAAAAGTCAGTTGATTTCATGGTTGATTTGCCGCCGCCAATGTGCTCCCCCGTCACAGGTATACTGACGTGGAAAAAACAGCCGAAAAGGTCAGCCCCCCTGGCCCCCCCCCTCATTTATTTAAGTTGGCACATCAAAAGGAGAAATATGGTGTATGGTAGATATAACTCTAGCAAAATGGTTTCTTTACCAAAGTGTACATGGGGAGGTACAACTATCATCAACTATACTTGACCATCATCGACAATGATTCGTTTCAGCATTTGGCCACCCATGCATCACCATAACTATATCCAGTACGACCAAGTCATAGATCACCTGCTGTAATCCTGCTATAACATGTGTATAACAAGTAACACCATCCAAGTTATATATATATAATCACTTGAATCACCTGCTATAACCCTGCTGCAACATCTATATAACATCTACAACCATCCTGTCCAGTAGGAGCCCCATATGCCTCGATCAACCACCAGCAGGTGGTGCTTCGTGCCCCCAGGTGTTTCGCGCTGAGCAAGAACTCATCGATCAAAAGTTTCGCGCTCGTGGCGCCATCGGTGCGTCTCGAGGAGCTGCCGTTGGGAGGAGCTGCCAGGGCTGGTGATGATTGGTAGTTGGCCAGGGTAATGGTTAGTTGATGGATTAGTTGGTTGGTTGGTTGGTTGGTTGGTTGGTTGGTTGGTTGGTTGGTTCTAGGCAAGTGGTAAGTTGATATGTTGATGGTTCATTGGTGCTACTCCAAAAAATGACTACTGTAGATGAACAACCCAACGGTTGGACTAGTTTTGTCTCATTTGGGGGTTCTCAAAATAGGGGAACCCCCAAATCATCCTTCATTTGCCATTTTAAGTAACAACCGACCATTTTGGGGGTAATTAACCATATTTTCAGAAACCACCATTCAGGGGATGTGACCAGCAGGGGTACAGGGCCCTTGAACCGCAACCATATTGACAAGCCAAGTCAGTTGGGCAGTGTGAACCACAAGCTGTTATGCATTGGTTTTACTGAACCATTAATGAAGCATTATCCCTCAGTACTTATTCAACGACACTGATTTCCGTATCTAGCCAGTATTTATATTAAATATGGAGATATACACATACGTATCTATCATCGAAGCTCATCTAACGGCCATTAATCTCCATAAAATCTATATATCAATCTATTCCCCTCGAATTAAATGGTCAAATCCATTACATGAAATCTATATATCAATCTTCCCATCTGCATTAATCAATTCCCCTCAAATGGGGGTTTCTCAAAATAGGGGTACCCCCAAATCATCCATTATTAGTCATTATTAGTAATAAACTAACCATTTTTAAGGGTCCCCCATGGCTTGAGAAACCCCCAAATGAATCATTCCCCATTGCCATTTATAGCTGGTATATCCCCAAGCTAGTTGCTACTTGTTCTCCCTATTATCAACCATTAACCAGCTAGAAATCACCATTGGTTGGTAAATCCAGCTTGTTAATTATATATCCATTGGTAAATCAACCATTGGTTGGTTGGTAAATCCTTGTTAACCACCAAATGAATCATTCCCCAGGTCGATGTTTCACAGATCTCCAGGAGGTGCAGCGCGCCCGCGCCAGCGCTTCTCCTTGGCGCTGAGCGGCGGCGGCATTCGCGCGGCAGCCTTTCAGTGCCCGGGCGGAAGCCGCGGTGCCGCCCCGGGGCGGCTGGGCCAACCGGTTATGGTAACGGTGAGCAGGGCCACCTGTAATGGTTGAGGGTTCAGCCAGGACTTGGGGAGTTAGGGTTGGATATGGTTGGTTTATGTTGGTTTATTATCTATGAACGCTTAGTAATTTGATAACTGGAGGTACCCCTACATTGAGGAACACCCGCAGTAGATCCTGATAGATGGGGGTATAAAGAAGCCGAGCCGTGCACACTTGTGGTTCTTCTAAGATGCGTTTTATGTTCTGCCATTTTGATGATGGTGATGATGATGATGACGATGATGATCTATACAGCTTGACTAGCACTGTTGGGGTTGAAACCACCAACGAGAAGAGTGACTCGAGAGCTGCGACCTTGTCCTGCCTCCTTTGCCGTTGTCGGAAGTCATTGATGCAGGGTGGGATCGGTTCGGTTCGGTTTCGGTTTCTAGGAATTGCATTAATGCGGTTCGGTTTGGGAAACGGTTCGGTTCGCAGGTGTTTCTTATTGGTAGCGGTTCGGTTCGGTTTGTTCCGTTATTAATGTCACAAGGCCCGACGAAATCGAAGAAGTCACACTGACGGTAAGCAACCATGCAACCAGTTACAATATACAGTGATACAGAATCATTATCAGCCATTTACATCAATATACCATCAAACCATATCAAACCATATCAAACTACTAAATAACTCTCTTATCTTCACCATTTTGTATCCGACAATTGAGGCTGCTAATTTCAAATCAGACCACCGAAGCCACCCGAAGTCATCAGGGAGAGACCACCAATAGTGTCATGGTGGCCATGTACCAGGTCGGGCGTTCTTTGGCAGTTGGCGGATGCTGGACTCATTGAGGCCGTGCAGCAGGGACTACCCCCTCAAGCTGGTGAGTGCACAACTTTCTGACACAAAATGACTGTTGTGTAGGACTGTTGTAGTCCAATCGGTCGGATTGCCGGAAACTTTCGCGGCGTTGGGTGTTGCGCATTCCAGTGCGCAGTTCTCGAAACAGTGGTTTGTCCCGTCATTTGGAGGCTATGTTTTGCCAATTGTGAGGACAGAACCAGCAATCACAAGATGGTACCGATCACCAGCAATCATGACACGAACAGCCATCAATGATGGTCATACTCTTTGGGGTGACTGATGGTTAGTAGGGGATACTGACCAACAAGAACAGAGGGTATACCACTAACCATAATATCCATACGGACCATAATATCCCTTTGCCACCATCATAACCAAATGATACACAAACCATAATATCCAACTTTATGACGAGCTGGGTCACAATTAACCAACCAACCAATGACCAATGGGTAGCAGTTCACATCGCAGCAGTTTGTGAGCTTGGCTGTTTTGGTCAATTGCCAGATCTTCCAAGGGTGCAGGGTATTGAAGCGCAACCATACATGCACATGATTGCACATGTGCATATGTATATATATATATATACATGTGTGTGTATGTAGGTATGTATGTATTGATGTGTATGTTTTTGATAACATTTTAAATGTTTGACGTAGAACGCAAGGATGTATATTGACAAATAGTGAATATAGTACAAGTCAGTATATATATATAGATATATATATATATATATGTCAGTGATCATGCAATATTTGAAATGCTGAATCTACGGAGTATATAAACTTATGAATATGAACGGTATGGTATGATGTTTTGAGCACGATATAGTATGGCCTATACAATAGTCCGACCCCGAGAGAATACGTACTGCATTATTATGTGCATTCTAGTGTTCAATACTGTGTGATAGATAATGTGAATCATGTCTACGGTAAAGTGCGTTTGTTCAATTTCATCATGCAGAATGCACACTATGTAGTGATATGTTCAGAACCTCATGCCCTTCTGGAACAAGCTAGTTTGGGTGTGGCAACGTTTGATCTGTATCCCTTAAAGGGGTCACGTTGCCATAAAATCCCACGAGTTTTTGCAGAAGAAATCCGCATCTTTAGACAGATCACTTGAAAGACAGCCGACATATTTTTTCGGGGTTCACCAAATTTTTTCGGCCTAAACCCAATAGATCCAAGTTATGAGGACCACGAATCTGGTGAAAAATTCTGTGCCTTTTGCGACAGGACATCGAGTCCGGCTCTGAGATTTGGATGAAGCTGGTGCAAACGTGCCAACACTAACGAATCCGCTGAGATCAACACCACTTGCCTAAGGGGGTGATACATACCACTGGTTGCTAGGTTAAAACCATCGTCACTAACCAGTTACTACGTGGGATGATCATCCAAGCAGCTGATTACTGATGACAACTGCGGCACTAGATGGCACTGGTACTTGGATATCCATGCCACTCCCCCAATCACAAGAGCTATTGAGCGTGTTAGCAAGCTAACAGTTTTTGGTTCAGCGGTGAATTTCAGAAACTGTTCAACGATGATCTGCCCTCATCAGTGCTCATCACTACGTACCGAGTTGTGCCACTGATGATGGTCAAGTGGTGGTAACAAATTCATTCATTCCTAGGAATGAGAAAGGCCCGCCCTTCGGCCATGCAGTGACGGGCATATCCTCGATACCAGTGGCTTTGCTCCCCCATTCCTCCCAGGGCCCATTGACATTGATATCCATTGTATAACCATTCTACAACCATTCTATATAACCATATTTGATCATTTGATTCTGAGAAACCACCCTGCTGTTGCCGCTGATGCTGGGTGGTTCATGGCGGCTGAGATTCGACTCGCCGCTGCCGAGGTATTTGGCGGCAGTATCTGGCGGGGGCTATTTGCTGAGCCACTTGGGCGGCATAGAACATGCAGAGTTTACAGATCCCTATGCTTTTAGTAGGTAACCAACCCCGGTCATGCTTATAGTAGGTACCCTATACTTCCACTTGCCATTATAGTATGGTGAAGGATGGTTGAAAATGGTTCGTTTGATATGGTCAACATATCCCTATGCTTCCAGCTGCCATGTTGTTGTAAGTAACCATCCCCAGTTGCAACAATGGTACCCAGCTGGTCACCTTCTATTTCACGGTCACTAGAAGCATAGCGCATTGACTAAAGAGCATCAGATTTTATCAGCAGCATTTGATACACAAGAGTAGCAGATTTTGTCAGCAACATTTTAGATTGCGTAATTATACATGTGTATGATCGTGTATGTATATTGCTGACTTGTTCGTTTGCATGTATGTCTTATATATCATAGTATTAGTATTTTCTTCGATTATTTACATGTATACCATTCAGGCATTGAGCTGAGCCCGTCATTGCGGCAGGGCTGAGTAATCACAGCCTGGATTGGCAATATCTGCATAGCTTTGACCGTCTTTGACCAAAATCCACAGCTTTGCACTGCTTGGACCCGCTTGGACTCCGCATACGAGTGTAGCACCGCGCCCAATCTTGTCACCGGTAGGTTTTGGAATACAGCAACGGTTCATTTGGTGGTTTCTCAAAAGAGGGGAACCAAAAAATGGTTGGTTTATCACTATAAATGGTCAAGAAAGGATGACTTGGGGGTACCCCTATTTTCAGAAAGCACCGTTTGTTTTTGCCACTATGCACCATGATTTAGTCATTTTTTGAATTTGGGTGGAAAGCCAATTTTACTTGACGATTGCAGCAAACGTATTTTCACACAAGCAAGTCATTGTCCATTGTTGGTCCTCATCCTTCTTTTTGAAAATGTTGCTCTGTGATTTTTATATTTTTCTGCTCTTCCATTTGTATGGTATCCTCCAGCACTAGGACAGGGGAAAGGCATGTTTTTTGCTCAAAATATCATGCTTTCACGCGTGTACAGTACCAGGCTTTGATGTGTGGTATGTGCTTTGAGGCCATAACCTGAGACAACCATACCGTGTTGTGGGAACAACTTGACTTGTTTGTGAACTGGCCGAGTTGTCCTTGTTGATTTCAGATATCTGCATATATTTCTATTTACATTCATATCATTTGTTTACAGGACAGGCATATCTGAAGCCCATTGCTTTTGATTGGGTCCTTTCTTTGGTTGGATCCTGCTCCTGTTTTGCAACCGGCGTTGCTTCACGGAACATCTGCAAAATATGCATCTTTTCGCTGATGCTGCGAATGGAACCAGCACTGTCGCGCGAGAAGCTGGTAGTTCTCTTAAGCGAAACGTGCGCTGAAAATACGCAATGGCGAGGCCCTATTCAGAAACTGTGATTCAGACCCAGGCCCAAGACAAATTTGTTTTTACGATCAAATGGTGGGAATTCTGTTGAGAATTTTTCCAAAGTAGGTAAGTCGCGCGCAAGTCCGAAGACAAGCGGGTTGAATCGTGACTTGTGAAATATAACCAGTGGCAGCGGCGACGCGATACCGGGTATAGCCTTTGGCAGATAGTTCCGCAGGTGATGTAGCACTTGGGTTAGTGACATGCCGCGAATAAAAATGGGTTCCCAATCTGATGTCAGGGAGATCCAACAAGGGGTATTAGGTATACATCCAGCTGTAGATCCTATGTCAACTTTGGGTACATACATCTAATGGCTTGCGTCAGCTTTACATCCAGCTATTGGCTATTGGTACAAGAAATTTCCATATCCATTTTGTGTTTAGTTTTGAAATTTGTCAATTTATGTTTCATTTATTTTTCTTTTTGTTTTCACATATGCAAACATTTGTTTCACAAATCCAACCAACCACGTTTGCAGGTTCATATTGGACATGGACCTGAACCATTGGGATGAAGCGCATCCCTTGGCGTCAACTGAAGGCGCCTTTGCCAGCCATGTCCTGACGAAAGAAAGTCCCAAGTCGCAGCAGGAGGCGCTCCCGAGGGTCGGGGCTGGTGCCACCAACCGATGGCTCTGGATCGACAGCGATGATGAGTGGTTGCTATGAGTGGTTATTATGGTTGTTATGATGAGTGGTAGCTATGTTGGTTGTTGTGATGAGTGGTTGTTATGAGTGGTTGTTATGATGATGAGTGGTTGTTATTGAAGGGAATACATTTACATATTTTTCACTAGGCATATTTCTATATATGTTTGCTTTTAAAAATATGTTAGTTAAGTATATTATGTGTATAATCCATTTCCGCGGTCAACACCATCAGGGTGTGCAGCTGCAAAGTGTGGGCGGCTACCAAACCATGGCGACCGGCATGGGCGTCTCCAACCACGATTTTTTGGCCATGGCAAACCGAGGGAAATGAGTATCATGCCCAACTGATGCAATTTCAGGATGGCGCGAAGATTGGTTTTTTAGCAGTTTTCATTTTGATGAATTGAAAAATCTACAAAAAGATTGCCCAACCAATCTTGGGGAAACTTGTTCAAACCCCATTCAAACAAACTTACGTGGGTTGCGGGATTTTGCGTTTTCCTTTTCGATGCGCACCAGAAACACATTTAGTTTCGTGTTGCTGGTGGTTGGTTCCTATTTGGGGATGTTCCCAACCGCGACGAAGACACCGGGGTACGAGCGGGATGTGGGGATACAACGGAACGGGTCATGGTTTATCTTGGCGGCCTCAGGGTCCTCCGGCAATCAAGCTGCATGTCCAAAGATCCCAAGTTGTCCATGAAGGGTAGGCTACGGTTGGCTGTTAGAATTTGGAGCAAACCAGAGGGAAACTGTGACGGATGGCTGCCGATCAAAAAAAAACACATTACGATAAAGAGGGTATACTGCAGCTAGGACCCCTTAATTCCCCAACCAGTGACCAACCATTCACCAACCAGCAACCAACGACTAGGCCTCCCAGGGCTCAGTGACCAACCACTGCCGCTGCCAGGTCCATGGCTGGTACAAAGAGATCGTGGCCAAGATGATCGTCCGCATGCAGCGCAACGTGGGGAACTTCGTGCGCGACTTCTGGCGTTGCCCAGCTGGTGCAGCTGGTGATGCAGAGAATCCATGGGAATCCATGGGTTTTTCACACGATTTGTGCAATATGGGGGTTTCTCAAAATAGGAGACCCCCCAAAATGGCTGGTTTATTAATTACTATAAATGACTATTAGTGGATGATTTAGGGGTACCCCTATTCTGAGAAAGCACCATATGGTTGTGGCAATATATGGGGTTTCTTGAATTGGAAGACCCCCCCAAAAATGGTTGGTTTACTACTAGAACTAATATTGGATGATTTGGGGTACTCCCCTTTTCAAAATCGACATATGGAAAGACCAGCGCCAGTTTCGGGCAAACCGAAAAGTGATTTACTGTGGAACAGTGGGGTGTTGATAACTGGAAAATCACATGGTCGATGATGATATGTGATCATTGGTGATTGTTGGCTATGAAGCACCAGTTTTACCAACCATTAATCAATAGTATTGTTGGTGCTTGTTCCCAATGATGAGTAAAATAGTTTGACATATACTCATCATTTAACATTAAAAGCTGTTTAGTCCGTGGTGTGAAGCACGAATTGTTTTCCTGAAGATATAGGGATGGTTCGTTGATTAACAGATATTTTTCAGAGAGGTTCAAACCACCCAGCAGAGCTGATATTTCCTGACCATGATGGTACCAAACCTGTTATGGCTACGGGTCAGTTCACCCTATACCTCTGGTGTACTGTCGCACCCCTGGAGTACTGGCATTAACCTTCTTATATCCTTATGTTCCCTTTCCTTGTCGATCATGCTCCCCCAGTATTGATGGCCACTATTGACCCATGGCCTTGTTAACCTAAAATTGTTGGTTATCTAACCTATTATCATTCCCTATTACTTATTATCCGCTAAGGGTTATTATCAACTAATTAGGGAACGATAATACCTATTATAAACCAAGGTTATAAGCTGTTATGAACCTACTATTGTTGGTCATAAACTCATTATTATTGTTCTCGGATACCTATGTGGATGATAGTAGCCTACTATTCCATATTGGTAATGACTAATATCACATTATCCGATCACTATTAACCAGTAGGTTTTAGCAGGTTTGCCACTGTTGATTATTATGTACCAGTTATTACCTGTTTTTATAACCCATTATTTAGCCACTTATTATTACTACGGGTTATCATTAACAACTAATAACTAACGGTCATTACTAATCCTAGTATTGCTGGTATTTATAAACTCATTCCTAACCATTATTAACCCAGTACTAACCTATTATTGCCACTATTAGTTGTAATTCCTAATATCAGCTGGTTATGTATCCTAGTATTGCTGGTTATTAACCCATTACTAACCTATTTTCAACCCATTACTAACCTATTACTAACCTACTATTACCACTATTAGTTGTAATTCCTAATACCAGCTGGTTATGAATCCTAGTATTGATGGTTATTGACCCATTACTAACCTTTTTTCAACCTATTGCTAACCGTTTGTTCACCTGTTATTGCTGGTTCCTATTGCCCCATCGCCAGCCGTTGCCCCGTGACCCTGCTGGCTGAGGTTTGCCTGGAGTGCCGTCAGATGGTGCAGGTTGCGGGCTTCACTATGGCTCGCGCCGCCATGGGTTACGAGTGAGTCGTGAGGATGATCGAAGAATGGTGGAGTGAATTGGTGGTGAAGAATGGCCATCATACTGGTTATAGTGGTTAATAATGGTTCATTATAGTGGTTAATAATGGTTCATTATAGTGGTTACTAATCGTTATATAGTATTGGTGGATAGTGGTCAGTATTGGTTGATAATGGTATAGTATTGGTTGATAGTGGTTGATAATGGTTCGGAATGGTCAAAGATGGTCATGGAGTACAGGCTATGATTATAATATCTTCACCAAAAAGTCATTGTTTCTTTTTTGCTGGCTATAATGGTTAATAGTTGTTAGAAATTGTAGTAACCATGTACAACTATATAGTCAGATTAAATGATAGTTAACCATCATAGTAGTTATTCTCAATAGTCATTAGCTGCTTCATGGTTGTCAAAAAAAACAGTGGTTACAGTAAATATGATTAGTTAGTGGTTCCAGATACGTACACTAAATCGTAGCTGTTAAACTTCAACTCAATGGTTTGTTGACAATTCACCAGCAGTATGTGACATCCCGAAATGGTTTGGTGCGTAAATCAACCTTGGAAACATGTTTCAGGCGCTATCATTCAGGCCAAGGTTAGTCCGTTCCCACCTAGGGAGGAAAAATCCGATCCTCAGTGGATGAACAGTTCACCATCATCATGTGGCTGTTTCTCAAAATGGGGTACCCCCAAATCATCCATTATCATCCATTATCAACGATCTGTAGTAATAAACCACCCATTTCGGGGGACCCCTATGACTTGAGAAACCACCATGTGCCATGAATGGTGGGCAGAAAGGCTACAGGGTAAACTCACCAGCAGTGCGCTGGCTTCGCCATCAACCCATTGGCTTGTTGCCACCATGGAGTTTCCTTCAGCTAGGCATCAATCTGCAGTGACCTGGAAGTGGCTCAAAGCCGGGAATGGGCTTTGGTCGCATTTTGGGACTAGAAGGATGCACTAAACTGCAGGGTTGGCTCCTCCAGCATTGGTTATGGCTCTTCCAGGTTTCTTACTTGAATATTCCTACCCGGCAATGGGCCAGATTTCGATCACCATCAATCATCATCAATCAACAAACCTCAGCTGACCACTCAGCGTTCTTCGCTCGCCCTGGCAAGGTTATTTCCCCAGAGTTTGCGACGTGCCGTTTCTGCTCCTCGTGTTTTTCGCGACCATTTCGACAGGCGCCCAGAGCTCTGTGGCAAGGGCAGGGCACAGAACTCGGATGGTTACTGAAATGGCTGTGGGTCAATATTAATCATCAATAATGGTGGTTAATAGCCAACAAAACTAGAGGGAAAACAATGGTTAATGATGGGGAACCAGGGGTACGGGGTTTTGACCCACAGCCAAATTGAATCAGGGTCTGAACAACTGAATCAGTTGCAGTTTGCAAGGAAACACAGCATACAGTACAGTCTATCACTCTATCCACAACAAAAAAACATAGCCTCTAGTGGTGACTCAACTGATCAAGCAGCTGATTCCCACAATGCTTGTTTGTAGAACATGGAAGGTAGCAAACATACCTCACCATATCTTTCATCTTGTGTGGCAAGATGGTGATCTGCCGGTAGGACAAATTGGCTGACATTTCAGAACTTGGTCACTTCGGCATCATGTCTTTATTTGACAAAATGGTTCCACTTTTCGAACAGGTAGGGAAGGGGAAAAAACATGTAATGTAGATAATAAGATTTACACATAGGTATCTAAGTATGTATGCACATACCATTTGACCATCGCGTCAGTTTGAAGACGCACGCACACATAGGCGTAGCAGATGTTTGTTGACGAACGAGGGAGTTACCCTCGGAAAGCGATATGTTTCCACATTAAGACATCAAGATACAACTTGAGGAGTAAACAAATCAGCAACGGAAGCGAAATTTACGTTTTGAAACGATCCTAGGTTATTGCTACGTTTTAGATGTTGAATTCAGTAGTTCGCTGAATGTGTGTTATGTTCATTGATCTTTATTGATCCTTTGTTAGCACTTCGGACTTTGGTCCTCCAAAGGGACGACTGGAACTGTCCGCGCGTCACTCTCTGCTGAGGGCCCATCATTTTCTCTACTTCAGACACTTGGCAGAACTTGGATCTCTCTTGGATCACTCCTTCCCGCCCTGTCGCTGCTATGGAGCCCCGGTGTCCATGGGGTACCCCCTCAACCACCACATGTTGCCACCTGCTAGAAAAAGGAGAGCAGCAACACACTCAAGGCAGGTTGGCCAGTGTACGTTTGCAACCAAAGCAACATAGGTAACTTGACTATGATTGATGTTGATGCTAAGTGGGATGATCCACAAATGGTGTTTGTGGCCGAAATTTGCTTTTTCCCCATGGCAATGCGATCTTGGGACCGTCGCCGCAGGCAAACACAAATCCGCTCCTGCCAATAGTTGGGTCCCTCCCCATTAGTTATCCCATGTATATGGATTACTCGCATCCCTTTTGGGGGATACCATTGGCTACAGCCAGTGTGGCGCAAAGGTTTAGGTGGCCTTCAGGCTGCTTCTTCCCAACCAATTTTTGATTGATTGCCTACTTTTTGATTGCAGATGCGGGTGGTCCAACAGTGAAAATACTCCACACGCCAAGGCTTTTGAAGGAAGCCGGTTGTTTGCCGGCCCATGTTCAGAGCCCACGTTCAGCGATGCACATGTAACACCCTTTGCTGGTTGACCTTAGACCTTCTTCCTAAAGACAATAGACAATGGACTTCCAGTGGTGGAATGCCATTGTTGGTTCTTGGTAAGTCACCAGCTTTTTAACCTCAAATCATTGTTAACCCATATGATTAGCCTTGTTTTTTCTAGAATTACCCAGATTTACTTCCTTTCTTAGTAATCAATGGAGTTACCATGGAGATTTCCCTATGTTCAGCATGTAAATCACCAGCTTAGGGACCAATCTGATTCAACATGGCAGCCATGGCTGCGATTTTTTTGTTTCCAGGTCCTGTTGCCAGCCACTGAGCTGGTGGAAGTCTACTTTGGCTACGCCATGCGAGCAGCCTTCTGTGCTCCGGAGACACGATGGTGATGAGGGGGCCAGGATCAGTGGTGCCTGGTAGTAACCACCTCACCACCTGGTCGTGATTGTTCATCGTTGGTAGTAACTACCAAGTAGTGCTTGTTGTGTCAATGGGTTGTGGTTAGAGGCCGGTGCTGCTGCTGTTGTCGCTGTTGACGGTCTGGCTGCTGTGCTCGGTATGGCCTGGCTCATCACCAGGAATCAGCTGCGGGCAAAGTCCGATGGCAGCCTTGCAGCCGAGCCAGTTAGCCCACGATCTGGAATACCCAAGGCCAACATCTTTGAGTTTTTGGGCATGCTGGTTTTTGCCCACGAGCGGAGTGGCGAACCACTCTTTGTTTCAATTGTTTGATTGATTGCCTGCAATTGAGTGTGGTCTCTTGCTGGTGATAAAGTGACTCAAAGTGATATCATGTCTGAAGCTGCATTTGCCCTAATTATTAGCTAATTGTGCTGCCATGTGCTGCCAATGTCACTACTATACCATTTGTATCTACTTGTGTTTCTTAGCTTGTCATTTCCAACGCTTCCTGTATTTCCGGACGTGCCTTATAGCTGCGGTTGCAATTTTTAGATGAGATGTTTCTCATGTTTCAAGATTGAGCTGCTACGTGAAAATCCATAGCTCGAAGTCCCTGAATCTAATGTTTATTGGTATTGTGACAATCGTCGTTTTTTGAGTTGTCATTGCTTTTAGTATTGTGAAAATAGATGGTAAATCATGAGCGATTTATGGTTGAACTGAGGGTGGATTGTTGATATGGATCTGCCATTACAGTAGTTACTCTCCGGCAAATTCCTCTTAAAACTGGTGATGTTTTACTTCCAGGTGAGTTCCGACCTCCCTTTATCGTTGTTGCAGTCGTGGAATATGCTTTGGAATATGGCTATGGGTCAAAATTAACCAGCCAATAATGGGGAATAATGATATAACCAACAAAACTATAAGGGAAACAATGGTTAATGATAGGGGAACCAGGGGTACAGGGTTTTGACCCACTGCCATATGAGTCTCCTATGTGCGTGGTGCAGGAGACTCTCGGATTGCAATGGGCCCTACTGGCCCACAGCAGGCGATTTTGTGCTGCTGTTACGGCCTCGTGGTTCCAGCCGCTGCCGTTCAGCCGTTGCCATTGGTACTTGTAGCTGACAATGTTTTCATGCGAACTGTCAATAGTGGTCAGTAGTGGTTGGAAATGGTGCGAAATGTTGGTAGGGCTCAGCCGCTCAGCCTATTGAAATGGCTGGCAAGAATGATTGAGAGCCCCAAAAGCCACAAATCTTGACATATTCAGCTGCGAACCAGTTGGCTCACCCAATCGCTATAGAATCAGGGTAGTCGTCAAATAATCACCGCGAGTTCATTTAGCTGCGAGCAGCAAAATCCTAGGGGCTGCAGGATTCATCCTCCAAGTCCACGAGAAAAATCATTTAATTAGTTCTGATTTGCGCGAGTCTTGAGTTGGTTTTTGCTTCTATGTTGCTCAGCCGGTGACGGAACTGTTCAGTGTCCTGATTGGTATTGTGCCAAACAATTCCATTGAAGTACTTGGCAGTGGGTCAAAACCCTTAGTCCCCCTGGTTCCCCAGACTATTCACCATTGTTTTCCTTATAGTTTTGTTGGTCATTATCCCCCATGAAATTGGTTGGTGAACTGCTTGACCCAGCTCGCCACTTGATCACATCCCACGTCACCATTTTTAGCAAACAACTTGCAGCAAGTGCATCCCAAAGGCTGACTGCTCACTTCTGTTTTGGACGCAACCACAGAAGATGCGTGTAGCAGTGAGCAGTCTATATGGCTATGGGTCAAGCAGTTAACCAACCAACTAATAGAGGAGAATCACCCAACAATCATAGGGAAACCAATGGTTGATGATAGGGGAACCAGGGGTACGGGGTTTTGACCCACATGTTGTTTTGGGAGGCATGTGAAGTGGTGAAACTATTGTGTTTGTGTCTTGCGTGTGTTTCCCGACGTTTTGCGTGAAGGGTTGCCTATCCTGTCCACCACATCACAGGGTTTCCTTGTACAACGTGATTGATTGTTGTTAACCCATCATCAATCATAGCAGCTATCGACCATTTTGATTCCCTGCTTCCCAGTATGAACTCAATATCAACCATTAACATCCACTATCCATTATCAAACATCCACTAACCATCACTAACCAGCAACAACACTGGTTATCACAGCTGGGAAGCATCCACTATCCATTATCAATAACATCTCACTGGTTATCACAGCTTGCTTTCATCAACCCCATCCACCACCATTTCCCAGTGATGTCAACCACCGAGACTTTCCGACCTCCCGGGGGAGCTGTCAGGCACGCCACCCCGGCATTGATTCTCTTCGCAGTACTGCTCTCTATCAGGTGGACAGCGACAGCGCTGCTCTATGGCGAGCTGGGTCAAGCAGTTAACCAACCAAAAATGGATGATAATGACCAACAATATAGGGAAAACCATGGTTAATGATAGGGGAAGCAGGGGGACTAAGGGTTTTGACCCACAGCCCTATGGCTTCCAGCCAGACCATCCAACCACCCGATATCCATGGTGGCCATGACGTTGTTTTCCTTATACATGTGGATGTTTGCTTGCACATATGGGGGGTTCTCAAAATAGGGGAACCCCAAATCATCTCGTATTGATCATTTGTAGTAATTAGCCAACGAAAACCAATCATAACTTTTGGGTTCCCAGGTTTAAGACCTATATGGGGTGAGCTGGGTCATAGCCAATCATCCAAAAAATGGGTATGTGAACATCCCAGCCAAGACTGGTTTGGCAATTTGGGGATGTTCATCAAGTGTATAGGGTATTGACCCACAGCCATGTACATACGGATTTCAATATATTATTTCAGTTATGTACATGCACAGGTATATGTATGTGTACTAAATGCAAAAGTAAATGTAAGGCAAGTGCAGGTAACGTAGGTTGTAAATAACAGGCAACTGCAAAACTTGTAGCCAACAGGTAGTTCCCTCCAATTACACATCTTCAAGACTAGCTATAACTGTACCTACCTGGAGATATGTAACTGGTAACTACCCCGCTGGTTCTGCTCATACCAAGGAGTTACCTCCAGGGAGACCCCACCAGGGAGACCCAGCCTTGCAGCTGCGCAGTGGGACCAGCTGGTTCGTGCAGAAGTTCTTCAGTGCACCTCCACTGCAACCAGGGCAGGAGCTGAGGGCGGGGACTGGTTGCTGGCAAGGCTCCATCCCCCCTGGCAGGTACGTGTACCCTTAGATAACATGTCGATGCTGACAAAGTTGGAGCGGAGGTGGCGAGGTGTCGACGTTGATGCCCTTGGGGAAACCAAACATGAATGGATTCAAACAGTGGCTGTTTGTGTGTGTTCATGCAGTATGATGCAGTATGATGCAGTATCTATGACCCAAGAAAGCTCATAGACTGCTTCGCATTTTGCTGGCCCCAGCAAACAAACCCAAATGGATTCAAGTGTGAGAAACCATGTTCTGGATTCTGGCCTCATAAAGAGGCATCCGTGTGATTTGTTGTTTCCTGCATTGATCATGCGAGGCGGACCGCATGATCACAGTACTCTAATTTGTTGGTCATGTCGAGAAGATGGTTGGTACATGATCATGTTTTTTCCATCAGGGCAACTGACCTCCCATGTACTCCCAACAACTCACCCCAGCACCCCTAAAGTGCATACATTCTCACGCAAGGTTTCTGATGGTTTCTGATGGTTTCTCATGGTTTCTCATGGTTTCTGGGGACTTTGATGTTGGAAAATCGATCATCATATATGCCAACAAACTGCCTGTGAAACTGAGATCCAGGAGCCAAACCGAAGAGATCGGCGGCCGGAGCCTCTGAGAGATACGTACGAAAGGTTGAGTTGCGATGAATGACTGAAATCAGTGGACAGAACTAGGGAATCAAGGAGTCGCTTTATGGGTTTGGTGAGACCAAGATGGTTGATATTCTATGACCAAGAAGTTCTTCGCAAAAGCCCTGAAACATGGTACTCAGCACATACAGTAGCCTCAAGCGGATGTCCCGTGAGAGTTCTTTGCATTGGCATTGTTATTGGTCAGGTGGAGTTGCGAGATAGCCCCCCCTGATTAGGACTCACGTTGTCGACAGAATCTACTTGCTGGCGGTGGCGGAACTTGGGGTTGACTTGGCTAACCCAAGCATTATCCATGGTTGCATCAACTATAGTGATAATCATGAAGCATGGTCAATGCGTTCTTAACTACGATAGTTTTGATCAGTTATCGTCAGTCTAATACGTTAATAAGATGGTCGTTCCTAACTACTTCAGCTTCTTCAGTTACATTATCTTGTTTTTTCATTACAATCTTCACAACACTGAATAGTTATCGTCATTCACTTCTTTCATCAATGGGTCCTGTGTTTTTCATTTGATGCCATTGCAACCTGGGACACTCACATCAATGCAAAAATGTCCAGAAGTGTTGTCCCCCCAACCATTAGTGCTTTCCAAAGTTGCCCAGCTCCGCTTCGGCTTGATGGAACACAGGTTTGGTTTGGATCTTGTGGAAATCCGCATCTAGGGCAACAGCCTGGTTCTGGACGATGATGCCGTTCAAGTCATGATTGATGGTTAGTGTTCAATAGATGTGTGCATGCATCAATTTTGTACACATTTGCGGGTGCTAGTTTGATGTAGATATGCATATGTTTGGTTGTAATCAAGGTATGTCCGTGCTCACGAAAACCCGTGGCTGCCAGATGTTTGCGTAGTTTGAAGATTGGTCAACCATTGCAACTATCATTCATGGAATCAAAGACCTAGCCACCGCAGTATCCTTGTCACAATTGCATCATTTTTGCGTCATCACCTCCCGTCATTGCTGCGACTGCTTTTCTTGTGTTCGAGTTTCCCAGCAATGCTGTTGCTGTTCCTGCTACCTTCGCGTCTGCTTTTCTCGAGTTTTCCTAATTAACCGTTCCTTTTCCTGCTACTTTGTGAGTTTTTCCTGCGAATTAAGGATTAATGGTTGCTTTTCCTGTTCGTAGCTCCTGGTTGCAGCTATTTCTGCAGCAGTGGGAGCAGTGCACCAGATCCGCTCCCAACGAAACGGCTTGTGTAGCTGCTCAGGTACGCCATTCATATCTTTACGCACAGCCTTTGTGGCGTTTCTGGGCCGATACTTGGGGGGTTTTGGTGGCGGTAAATGCTGCTATTGCTCCCTGGAAAATTCCTTTGGAAGTGGAGAATCCACCATTTGTGGCTGGTTTAACTTTCAAAGTGGTGATTTTAACTTTCGGGTTGGTTTGCCGGAGTGTAAGTGATCCAATCATGGACGGAATAGTTGGTGAACATTGGTAAACATAGTTTTTGTATATGAGGGACCTTGATCCAAATGTTTTCACTGCTCTTTACAGTGATTTGGTGCAAACGAATCAATGTTGTCCACTTGGTCCGCACAGCATCTCACCAAAACAGACAACACGTTGAAAACGATGGCATTTACAGTGCTTTGAGAGCACACATCAAAACAGCAAAGGTACAGATTCAGTACGTGATGATTTCGGAAGTCAACCATCTAACTTCAGAGAGCCTGATGGTAAGATGTGGAAGTATTTCCAGTGTCATGGCAACGCTACTTCCCAACCTGTAGGCATGCCTGCGGCTATCATTGGCAACAGCCACATTCGTGCATGGCAAGCTCCAAACTCCCAGAGCCTCCCAGAGCGTGTGAAGTCCTCAATGGTAATGTCGCAGCCAAATTTCTATTGGCTATGGGTCAATATTAACCAACCAACTAATGGGGGATTTCCACCAACAATAACAGGGAAAACAATGGTTAATGGTGGGGAACAAGGGGTACGGGGTTTTGACCCACTGCCCTATGGGAAATCTGTCCCAGTCTCCAGGTGTGCAATCGATTCGCTGCTGCTATGGCCATACTTGGCGGTTTGGCCGCTGGGCTTGCAACTGCCATGCCATCTCATTGGGTCCAACTGATAGCTGTGGGATGTGCCGGTCTGTACCTGGCAAGGCGAGCCTCGCTGTGGCCCGTGAGAAGTAACAAGCGATGAGCGTCAATCATCAAATGATTGATTAATATTATTGATATTGATAGTATGTCGGTTCAGTTGGTTGACTAGTATAATCATCCTTATTCACAGCAATGATTTATTGCATTCAACCATCACTGAGTATCATACTATCATGAACCATAATTTCATCACTATGGATCATGGTGAAATTATTAGGTTACTCACTACTAATCATCACTATCATCACGATCATTAACCACTGACTATCATTAGTCATCATTCTTCCGTTGCACGAATCTCAGCCTCAAAGAGCCGCATTTGCATCATTCGCATCGATCTCCCATTGCTCAGCTGCAACACCGCAGTTGAGCTTTGGCTCCGGAGATCGTCATGTGGCTGAGCTGTTGATGTTAGTGTTGATAAGCAGTCAAACATCCATGACTGCTTGTTCACAATGATTCATAATCATCTTAAACATACAGTTGTAGTGGTCAATACTGATTGACCAATGTTAACTAAGGCTATGCAATGCTATGCATGACAATTGTGCTGAATCCTGGCAATTGCTGGTCAGCTTTACGGATTGTGGAACAACGCCCAGAGGGAAGTGACAGCCCGCAGGTGCTTGTTGTGCTCGGCAGTGGTGGCTTCCTCTTCAAAGGATCCAGTCATATCCTGGTTATCTCCTCTTGTATGTCCTCTTCAAATGTATATTTTGTTGGTGTTTGGTATACGATTGTATTCATTCTGTATTCATGTGTGCCCATGTATATACTCATATCTATATATATATATATATTATACATTTTTTTGGTACATATACTACTTTGCAGATACATGCCCATACATGCACACACACACACATATTTGTATATAATTTATTGGAATACACATGTATACATACACATACACATATACATGTACATAAATAAATAGATATGTATATATATATATATAAGCAAGCTCCTCTGATTGTGGCTTACATTGGCTTACGGCCATCGATATCCCAACCCTCGAATGCCAGCATTGCTTTTCAGGTCTGGTTCGCAACCTTCGTCCGATGCCCAGCTGGCCGTGCAGGATCATGTTATTGTTTTGGTTGGATCATGGTGGTTGACAACTTGTCGGTTAGGATGATCAAGCATCATGGATGATTATCCCGAGAGTGTACCTTTGTACATCAACCCCATAACTAACTTAATCACGAACTCTTATTTGCACACTGAAGTATGGTACCCCAAAAATGGTGCCCCTTTTGGGAAAATGATCGGCCAATGTTTGGAATGCCATTTGCGGCACCAAAATCTCTCAACGGATGCAGATGCCCCCGTAGCTATGACACTCTGGTGAATTGACCTGGCAATGCAAAATCACAGTTTGTAGCTGGTTTGCGAGGGTTTGCCGAAAGAAATGCTGATTTTCCACTGCCAAGTCAGTTCACTAGAGGGTAATGAGATTGGATGAAACTTTCTATGAACTGCTCCTGCCCCCTTCCGCCTCTATGAGGCGAGTTTTGAATTTGGCTCCTTGTCTTCCCTGCGATCTCATGTATAGAATGTGAAAAGATCATGACTCGAGAGATAGAGTCTTCCCATCTAACAGTATTTTGAACGGAGTCAAGCATGTCCTGGCCAGAAAAGAAAAACCTTAAGATGTTCCATCGGTTCAAGAAACAAGCTTAGATATTTTCTTGCAGAAACCTGATATTCAACTGAACTTTTGTTTTGAAGGAACAGAAGCAAATAAGAATGACAAAGAAAGTCTGGGATTTCCAGTGAATTGAAAATTACAAATCCTAGCTTTGCAACTGCTCATTTCCAATCATCGTCGGGCAACCAACATGTCCCCACAATCATTGGTAATTATTCTCCGTGCCGTAATGAGCCATGACCCACCATTACTTTCCATTATCAACCAGTATGAGCTCTTAACGATGATGACTGTCCATTACACAACTCCTGACCATCATGAACCACTCATTTACCAACTAGATTACAAACTGATTCGGCATTATTTACCATGACTAAACATCATTGTATAATATCAAGCATCATTGGCAATTCTTCGCGATGTCAATGTATATGATTGTGGGTCAAAACCCTTAGTCCCCCTGGTTCCCTGATCACCATTATTTTCTCTATAGTTGGTTATTATCCACCATTACTGGTCAGTTAATATTGACCCAGCTCGCCATATAGTTGGTATATCCCCGATAATCGATAGTTATCATCCCCTATTATTAACCATTAGCCAGCTAGTTAACCATTGGTTGGCACATGTTGAAACCCCCAGCCATGGCGGTCACACCCTGTGGCACACCCCAAAGCCATGACCCAGCTCGCCATATCGGTGGTATGTTCCCTATATGCTTGTTGCTTATCATCCCCTGATTATCAACCATGAACCAGCTGGTTGATCATTATTTAACCATTCATCATGATGATTCAACCACTAGTGATCATTATATCAATAAGCCATAAACCAGCTATACAATTAAGCACTAGTGATGGCTTATTGATCATTATTTAACCATTCATTAGCCACTATTAACCACTCTAAACCATCAATTAAACACTATAAATCACTATCAACCTAGCCACTATGAACCACTATAAAACCATGAATTAAGCATTATCAACCAATCATTCACCACCATTAGCCACTATACACTATGAATTAACCCCTCAAACCCATTCATTAGCCACTATTAACCACCATTATTAGCGATTATTATAACCACAAATTCACCACGAATTCACCACGAATTCACCACAAATTCACCACGAATTCACCACGGATTCACCACGGATGGCCACTTTTAAGCACCATAACCACCACGAAGTCAACCATCGGCTGCTTGGTTCTGCGAGCTGCCCCAGCGACAGCTCTGAGGCGGAAGTCCTCACGTACGACCTCAAGGGTTGGCCACGAAGCTCAGGGCGAGACGTAACCGGTGTCCGTTGGTGAGCCCCGCCCAGGGAAAGTGTAGCTACTATGGGGTGTAACCACCAGCCATGGGTCAATATTAACCAACAAATAATAGCTGGTTAATGGTTAATAATAGGGGATGATAACTATCAATTATAGGGGATATACCAACTGTATGGCCATGGGTCAATATTAACCAGCAATAATGGGGGATAATTAGCCGTTAATAGTAGGGAA
>VSDK01011369.1:3078-56583 GCA_009767595.1 Symbiodinium kawagutii | reverse complement strand
TAGGGAAAGCAATGGTTAATGATAGGGGAACCAGGGGGACTAAGGGTTTTGAACTAATATGGTGGTTTCTCAAAATAGGGAGCCCAACAAATGGTTGGTTTATCTCTACTAGATTGTTAATATAGGATGATTTGGGGGTACCCCTATGACTTGGGTTTTGGAGGAATTGGTGGTTTCTCAGAATAGGGAACCCCCAAGTTATGGATGGTTTATTTCTTTAAATGACTAAGATTTGGGATGATAACTGGGGGTACCCCTATGACTTGAGAAACAGCCATGTAGTAGATACAACAATGTCAGTTACTATAATGATTGGGCTTGATCAACTACTGATAGTAGGTTAATAGTTGCCACTATTTATGATACAAAATGATACAACAACAGTAGCTACTATTAACCACTAGAAACCAACCACTATAGCCATCCCAGTTGGGTGTGGTTGATAGTCTCGGCCAAGCTATGGTTGATGAGGGTCTGTTTACAATGTTTATGGTGAATAAAAGTGTTTATGGTAATCTTTATAGCTATCCCTATGCTTCCAGTTACCATATTACTAGTGGGTAACCGACCTCCAACAACAATGGTACCAGCTGGTTTCCTACTATGTCATGGCAACTGGAAGCATAGGGTATGGTTGATGACTTTTTGTTTATTGAGTTTATGCCGAATGAAATCATGTGTTTGGTGAATACTGCGTTGAGTACTGCATGCTTCATACTGAATGATGAATGGGCTAAATTGATGGATAATGGCTGCTGAAACATGTCAAGAATGGCCCATAGTGATGAACTGACAAATGCTTGTTGCGGCATCAGTGAGTGGCCTTGGGTGAAGCTACCATCAGCTAATCCCCGCGCCAAAGTGAGGGGTTTGGATCTTCAATGTATTAGGGTACTCTCAAGGAATCTAAACATCCATAGACATCCAATATTGCTACCAATATCATTGGTAAAATCCATATTACTAGTGGATTGGAATCCATTCCTTTCCAATTGTAAACGATTTGACATCTAGAATCTAGTGCAGGTGGGTCAAACATGGTTTCACCGTATGTATATCACCTATATATATATATATATATATGTATGCACATTGACATGATATACCCATGCAGCATGTATAAACTATCTACAATCCATCCGATATCATTTGGATCAGCCGTGGGTCTCCAAGGAGTGCGCTTCGATACGGCATGTGTGCTCGTTGGGCGCCCCAGCGGATACGCCGCGGCAGCCGGAGCATTTTTTCATCAACCAGAGCTCGAGGTTGCTCATATCTATGAGCCAAGCTGTAGAGCCACAATGGAACTGATAGCTGTAAGCCTTATTATGTGGCTATGGGTCAAGCAGTTAAGCATCAATAAGAGGGGTTAATAACCAACAAAACTATAGGGAAAACAGCCTGGTTAATGATGGGGAACCAGGGGGACTAAGGGTTTTGACTCACTGCCATGTTAATGAAAACCTATAGCTCTATAATACCAATAGCCACCAGTGAGTTCAAAAGCCATAGAATCAAACCCCCTAGCTACAGTATATCTTAACATGATTCATCAATCAGTAGAAGCATGTTCAAACCCAGAGTGTTGCCACTTCTGAGGAGCGTACTGGTTTATTTGTAACCCGTTATAGACGTATTGACCAACAAGTAGACCCAGGACCATCAAAGAGGGAGTCCACTCCAGGGGAAACTCCGACCTTTTGGGCATAAGCCCAATCAATCGGGCGCTTCTTTGTCTTGGGTCAACATTCACAGGAGAGCCAAGGTTGAGGTGGGGAGCTGGCATCATTGGGTGCCTTGCCACTGGGGTAGTAGCTGCCAGTGGCTACCCCCCGTTCAGAACTGCGGTAAATACTGATTCCAGGGGTTAGTTGATGGTTGGTAAGCATGGTTAGCAATCCGTAATGATGGTTTATAGTGGATAATGATGGCTAGTGATGATCGTTACACTGAACAGTTGATGGTTGGTGACACCAACTGGGGGTTCCAATGATCGTGCATGGTCGTTTCGACGCATTTGCAATGTTGCTGCTTCGCTCGCTACAGGAACAACAGAATATAGCAAGAAATCCAAAGATCACAATAGCCATGACTGCAGATCCAAAATGATCTCTAAATGGAATTATCTACAATATATATATACATATATATATATATTTACATTTATAGACGTGTATATAAATATATATTTACTTATGTATATATATATGTTTACATAAATATATTTACAAATGTGCAAATACACATATATATGCACATACACATATATATATATATATATATCATGTATGTTTCATGATGTATATGATAAATATAAGATATATATATATTAACCATTCACCATGCCACAAAACTATTCAACTTTCGCAGCTTCAGAAGTTGGCACTTGCTCATGTCGCAACAGCCCCTCCTGCCGCTGGCTTGCCTGAAGAGCGTTGCAGAGTTGTCAGGCAAGAAACAAAGAGCAGGTGCATCATGAAAGAAAACAAGCAGCAATCACCCAGCAGCTATGAAATAATCATTGGTAAATGATAGAGTAGCAGTCAGGTTATCATGATCAACAATGAAATCATAGATTCAAGAAAGTAGGTGTGCATTAAAGAGTGAACGAACAACTATTTGCAGGGGATTCAAGGAGCGACCGGTAATAACTAAAAGCCAGCAATCAGCCAGCCATTTGCAGTTGTCATCAAACGTCATGATCACCGAAAACCAGCAGTCCACCAGAGATCCAACAGCAATCAAGAGTATTAGTAAAAACCACGACCAATGATTAGAAAACGTCAGCAATCAAAGAATCAATGAATTGTTCATCATGATTCCAGATTGCTGTTTTCCTTGTATTTTTTGAAGCATCAAACATCAACAACCAGCAGACTTGGAAGCTGTCATTTGCTGAGAAGAACTGTGCAGCGATCAGGGTGGACCATTTTCAATAATGGTAAGTATCAATCAATGATCAAAGATAAGCAAATATACGTGACGCCTGTTGTTGCTTGTTGAGAACCAATAATAAGCAATGATTAGTGGTGATTGATAGTTGTTAGTGACCAACAATAAGCAATCATGAGGGCTGGTTGTTAAGAAACAATCAGATGCAACGATCATTGGTACGAACCACAAATAAGCAACAGTTTGTAATGTTGGCAACCAAAATACATCCGCTATAATGGTTTCGAAATGTATGCAACCAACAACGAACAACTATGAGTGATGGCTCATCAGTGCGTTTAAAAAACCAACAGTAAGAATTAGTTGGCGATGGTTGTTGGCCGTGGATAAAACTTCGCAACCAGTAACCATTGTTGACATGGTCCATCATACCTCATGCCTGGGTATCTCGTTGGGATTCGAAGGATTCTGGCATGAAATACCAACGTATCCTACGTCCTTACTTGTAACACATATGTTATGATATGTTTAGATAGATGTATACGACACACACACATATTTACACATGTGTACCTCTGCATGTATGTAATGCAATGTACTGTAATGCAATGCAATGCAATGTAATGGAATGGAATGTAATGTGATGTGGCATGATATGATGTGATGTAATGTAGTGTAGTGTAATGTAATGTAATGTATGTGTTGATTTTTTGTTTATTTACTTATTGTTTTTTGTTATTTTTTTTAATTAATGTTATTTACTATTGATTTATCTATTTGTTTGTTTTTCATTTACATACATTAACATTTGCATAGCTTACAAACATGTTTATACATAGACGTCCAATCATCTATTTATACATGAACATGTGTGTAGATATCCGCATTACTTGGGTTGCTATGTGTTCTGTTGATTCATGGGTCATTGACAGCGTTTACAAACCCAAGAACAGCAAATGAATACTTGTGGGGCCAAAAACGAGCAGGTGTTGAAGTAATATGCCGCTCAAAACTTAACAAATGTAAGACCGTAAACAAGTGAATCAAGATGCATACACCATCAAGCTTGACTTAGCCAAGCTTAACCCATGAATGAACATCTACGAACGAAGATTCCTGGGAGAGCGTAGGGCATGTGTTCACCCAGCTGTTAGGCAATCCGCCTGCAGTGTACGCTTTGTCCTTGACATGCAGAAGCTTTCATGTACCTGCGCCAGGCACCAGGGAAAACGCTAAACGATGTCTGAGAAGTGGCAAGCACGGCCGTCGTTTCTGAATTCCTGGGTAGGGATTTTGCAATGGTGAAGTTGTTGGACAATACCAAGTGCAGAGATTTATGTTGAAGTTGTTGGACAAAGATTTTGAAGCTACTCGTACCAACTAATTTAGTTAGTTGGTAAAGGAACACTGGTGAAGCTTACGAAGTTTGCAGCTTGCCGGTGTGAATTTCCCGCAGGCGGTGAAGCCGGCAAGGTTGTTGCCACTTGGTTGCTGAGGGAAGCCTTGAAGTCCAGCTTGCAGAGGGTCTTGCGGTACCATGCCATCCGGGAAGGTGCTGTAGCCTTTGGAGATCTGAAAACTGGACCTGATCCCCTGGACGCCCTCCCCGGTGCGGTGTTGAGTGGTTCCACCATGGTCCAAGTTGCGTTGGGCGAGGTGTGGAAAGATTCAGACATTGACATCTTCTGTACTGCAGCTGCAGCCCGAGCAGTGAGGAGCAAGCTGGTGAAGAATGGTTTCACACTGGCTCGGTTCCATGACAACTATTCGGATTCAGGCAGGTGACTTTGACTGTGACACAGCACTGTAAGATGCAAACCTGAGCTTGAGCTGCTTGTCTCAGAAATCACCTTTTGTGAATGGATTGCCCACATCTGTGAGGGGGTTCCCCCTCAGAGCTGGTCTCAAGCTGTTGAGTTACAGTAAAAAGATTCTTCTTGGGCTCCATGCACTCGCAAGGGGACCCCATCAAACACCAGTCCTCGATACTGGTCCGTCGAGCAAGCAACCATGGCCATGCATGTATCATAATGCCATCGTGATGGTAGACGCACACTACTGTACAACCGCTTGTTGTAAATAGTTTGTTAATTCAGCGATGTGGGGATTTGTTGACAGCTGGATATCCCATCAAACCATAGAAATGATTTTTGGCGGCTGCCGCAGGCAGTGGCTTGATGGGCCACTTGCTGGAATCCAAAGTCCATCATGTGGAGGGTTGGGCGCCAACACCCCAAGATGGCGAAGTGCCAAAGCGTCTCGAGGGGTGGGCAGAGAGTCCTAGGGCCTTCAATTTTCAGGAGTCCTGCAGATATGGGAGGCCGGAACCGGGCCCCAACGAGCCGTCAAAGGCTTTCCCTGACTCAGTGGACTTAATTTGTCGTTTAAACTATATAATGTGCTGTAATTCTTTGTGATCCATAGCACACACGCAACTTTGTAGACTGGAACAGATTTTGTTTTTTTCATTGTTTGCATGACGCCCAATGTTCTCCCTTTTTTCTGGCCTTGGGTATGATCCGTTGACATCATGGACGCTACAGGATTGCCTCTAAGCGATTTGCTGAGTTTTCATCGAACTTGCTGCCTTTCAAGTGCCAGATGGGTCGGAAGCGCGCCACGGACATTCGAGCTTTGGAGGGAGACGTTCCTGGGCTTCACAGGGTACCTGGTGGGGAGTTGTGACAAGTCATGACAAGTCTAAGTGGCCACTGGACGACCTATTGGCCCCATGGTATCCTCGATATGATGAATACGTAGATGCATGCCTGCAAGTAGAGACACATGAACTAGATATATGACATTATTTTGCTTGAAATCCTATATGGGTGCAGACATGTAATGTAGCTCGAGTATGGTTTTTGCATGTTTTTGCGGCTTGTGCTGAGTGAGGCTGCACTGCAAGTTGCTTTGTAAGTAAGGAAGTAAGTAAGTAAGTGAGTAAGTAAGTAAGTAAGTAAGCAGGTAAGGCGGGAAGTAAGTAAGAAAGTAAGTAAGCAGATAAGGCAGGAAGTAATAGTAAGTAAGTAAGTAAGTAAGTAAGTAAGTAAGTAAGGAAGTAAGGAAGTAAGTAAGTAAGTAAGTAAGCAGGTAAGGCAGGAAGTAAGTAAGTAAGCAAGTAAGCAGGTAAGGCAGGAAGTTATAGTAAGTAAGTAAGTAAGGAAGTAAGGAAGTAAGGAAGTAAGTAAGTACCTAAGTCACTAGGTACCTAACTAAGTACATAAGTTTCAAAGTCAGAAAGTAGGGCAGGAAGGAAGTAAGGAACTATGTAAGGATGTAAGGAATTAATGAAGCAAGGAAGTATGGAAGTAAGTAAGGAAGCGAGGAAGTCAGGAAGTACGAAAGAAAGGAAGCAAGTAGTTGAGTGAGTACTGTAAGCGAGAGAGAGAGAGAGGGGAAAACAAAACAGCGAAGGAGAGCGAGCCAGTGAGCAAGGGAGGGAGGAGGGGTGGGTTGATGTGGGTTGCGCAGGCGTGAGGCTTTCTATCTTGGCTCTTCAGGACTGCTTCAACTTTAGCACCAGCCCATGGCTATGAAGCTATTGCAATGGTTATTCGATCCCACCGGTTTTTATTCTAGCAACATTGAGGAGGGAGTGTGTGAAGGGTGTGCCACGGTGCATCCTCAAAACCAGTTTCGAAATATTGAGAGGTGGCCAAGAGAGGGGCTTAAATCCAAATTATCATCCCATACCCCTTGGTATCCGACATGGTCTCCCACATTTTGAGATAGCATAGCTGGAAAGTGGCGAATTCCCTCATGCATCGTGATGGGTGGCAGAAGCTGCTGGTTATTTTGAGCCCATCCGGGCGGCAGTAAGGCGTTGTCATACAACTACCAGCTGACAGACACTTTGGATCTGGTCGTGGCGCAGTCTTCCTGCTCCGATGCACGGGAGCTGCTGAAATCTTTTGATCTTCTCATTTGCGCTGCTTACTATGACGGCGAAAGCTTCCACATTCCTCATCCGCACATGACCTTCCAAAAGAGATCGTCTATGGATCCTTTGCGATTGAGCATGATGAAGGCTTTCCAAACAGAGTGGAAGAAACATCACGGAAAGGTCAATGAGGGCATCGAAGACTTTCACGAAAGTCATTGGTTTAAGGCAATCGAAAAGTCCTTACAGGACGCTGGAATCAAGGACTCCCAGTGGATCACCAATCGGGACACATCGCGCCTCGGCAGAAGACTCCTAGCTGCTGGGTTGTAATCACCCACCTGCTGCGTAGGCGGGTGACAAATGCGGCTATGATCGAACCCTGGCTGATTATGATTGAAGGTTGAATATTTGGCTTACTAATCGGTCATATTAAAAAACATCATACTCGATTGAAGGTTTAAACCCTGGCTAGAAATTTAGATATTCGTAATTTCGGAGATGGCTGTGGGTCAAAACCCCGTACCCCTGGTTCCCCTATCATGAACCATTGTTTCCCTCTAGTTTTGTTGGTGAACTTATCCCCACGAAACTGTTGTTGGTTGCTTGACCCAGCTCGGCTCCCAGACGAGCGGCTCGCCACAGCGAAGCCAAGGTTTCCGGGTCGCTTCTATTGGAACTTCTTCGCAAAGCTGTTTTTGCGGCAGAAGAAGTATGCTCAACGAGGGATCAAGATCGACAGACCCCGTGGGTTTGCTGCAATCAGCAGCAAGATCAGAGTTGACAACATACCGATTGCCTATTGAAATAGTTTCCTTTTAGCTATATATTGTTTTTTGTGTTTGAGTATTTGGATATATTTAGACTGTTTTTGCAGTGTTGTGATTACCTTCAAGATCCTTCCATGTAACTTGTTTAAAAAGTCTTTGGCAATTGATGAATTACTTTTGGAAGTTCATGTTTTCAGATGTTTTTTCTCCATTTTGCTTTGAGAGCAAAAAGCAATGAGGTTGCGCATAAACAGCAGGGGACAGTTGCGAAAGTGTTCAGCCTCCACCCGCTGTCCATCACTGGTGACCACTGCCTGTAAGCCGCGTCAAGCCATCAACTTCCAGACGGCACCCCATCCCGCTTGAGGGTTGTACCCCTGGTGAACAACCCCTGAATGACCCAATTTGATGAATTCGTCCTGCTTTGGGATGGTTGATATTGACCCACAACCATATATGTCTTAAACCATGATGAAGTGTCGATTTCACAACAAAAAGATTTGGCACATCTATATTTTGGAAATGGGTGTTCAGAGCACGTACAAACGTGCCGTCTACAGGCAAGCTTTGTGAAAAGTTTGAGCAGGGCCCGGTGGAAATGCACCCAAATGTTGTTTTGTCCCAGCATGCTTTTCATGCCAAGGTTCAATTCGCGAAGAAGTAAGCCCAGCTCCGAAAAAAACAATTATAAAATCGTGGATGCATTTAAAGGAAAATATGCTTGAACTCCCTTCAAGAAGGCACACGTTTGTCTTTTTAAACAAAAGCAGTTTGTGAATTGCCAAAAGTATTTCAATGGACTTAACTTGAAGGTAATATCAACAAACCTGCTTGAAATAATCCATGGATTCTAAAAACACAAATTGCCAACATCAAAGTAAAATCATTGCCAGCTCTGATCTATAGTGATATTGGATTGCGGAGCGTGTTTGCTTGGGGACACCCGGATGATGGGGAGCAGCGCAGAAAAAGGCAGCACATTCACCAGCTGCGCAAGTGCAAGTTCCACCAAGTCCTAGTCGCGAACGTTTACCCTGGACATTTGTGTATACACGGAACAGACCACCAGCCTCAGGGTAGTTGGTGAATGCATAGTAACGAACTCGCTGTGCTGAGGCTATACGTGTCGCAATGGCACTATTCCTGGCCATACGTTGCCGTTGAACCGCTGTGAAACCCTGGAGCATGAAACCCCGCCGGGAGGGCCCAGTACTGTACAATGGCAAGGGGCTTTGAAGAAGCAAGAAAGCTTTTGGAGCAAACGCTTTCAAGATCTATCTATATATATATATAAATATGGGGGTATTTATATATCTATATATGTATATATATATACATATAGATATATATATATATGGGGGTTTCTCAAAATAGGGTACCCCAAAAATGGTTGGCTTTTTACTTTAACAATGGGTGATTTGGGGGTCTCTATTTTGAGAAACCACCATATATATGTATAAATAGGCTAAGGGACCAAGTCATCATAGTACCTACCTGGACATACCATAAACATTGATCAACCATAGTTATACAACCAGTATATCAATGAATCTGACAGGAGGTACCACTCTGTAGAAAGCAGTCCGGACTGGAAGAATTGGAGAGTTTGTTTAGCGCCGTTCGTCAAGTATTACAAGTATTCAACCTGCGCACACGAACCTGCAAGAAAGGAGGTCGGACAGAAGACTCCCCTGTAGGTAGCAATGGTGTTCAAACTCCGGTTCTGAAAAGCGTACAGCATGTGTTCAATGGTAAATCCAGATTGATCAACCACCCCAAGGCTCTAGTATAACATGGTATAGCCATAAATAGCTGGTGATTTATCCCCGCAATGAGTGGTTTATGGATTTTTGGACCATCCATTCATCAGAAGTGGTGGATGCTTTCTTTGTTCCATGACCTTTTAATTGCTAGCAGTGAAGGGGAAAGCCTCCCAACGGATGGTCCTTGTGGGGCACAGATCTATTCTCGTCCCCCGAAATGATTCTATATAGTTCTGAACAGGCCAAAACCATCATTCACCGTGGTTATTAGATATGATCAAACCGGCGCTCAAGCGCTGGGCTTTGCCTTCACTATCCTCAATTCCTTAGAAATCATGAAATTCCCATGTTTCGTTTTTTTTCGAGATGTTTACCTGCGTACGGACTCCCGTGTTGTTGGTTATCACAGTTATATTTCTTTGCATTCTTCGTTGTTCCCTCTTGTGATTGAATTAGTCTCACCATTCTGAACCCTCATAAACCATGCATGAATTGACCATCAATGGACCATCAACTAGCCATTCCAAATCCATGAACTGACCGTCAATTCATCCATATTTCCAGGCATGGCTAACACTGGGCCTTGGTTGTGAGTCATGTTGGTGGTAGTGATGCTGGTTTGTTGCTATTGCTATTGTCGTTGTTGGTTCTGAGTTTGTGAAGTTATGGTTTGCAGTGCTGATGTTGTTGCTGTTGCTGGTGGTGGTGGTGGTGGTGGTGGTGATTGGTTGGTGTTCGTGATTGTTGTTGTGGTTCATGGTGGTGATGTTGTTAGTTTGTTGGTGGTCGCGATTATGGTCCGTGTTGTTGTTGCTGTTGTCGCTGTTCCTTGACGAAGATTGGCACTTTGGAGGGGTAAATAGTTGGTCGTGTGTTTGCTTTCCTACCTGGGGACACGTCTGACTTGATAGTTGATGAAGAATAGGAGACCCACCTTGTGAACCCTACCCTTCATATTTGAGTCTCCAATCAAGTCACAATTTGTCTGCTACTTGTGGTAAAACTAGGGCTGGCTTTCCTGTTTAAGCACAATTGTTTATTGCCAATCGTGCCATAGTAGTAGTTACTATCCACTTATTAAGAAGCATTGTCAACCATTATTGTTGGTTATCATCTCCTTTTATTCGCCACTACTTGTTTCACCACAATCCGAACATCGTTGCTTACCTAGCCATACAATCCATAGATTCACCATGAATTGTTCTGGTCGCCGAAGCTAGGTGGTATATGCAGCCAAGATTTCGAGAAAGTTTTGACTGCCACCCAGACGGTGCGGGCTCCAGAATCTTCATGGGAGGATAGGAACGGAAGCTTCTCGAGAACTTAAAGTGGGAAAGACTCAAATGACCCGTGCTTGAGATCAGTGATGCCTAGTCAAGCCGCTAAAACTCTAAGACTTGTATATCAGTGATGTGATTGCTGGCAGAAGTTGCTCTCCTAGACTAGAATGCAAAAAGGTGAAGGATTTGGGAAAGCCTAAGACACCAAAGGACACAGAGAGACACAACAATTCAGTACAGCATTTCCCAGTTACTTGACCAAGTATTTTTTGGACAAGGTAAGATTCTCATAGCAGGGCGATCGGAAGAACCTCCTGACAAAGTTTGAGCAATTGACCAACAAGATGTCTCGGCAGAAGTGAGCCTTTCCTCTCCTCATCTCGGCACCAATAAATTTATTTGCATTCATACATAGACTGTACGTTTACTCATCATACTCATCATATCTTTAGTGGCTCACCCACTATGCCTACAATGCCTACATATATACAATATGTGGATATCATATGTACACATACAGCTGTACTGCATGCAGATGGAGGGAAAACTGACAGGAATAGATTGGTTGTCTATGCCCAGGTACGTTCATGCTGCATCTTCCAAGCCTGAAAGAGTCCGGAACCACAGTGGTAGAGGTCGAGGTGTTTCCAACAGGCGAAAAGCGCTGGTTTGCCTCATTCGCATACGCGCCTCCGATATTCCTATGTCCATGAAAATAAGTACAAATATGTGATGATATTTGATGATGTTTGTTTCATCAAATAATGAGTCATGGTCGTTGATTGAACGAAGAAAAGACCTTGAAAGGTAGCACTTGGTTGACCAGCAGCTAGTCGCACAACCACTTCATGTCATTGATGCGGGTAGAGCCGTGGCAGAAAGTGCCTAGCAGATGGTAAAAGCGCAAATCCATTGATTTTGGATGCTGTTTTTTTGCTGAGGCTGATTCTCATCATTGGGTACTTACATTTTATCGCCCTGCGTTTGGGAAGAGATCCGAAGGATTCAACAGCCCGTTGCTTTGGGTTGATGCTGCAGCAGCTGATGATAATGCCTGAGACTTTCAGAGCACTGAGTGTTGGTGCCTGTAGTTCTCAGGTGGATAAACGTTTTACAGGTTTTTCCCTTCTAAGAAGGGTTTTCCCCAAATAGAGACATAGAATGACCAGCACGCTGTCAAGCCACCGAGGTTTTACGATGATTGGTGACTTCTTTTGTGGCCAGTATTCAATCGAATCCCCGGAAGACTCGCTTGAAAATCGAAGAAAAGCACCATGAAAAGCTGACCGGCTCAATAGTGGTCATTCACCACCCTATGGGGCTGCATCTTTGACAATTGGTAGTTTGCCCACTTGTTGTTACTCGTTGTTGATGCTCCTGGACATTCGCCCCAACCAGCAGAAGTGGTTTGTGGTGGTTCCGGATCGTCGTTGGGGTTGGTTCTGAACTTCTCCGAATCGTGAAGACCATTGATGACCATTGACCAATACTTCATCATGACTTAATTCTTGATGGGAGGTCCGTAGATCCATCGGTGCCACCAAAGAATCTTTGGCTTTGGGTCCCTGGTGCCGATGGAACGTCCCATCATTGACCAGACTAGTCCAACTGTTAGGATATGCTGGCATGTTCATCAACACATTTTTTGGTTGGTATATCCCCTTGTTGCTTCTTATCCCCTACCCACTTACCAGCTAGAAATCACCATGTATGACCATTATTGATCATCATTGGTCAATTTAACCAACTAATTACTTAACCATTGGTTGGTTGGTTCATATTGATCCATAGCCACAACCTATGTGCAGCCTCACCAGTGGCAAGCAACGGTGGTGCGTAGCGCTGGAGCATGCGCAGAGGCACCTCATCGAGGGCGATGTCTACGTGACGTTGGGTCCTCGGAGCAAGGCGGATCCAACAATTTGGTTCATAGCAATGGTTGATGGTTAATGATAGATTAATGATAGCTCAATCATGGTCAATACAAAGGCCTATGTGATGGTTTGCGATCATGGTAGATAATGGATGATAATGGTATGAAGAATGGTGGATCATGGATGATCATGGTTGACCATGGTAGACAATGGTAGAACCAACGGTTGATCAGGGTAGACAATGGATGGTTCATTATCACCATAAATGGAAGACAATGGTTTATGACAATGGTTAACGATTTGATGGACAATGACAATGGTAGCAATGGTTGATGGTACATCATAGTTGGTCAAAGCATGGTTGACATAAGGATTAACCATAGCCATGGTAGAACCACTGGTTGATAATGGTAGGAATACTGGTAGATAATATGATAATGGTAGGAATGGTTCATACAATGTTACATAATGATTATTAATCATACTACTGCTTT
Source organism: Symbiodinium kawagutii (assembly GCA_009767595.1). Classification (NCBI taxonomy): domain Eukaryota; class Dinophyceae; order Suessiales; family Symbiodiniaceae; genus Symbiodinium; species Symbiodinium kawagutii. The sequence continues at coordinate 43,630 of VSDK01011369.1, read as the reverse complement.
GTGGTTTGATTGACCCTCTTCATCTTCAAACATACTTGGAAGGGTCGGTTGGTTGACAAACATATTCTTGTATAGGGATGGTTCCTCCACCAATCAGACTATGTATCGATCATGGGAGATAATGGTCAATGGTACTGATAGCAACAAGTGACAATGATGATAGCATGATAATGGTTGATGACAATGATTGAGAATGGTTGATCATAGTGATTTTAGAATATGCTACTGGTTGGTATCAAATTTGATCATATGATGATAATGATCATGCTATGTAAGAAAGTTCGAACTTTAAGACCATTCTTTGGAAGACCATTCTTTGGGGTTATACAGTTATACCATGTTATATAAATGAAAGGTAAAAAACAGAAATAAAAGCTAGAGTAGAAGAAGCCTCGGAAGTAGTTAGTCATAGTTGCGCAGTTGTATCAGCAGCAGGAGCAGTAGCAGTCGTGCCTTTGTTTACAGCAGCAGTCGCATTACAAGCGCTTCAATTGCAGGCGCAGTTCGTGCCAATCGTGCCAATCGTGCCAATAAGATACTTGGACTTGAGTAATGGCTATCCAGGATTAATAAACCCCTGGTTGATTAATAGGGGGTATCCCCTAAAAGCTTTGGTTTCCCATTAGAATGGTAACCCCCCCAATTAATAAACCTAGGGTTTAGCTTCATCCTGGGTAGCCATTAGTACCTTTGCCAAGGGGGACGCGTTGCGTCCATGTGGTCCTTCATGTGAGATGCAACATGCGACCTCCGAGCGCCTTCCGAGGCGCATGGTGGACAAAGGCAAGCAGCCAAGGCGTGTCGTGGAGACGACGTTCGGCACGGATGGCAAGCATGTGGCTATCGGTCAATATTAACCAACCAATAATGGGGGATAATAACCAACAACGATAGGGAAAACAATGGCTAATAATAGGAGAACTAGAGGTACAGGGTTTTGACCCACTACCATTTGGCACTTGGTAGCCATGGGTTGGGGAGTACTTTCTACAAATCATGTTATAAGGTGGGTGATGACCCCTACAACATCCTATAACCATGGCTACTAGTGGATCACTTTACTGAGTGGGTTGGACATGGTTGGACAGTCATTTTTTTTGAAACACAGATAGATATTGATCAGCATCAACACTGGTGACAATCTACGTAGCGTTGAAGATACATGTTGCACTGCCATGACAGAGCTGTTGGGACAAGCATGAGAGGTGTACCCACAGCCCAAGAAAGCAAGTCAAGATGACTAGCATGATCCAGGGTGCGGAAAATACGGTCGGATCGCTGGTGTTTTGGGTTCCCCATCCTTGTTTCCACTTCCAGCAATGCTCAGATAGACATGGGTCTGTGCCAAAATTGGATAGCCAATAACTCACCAAAAAATGAACAGTTTACAAGAACACCATTGCTTTTGGGATACCATCATTTTGGCACATACCCAAATGATAGAACAGCATCCAAAGTTGCTGACCAAATAGCGAATGCGGTACAGCTCGGCTCGGCCAGCCCATTGTCTTTTCTGTAACACGCCTTGGGCCCACATCCAAGACCCACAACACCCATGGCTTTTCACTGGTCACCGTCCAAAACCACGCTGGTCTTGGTGAATCTACCCAAGTCGCTCAAGCTTTGCAACTCATACCCTGCCAGATGTGAAGCTGTGAGAAGTGACCGCTCCACCCTCTTTGGCTGATGACTATCAGACGTTGTCTACCACACCCAGGGTATGGTTGGTCAGCACCATCCCAAACAGGATGTCATGGTATGGTGGATTGCAGCGAGAACTGACGCCCTGTTCAGATGGTTTGACATCAAAATCATCATCGTTGTCATCATGGTGGTGTTCGCCGTCCCTTGCATCTCACATCGGTTGGGGGGTCTTGTGGTATACCCAATGTGATTTGGATGCTGATCTTTTCTGTAGATTGAGACAGATAGTTAGATGGATGGATAGATGGATGGATAGATAGATAGATTAGCTAGTTACTTTGTTACTTAGTTCATTAGTTGGCTAGTTAGGCAGTTTGGCAGATAGATAGATAGATAGATAGATGGATGGATAGATAGATAGATAGACGCAGAGATAGAGATGAGGTGAATGATAAGATACAACAATAGCAAGAATAGATGAGATACGGCCAAAATTATCGTCGGATTTCAGGAATTGGTTTAAAATACCCGAAAACCATTGGAAGTTCACCAAAAGCGATTTACAGGTGCCAAAAACTGTAAAATCCTAATACACTCACCAAATCAAATGACCTTGAGCCAAACATTAGATATTGACCGTCGCTCAAATACTGGCATATGGATAGATATTCTACAGGGATAGATGGGTAGCTGGAAAGATAGGTAGATATCCATATTACATATAATATATGTAACATATCATATATGTAAGACTTGTAAGATGTCTACGCATACTTGTTTACGCATATGCCCGTAGGGACAGGCATTCCCCATTTTTGTACACATACGCGGTGAACACCCGTCTCGCTGTGAGTGGGAGATGTCTGGTTGCGTCGTTGGAGGTGCCTGCCGTGACTTTGGGATGCTATGGGTAGGGTTGGTGTCAGTTGCTTAGCTACTAGTTCGTTTGTCTGACTGCCTTTGTCTGAGTGGTTGAGTTGCTGAGCAGCGCGCATTGCGTGCGGATGTCTTTAGCATTGCTTGATCCCGCCCTTCCCCGTGCTCAGGCTTTTTCTTAACTTTTGCTTTCCCATCTTAATTCACACGCGCGTGCCGATTGTTCCAAGATGGCCAGCACATGTGACCGGCCTAGATTCTGTCCCAGTAGTGTTTCAAGCGGCGTTGCCTTGGCCTTCCCGCAGGGCTCCTGCCAAGGCCTCTGAAAAGAAGGAACCGCAGAAAGGGGCGGCTGAAGAAGATGGCTTTGAGCGGGCACGATGGCTTGGACAAGAAGTGCGCCATGTCAATTTTGCGAACGGCCGCAACTTTTCCCCCTTCCAAGATGGGGGCCAAAGCGAATTTTTTTGCTGGATGGCGTCTACATTTGGTGTGGTCTTCAACTTTGTCTACACACCGTGACAGCTTGGTGAACTTCTAGGCGGGTCACGTCCACTTGAGAAAAAGAGTGTTTGCAGTGGCAGCGCAGTCGCCAGTTGGCAGGAGCGCTTTCAAAGAAGTCCGCTGCAGCTGTTTTTTCCTCGCGGGTCAGGCAAGGATTGACGCACTCAGCAGCGAGGAGGAATGGCTTGGGTGATTGCGAGCAAGTACTAAGCATTAGACACCTAAAGGTTTTCCTTTGCGCCGACTCTTTCCTTTAAGTTCATCGTGTGCACATTTTACCTTTGACGGTGTTTGTGCATCACAAATTCATCTGCTTGGATTTCAGTAATTTCTCAGAGAACGTGAACATGGATGATCTGTTCTCCAACGCTGAGGAGCAACCATAAATCCAATTTGCAGACCGTCGTCCGAACTTATCCGAATTTTCTTCTCCTTGGCGTGGTAACCGTTTTTTTCCGACGACCGCTTGTGCCGTGCTTGGAAACGGCGCCCCTTTTACAAATGTTGCTGGAGGAGTCACACCCCGTCTCCTCGCTCCGCGCTGCAGGGAGGACCGGGGACAAACTCGGAATTTTGAAGCCTGCAGGCTGGAGCAAGGAGGGGCCCGAGAAGCCCCGTGGCGTTCTGCAAAAAGGAATTTGCTCTCTTGCTTGCTTCCTGGCAGGATGTGCGGGTTTCAATTTGGCCGGATTGAAATTGACGGGCCATGCGGGGCTGAGTGGATTCCTGTGTTGTTCCCGTGCTGGTGGGGATTTCTCATTGGCAAGAAGTCCCCGGCGCCCTGGTTAGCTTGATGATTGCAATTCATGATTGCAGATGTGGGGCTTTGTAAGCATGATAAAATTTGAATTCGCGCAGAGTCAACATGTTGGGCATGCGCGGGTGGATGTTGAGCTGCCAGTAAAACCTTGCGATCGCCGCTTGCCCAGGAAGAATTTTCTGATTTGCGCAGAGCCCCATTCCAAGTGGGCGCTAGGCATGCTGGAAAACCATTCGACAGAAGCTGAGCCACACTTTTTCCCCATCTTCGAACCTGAACCGCACTTGGTCCCCCAGCTTCGAAAAGTCCCTGTTGAGCGTGGCCTGGGCAAAAATTGTCGTCATTCACAACACCCTCAGCCAAGAAGTTGCTCAAAGATTTGGATGCCGCCCCACAGGACGACGGCGCCCAGCTCTTGATGCTTTGGGATGCTTGGGGGATTCGTAGACAGCTTCAGACCGCCACATCCATGGAGGCGCCAACCTGTCCTTGCCGGAAGTTGGTACCACTTCCGGCAAGGGACGCAGGTTGTGCAGCGCGACCCTCCAGGGAGCTGGGAGGAGGGCTTGTGCCGTGAGCGCGCCAGTTTGGAGGCGGCGGGCCGGTCCGGCGGTCGGCCCTCCACTCGATGGAGTTCGAGGCCCTGCGGCTCGGGCCCCTCGACGGCAAGAGGCGGGGGCCATACTTGTTTATTTCGCGTGTGAAGGCAAGAAACCCTAAAGGAGTCGTAGCCGTGTACTTCGTATGTGAAACCCAAAACCTTTAAGGTGTCGTGCCCCTGTACTTGCGATGTGAAGCCCCAAGAAACCCTTCTAGGAGCCGAGTTTCGGGCATGCAGCTGAGTAAGCTTGCGCCGCTCAGCCAGGTAGCCCGGGGCACGCAGCAGCCCATTCCATGAACAGGCGCAGGCGGCGAGGCGACCGTCCAGCCTGCTTTTCAGCGCTCGAGTGGCCCACGCAGACTTGAAGCCGGGCAACCTCCTGGTCATGGAGCAAAAGCCCTGGAAGCTGAAACTCACCGACTTTGGGGTGGCCGCGGGGCCTGCTGTGCCAATCCTCTGAAATTGCGAGTGAACACGCGGTGACATGTATCAATACTCCCTGGGGTATGTACAGTCCATGTCTCTGTACAGCTGCTGTTCGGTTCGAGGGCGCCCTTGAAGCCAACCGCGCTCGCGCTGCTGAAAAGCGTGCTGCTTTGGACCGCCTGGTTTCACCCCGCATCCTACCATTTTCACATTGGTAGCGGAGCGGATATGCTACCTGACTCCTGGGGTAAGCTGGCTGATCCAGTGCTTGTCGCTCAATTGGAGCCCAATTGCAATCCAGTAAGCGTTTGATTTGTGACCCTTTTTCCTTCGCTTTGCAATCGGTGGACCTGGGTAGAGGCAGCGTGATCCCTGCTTTTGACGTGTTCCCGATGGGACCACCGCGTGCCCGGTCAATGAATAATAGATGATCGCTTTAAACGATCTTCCATCATCCTCAAATATTCCGCCGGCTCCATGCTTGGAATTGAGTTCTGTGGGGCCTGTCAGTTGGCTTTGCATTTTTTTAAACCTTGGCGCTCTTGATGACAGTGAAATGGTCAAGTTGATGCGCTTACATCGTTCATGCAAAAACCCACTATTGTGGATTGAGGGGCAACAATCAGCAGAAATGCTAAAAAAATGGCCTTGTTGCAACCGATCCAGTCAAACCAGCATGAAAATTCGAGTCATTTCACAACACGGCTAACAGGCTTTGGCGGAAAATGCATGCAAGTCTAATTCTATGAGACTCAAAAACATTGCACGCTTGCGCCAAAAAATAATCAATCCCGTCTTGCATACCTCCTGGCAAAAAGCCTTGCTTGAACGCAGCGTGACTGCCATACGAACAAATTCGAACTGCTGCCGCAACGCAAGACAGTCAAAGCAGCATTTGAACGCAGGGAAAAAACAAAACAATAATCACTTGATTGCGTCGCTGATATTAGTGAACCAAGAATTGAAAGTCTCTGCAAGCTGCGTGTCTGGAGGAAGCCCAGCAGCGCTTCCATGCCCACGAGCTGAAAGAGAAGGCAAAGGAACATTATGGCTTGTTTGGATTGCAATCTTTGATCTGCCAGAAGCTGGCTGGTCCTCGAAAGCCTACCACGCCTCTTCGGCGTGGGCTCGGTCCAGCTGGACCAGCTCCCGCTGCTCCGGCACCTTGAGGCCAGCTGCGCTGATTTCCCTTTCCATGGGCGGTCGCCCCATCGTGGCAGGAATTCAATGTCTCCTGGTTTTTGGATGTGCTGTTCTTTGCGACAATCGCTTGGAAGCTTCTGCGTTTTCTTCCTCGGGTGAGAAAATCTTCTTGGCGCAGTCTTTTGGCGTTTTCTCAGTCCGGACAAGAGACAAAATCTTCCTCGCTCGGCCTCGTTAGCTGATTTTTTGCGTTCTCCAGTTCTCCTGGAGAAGAACTCTTGTAGGCTGCTTTCTGGCGTTGTGCTTTCGGGTTGGCTGCTTTTCCTGGCCGGGGGGGTGCTCTTCTAGGTTTCTTTCGACGCTCCATTTTCAAGTTGGAAACCCGCGGTGTTTGGATCCGGCGCTGTCCGACAGCTAGCGCGACCGTAGTGAATTAACCCGAGCCAATTCTGTGCCGAGTGAGGAAATAGCACTTATAGCCCATTACGTTCGAAAAAAGTCCGAACCTTCTTTTTCGGAGAAGATTCTTATGCAGCACATGGGCCGCAGGAGAGATGCAGCCGCAAATGAGGGTGCGCAGTGTACTGTGCAGTTGTGGCCAGGAGTCACGATTGCAGCGCATCATTTTGCAAATATTGTTTCGCATGTCATCACATGTCCAAGTCTGCAGCAAACGGATTAATCAAGCGTAATTGCGAGGCAAGAAGTGTATGATCCGTGAGTTTGACGACCAAAGAATAGATCAAACTGCTTGGTCAGAAGTTCATGGGCTGCAAACATTGCGTTGCGCCAGTCCAATGTGAATTTTGGTTGTTGCTAGTGAACCAGAAGATTCATATATCCATTGGTTGGTCTGCATGCATTCATACACACATTCATTCATACATACATACATACGTACGTACGTACATACATACATACATACATGCAAGATTCACACATATATACATGCACGATTCACCCACACATATATACTTCCGTCCATCCGCTGCTGCATGCGTGCATGCAGACCGACAGACAGACAAAAAGACATATATACATACATTTTGTTTTCAGGAAGAGGAATCCATGAACGGACGAAGTGTTTTGTCAGTTTTTGAAGACTTCCGGAAAGACCGACCAAAACACAGACGGGCGTGGATAAATGGATGGATGAACAGATACGTGCATTCTAGGATGGGTTGGCAAATCGAGCGTTGCAACAGCGCGCGCCAATATGCAGGCATCAGCATGCAATGGCTTGCGTGGGCGCAGGCGCTTGCGCATAGATACATATGAATGCATTTTAATCTGTATGAAATTATCGCCCTAAATGCCCTGTGGATTTTAGCTGCCGGGCGGTCCAACCAGTGTCAAGACCCGAAATTGTTTTTTTCATTTGTCAGTTTGGGTTGCTGGCCGAACAGCATCCCCAGTTTCACGCCCAAGATATTGGTTCCGCTCAAGTATCAAAATGAAATTATGAAATGGATCATGTTCAATGGGGCAAACCCAGCACAATGAATGTTAACAATGTGGAGCACTAAGTGGCCATGGGATAGACCGCGTTTGTTGTGATGTGACCAGGGCGTACCCACTTGTTGTTTTGGCTAGTCAGTTTGTCACCCGCCCCCACCTGTGTGGCTGGTGGTGTCAGTATCAGTTTTGTTTTGGTGTTTGGTTTCAATGACTGACTGTTCAAAACCAGTCCAATTGCCGCTGCTGACTAAGGCGTCGGTCCTGCTTCTGCCCTTCATCCCCTCCTTGCCGCGTGGCTGAAGCTAAGCAGGGTGTGGCCACACCGGCAATATTTTGCAGTTGATGGGACAACTGGCAGTGGGATATGTTTCACCCATTTTGGTTGTTGATGGTTCACCCATGAAACGTGAATACTAGCGTCAAACAACACTTTTGGATGATCATGTTTGCCGCTGCTATTCTTACAGTTGCTGCGCTATTGCCAACTTGCAATTTTGGTTGGTAGTACTACTGGATACAAGTCAAGACAGAACAGCGATTGATTTCACCAGCTCAAACAAGAATTCTAACGGGGTAATACCAAACAAACAAGTCTGATCATCAAGTAACAAACCATGGATTGATCCTTATCAACCCATTACGCTCGTTCGCAATTGTCAGGTGCTTTCGTCCCATCATCCCAGTTTCAACTTTGCACGAAAAAACATTGCGCACTTGGTAGGGAAGTAGCCAGCAACGGTTGGTCAGGGTTCATGGTGAGCAAACCGTTTGGTAATGATGTAGTGCGAACAAAAACACATTGCATTTTTTGTTTACCAAAGTTTAACCACCAATAATGGTTCAGCAACAGTTCTAGAGACTACCATATATGCATCTTATATTTGATATATTTGTTTGATTTTTTTATCTATATATATGTATATATGTTTGAATATATTCATTATATTCATTTCTTACATACACATATTTGTAAATATATTTGAATGAATTTATATACACACATATTTGTAGGTATATTTAAAAATTTCAATGTTTAGATATTTGTATGTATATTTAGATAGATATCTATTGATATATTTATTTATTTATATTTTTTATCTTTATATACATATATATAAATATAGGCTACCATAGCGTGATACTGCCACTGATTGCAGCTGGGACCTGAAACCACCCGACCGCCACTTTCAGCAGGTTCCCGGCTGTCGTGTTGACCTGCGGGCCTCTTCTGTGCCTTGGTTGGCTGCTGCGTGGGTTGCCGCTGACAAGGCCTACCCTTGGGCAGTCCCTAACCTGGAATGTAAAAATCACCATTTTTTATACGTAAAACCAATTTTTATGGGTGATACCAGCATAAGCGGTGGATTTTTCCATATTTTTCCCCGCAACCAAGTTCATTGTTGTCTACAAAATGGATATTTTTTCAAGTAAAAATGTCAAGCATACCCCTGGCGCGCAAAAAACCTTGGTTGACATGTAAAAGTTGGTGGTCAGCATCATGATGAATGATCATGGCTTATAGATTTTTTGTACTGGTAGCAATTGTTAACGATACAAAGGATCACAAGCAGAGCTCTTGGCGAGGGAGCACAAGTCCTCCTCACCCAGTTCTTAGAGAGATCTTATTTTGCACAAGTCTGCAGAGAGAGAGAGAGAGAGAGAGCGCTTCCAGAGATTGTTCCAACGGATCATGCGCTTGTTGAATCACAGGATGCCCCGTAGAGATTTTGGTAGAGGATCCCGCGCACCCGAAGAGAGCAGATGCAGAGATTTTCCAAAATGATTTTACACAAGTTCTCTAACAGCATTTCACACAGAGTTCTTCCGAAGGATTTTTTGACCACTTCAAGTATTACATGTTCAATAAAAACTGCCAAAAACATCGGTGAAAAATCAGATTTGGTAAATTTGTCTTGATTTCACAAAGTTCTTGCAAGTTCAGACAGTTTTTACATGTGTATTGCGTGCCTGGCCCACTGCTTGGGGTCTCTCAAATACTTTTTGTTGGAAAACTAAACGAACTTGGAAGCCAACCGTCTGTATTTTTCCAAGTAAATCAATGTAAACCATTGTCAATACTGAGTTTCCCACTTCCAGGTTGGTTTACTCCAGTGTGATGACTCTTGCAGTTTTAACTTGTCATCCCACCACATATCTTCCAATCACTGGGTCGCTGTAATCCAACACATGTGACCATTGGATCCACGGATATTTGAGTGTTGGATAGTTTTTATCATGTGTGTCGTTTCTCTTTAAGATAGCACTGGTGTCTTTTGCCAGCCAAGTCACGGAAATTAGCAGAGAACAACAGAACAACGGCCACCCACCAATTACGAACCAAGTTGGTGTCTGGAACGCTAAGATCGTAACGGACCAGGGCGAGTCATTCTTCAAACGTAGCATGTATTTTTCAGCCTGTCCGTGTGCCATTTGCAAAGCTTTGCATCCGCTGACTACATTTCCACGGTGAGTTTTTGTCCTCAAAACGCCATAGGACAAACAGGTTCACCTTGGAGGCGAACCCCTTGCTGTTTCGGTATGCCACAACAGTACCCCTGCGGCCTTAGGGTCTTAGTCTTCATCTCGGCGTTTGTTCAGTGCGGAAGCTCAAAGGAAGCGACTCTAGGATGGATGGCTGATGGCCATTGATAAGCAACCATCATTGATGGTTAATCGCCATTAATAACTATCAATAACCAACAATAAGATAGTAGGATATGGTGATTTCTTGAGTTAGGTTTACTCCAAAAGTGGTTGGTTTCTCATCCTAAATTTGTTTAAACTCTTGGATGATTGGGGGGGCCCCTATGGTTTGAGAAACCACCATATGTATAAACACATTTGGGTAGTTGATGGCTTACTGAGCTGGTTGGTTAGTTGGTTGGTTGCCAACGATTTTTCGGACGTAGAGGCAAAATGATTTGCATACAGATCAAACTAGTCGGTATCAAGACACAACTGCTGGCTGGTAAGCGTGCTGATCGGTTTGTTGCTTGATCGCTAGATTGCTAGATGATTGTTTGATGATTGCTAGATGATTGCTAGATGATTGCTTGATGGGTTGGTTGCTTGCTTGATGGGTTGGTTGCTTGCTTGCTTCATTGCTCGGCTGCTTCGTGGGGTGCTTGTTTGACCACTTGGTCCAGCTGTTCACATGCCCCAGCCATGACCCTGAGTCTCTGTTGAGATGTTCATCCATCCGTTGATGCTTTGGCTCTTAAGCCACAGCCTTGTGACTTTTTTGATATCTAAAGAAATGACTGTTGAGCCATATTACATATTGTTGGCATTTTTTGGCTATACTTCGCTCTAAAAAACATATCTAAAAAACCTGAATTTAGAGATGTAAAAACATGTAAAAAGACCTGAATTCCTCAACTTCTCCCTCAGGTTTCGCGTCTTTGGCCCCTTGACGCAGCAACCGTGGACGACTCAGACGGCTGGGTGACGCCAAGTGATCGAGGTCCCAGCAACGCCGGCAGCTGGTTGTGTTTATCCTGGTTGGTGGTGGATCGCTTATGAATTATGATTAAATACGGTCAAGAATGGCTTAATGGATCTTAACGGTGGATATTTCAGGCAAAATCAGGCTTAGTGTTGGTGAAGAATGTTTTTTGTAGTAGATGTTGATGGACTCTGGTTGATGGTTAATGTTGGCCAATGATGGTTGCGTTAAGAATTGGTCACTGATGTTTAAAGCATGTTTTTTCCTCCTCACCCGACCATGGTTGCCATCCTCAGGATACTGAGCCTTGTGCACTATCAGAAGGAGACCTGGTGTGGTCTCTCAGAGATGACAGCGATACAAGTCTTGAGATCATGAGCAAAGCAGAAAAATGCTGATGGTACACAGGTTGGAGGCTGGACCATGGTCTTCGTATGGATTTCCATGGCACATACTTATATGTAAGATGTGGTATTACAATGTTGAATTATTCATTATATACATATTTCATCACGCTTATGTACATCACTGGTTTTGTGGGTTTGTTCTTGGTTTGCGGAATTGCCTTTGCATCATCTAAAGCTCACAGGTCCAAAGTCCAAGCTCCACTCATTGCATCATGTCATATCGCTGCTGCAGACAGGTCAACAGTGTCGCACCGAGGGACCTTACGGTCATCATTCTTTGCGGCCTCTCCTGCATCACGCTGCCTTTTCTGAGAGAAATCAGTGCAGTGCCCAGTACGTGGGGTGAAATGTTGGTTGCGCAGCATTTTGAAAGTGTGCAACTGGGGCTTCCCGTCGAGGAACTACTTATGTGAGATTTGACTCTGTCCATCTATGCTGATCTCAGCTGATCTGGACTTCATTGATTGATTCCACTCCAAATTAAGAAACTCTTCGTCGTTTCAACTTGACATTTGTGGTCGTCGGCTGTCAGAATCTCTTTGGCACCACTACTATGTGCGATGTCTGCAGCAGAACTTCTTTGCCAATGGCCAGGCGGGGACGGGAAACAGCCGACAGCAGAACGTCAGCCATCGATTCGTTTTGCTTTCACTCCGGCTGTCCTAGCAAACAGCATCGCAGTATGGGTGGGATTTGTGTGTGAAACATGGGGGGCCCCATAGTGACTCCCATTGGGATTTATGGTAACTACGCTGTTTCTTTTCGGAATCCATGCTCGCTTGCGTGTGTGAATTGATTGTTGTGTGAATCCCAGTTTACCACTTTCAAGAAATGATGGATTTGGTGCAGTGTTTTTCAGTGACCCAGGATGCAAGTTGGATCATGCATCATCGAGGAATCCTCGAGTTATATTCATTTGCTTGTCCTAGCGACTGAGGGTACCACTCTGTACGACATGACATTTTGTGGACGCCTGGTTGCCCTGCAGCCATGGCATAGGACCGAACGATGTTGGAGCTGAAACTGGATCCTTGGTGTCATTTCCTCAGCGCTATGCAGTGACTGTCAAACACTCTTATTGATTATATATATATATATATAATAGATAATGGTTCACATGGTGGTTTCTCAAAAAAGGGGAACCCCAAATTGGTTGGTTTATTACTACAAAGGGTTAATGATGGATGATTGGGGGGATCCCCTAAATTTATAGTAATAAACCAACCATTTGGAAGGGTTCCCTGTTGTCAGACACCCCCATATTTGATGAGTAAGTAGTAACAATTGATGATAAGGCTAAAATCAGGTCCTTCTCATGATTAACTATATGATAGTCGTTGATCGTGGTTCATGATGATTGATCATGGTATTTGCTTCGAAATCCGTACAGAGTGAACCTGCCAGATATGTGGGTGGAAATCACCATCTATTGACTTGATGGTTGTTCGTTGGGAATGGCTTATTGCGAGTCTCTCATTACACCTCTCAGGAGTAGTGAAAGCCAAAGCATCAAAAGAATCACACTCGCATGATGACAGCTGTGTTCAACATTCCATCCCTGAGCAGTGCAAGACTTCTAAGTTTACGTAACACATAGGGGCCAGCTTGCAAAAAGCAACGCCCGATGTGCGGGTCTGTCAATGTGCAACTTACCCTCAGTAGGGAAGGCACCACTCTCGGAGGTACACCATTCTTGGACCATCTTGGACCATTCCATTTTCTGATGCCATTACTTGGCGCGCAATCAATACTCCTTCCCACCACCCAGAAAGTGGTTGGCGATTAAAGGAAGGTCCACTACCTGATGAACAGGAACTGATTCTGATTTATTCGGAGTGACCAATCCATGTGTGATGGCAAAGCGGGTTTGGATGCTGTGGAGGGGTCCCAGTGACCTCCCAAATTGGTTGCAGGAACATGGCTGTTTGTAACCTTGGACTAAAGTCTCTTGCTCCCCCCAGCAGCATTGGCCCATTTCTTCACAAATCCTTGCCTCAGTGTTGCGTTTGCGAACACACTGTTATTGTCGAAAAACTATCCAAAACTTCTATCCCTGGTTTTTGCCCCAGATTTCATTTGGGCCCTTTTTTTTTCCGTGATATCTTGTGTTGACCCACACCCACATCTGACCTCTGACCACCTCTACCGCTACCGTCGAAACCAAGGTCCCTTTGTGCTGGTCACAGGCACTGTCAACGACTATGCTCGACCAGATGATCAGAACAGTGCCCTGCTGAGGCAAGGTAAGGCTCGAAGGTTGCGCTTGAGTAACGACAGTTCTTCTGTGTGGTGCACAAGGCTAATACGAGATCCAGCCATTGATAAACCTCCACTAGGACCAGTGTAGTTGCAAATGGCTGGGGATTTACCCTCCAATATGGGGTGGTGCATATGGGGTGGTGTATTGATAATTACCGATCTCCCGTCAAGTGATATTCAGGGGTACTGATGCTCCAACTGGTCTTAACCAGCTGCCATTGGGTCTAGAGTAGGGTTTGTGCTAGCTACGCAGCCACTTGGATTCTTCCCCGAGAGATCTTGTATTGCTGTCTTGTGGAAGGATGTAGAAGGTGATCCGCCCTTGTTATAAGTTGGTTTGTACCCCTACACTACCGTGGTTGTGTCTGCCATGAGCTGCCATGAGTGATATTTTGCCCAAGCCTGCCCAAGCCTAGTTATGCATTCATCAACCTATGTGGCTAGCTGGGGGGCCCACCTTGTACAAGTCCTTGTCGAAGATCGCGCACCGATCCTGCACCTTGCTAGAAGTCTTTTCCAACTCTTGCACTGCGAGATGGTCTGAGTGGCGAGATCCAGCTTGTTTATGACTATGAGTGGATGCTAACATGGTTGATTTGCCAACCCCAAGCAGCTGAGCATGATCACAGAACAGACCACCTCTGGCTGTTGGACGCACCCGGGCAACGGGCCCTGATGGCTGCTGCTGAGGGATTACTCACAATGACCAATCTATATTTGGGCGGTTTTGGGGGGTAAAACAACAGCGATTTACCACAACTCTGGGGGTGGTTGATTGCATCTCCATGAACTCGTGTGACGAAGTCTTGCGCAATTCTTCTCAGGAGGCAGCATATGATCACATGTCAGTAGGTGGCGCATGCATCAGTCCGTTTGTCAGATACTATGTTGTAGATGTGCCAGTCTGTCAGCGGATCTTGGTTGGGGATCAGTGGAAGCCAGTCACATTTTGTGATACGTTTCGTGTGTGCTCATGTGTTTTTCAGTTTGCATCAATGCCAACAAGCTCCATTTCACTGCTGGAACCCTGACCATGGGACAACGCAGTGCACCCCATGGAGCAGTGCATGTCTTTTTTCAGAGTGTCTTATGGGTCAAGGTCAAGTCATTGGTCCTTTCGCCAATGGTCACTACCTTGGGGGTCCTGCTCCACGAAGCGTATCCATCCGTCAGGTATCAGCGAGATTGCCTTCACTCCGCTGCATGTTGGGAGTGCAAAGGTTGGATTCGCTGGGGTCCCAGAGGATGGGATGAACTCACTCGGAACGAGATTAAAAGGACGTTCAAACAGGGGTTTTGTGTCAACTATCATTGATATTAACTTGATTAGTTGATAAGGTGACTCAATAGTTTGGGTGACTCAACGGGTTTTGTGTCAATTTCCATTGATATTGAGTCACCTCCTCCGGCAAGGCTCAACCATAGCAGTTGGACGAACTTGGATGCCTATGCTGTGCTCATCCACATTGTATAGGAGGGTTCAGCACACAGGGGAGTGCATGTGGCGATGTGTCTGCGGATGCCCAGTCAGCAAAGATTGACTGGAAAGGATTATGGAGTTATCACATGTTATGACGAACGATTCTGGTGCAAATGTTGATCATTCTAGTATAAATACTCTGGTAGACTTTCTGGTTGCTAGCAAATGTTGGTCTATATGATTTGCAAAGGTGAAAAGTTGGTCATTGGGACTACCTCGACTTCGACAGAACCAATTGCATCCAACTGCACAGTTCTTCAAAGCGAAGCGAACCCCCCACCACCACATCGATTGATACAGAACTCCCCGCATGGCATTTGATTCTCACCTCTAGACCCACAAATAAAGTCTTGCTGAGATAAGGCGGTCGGGACGAATCGGTTTCACTATGAAAAATGAAAGCGTGCTTTCATGTATTTCCAGATACCTGTGTATAATCCACACGCAGTTATAGCTATTAGACATGCGGGTTAAGACTATTTTTCCTGCGCACCACCACAGATATCGATACATATCCACATTTTTATATATGTATGCAAAAACAAACACGCAGAGGATGACATGGACATAGGTATCTACTCTACATATCAATCTGGTTTTTTGAAATGTCGCTATAAACTTGTACTATAAACATCAATGATCATAAATGATCATCAATGATCCTGTAGATTACAACCTCCTCAAACAGCTCCGCCAGCGCCGCGGAAATCCACAGAAATCGTTGCCGCCTGCGCCTTGCGATGAGGTTCCTTCGCCGCCCAGCAGGATTTGGGACAGCCTGCAGGAAGGTCGACCCATAGTTTTTGAAAGGGTAAAACGTCTGTCAATCAGGGGTGAACGGTGAAGATATACGGTGGTTTCCTAGCATAGGGGACCCGCCAAATGGTCAGCTTATCACATTTTATTACTAGGAATAACTTAAAATGGATGATTTGCGGGGACCCCGATTTTGAGAAACCACCATATGGGAGCATTATATATCAGATTCCATGCCCAAAGATCCAATCAACGAACCAGGACGAGGAATATTGCATATGTCTTTTTCACATGTGCTACAGCAATAGCTGCCTCAAGATCGTGTCAGGGAGTGTACTTCTTCTACGCATCTAATATCATCTAATTGTGATTGACCAAAGAGTACATTGTCCCTCCTGCATCAATCTAGAGCTTCAGTCTCCCGATTCCACATGGGTGTTTCCATAGCCAGAATCCACCTAAAGGTGTTGATTTCCTGTTCATTGAGAGGGCAGTTGGAAGGGTGACACCATTTAAATCCATATATTTGTTGGTTGCCAACCTTTCTCAACCAGTGTCAACCAGTGCTAACCATCGATGGAACATCAATTGACCATCAATGGACCATCAATTGATCAATTAGTAGCCATCAACTATCATCAACTAACCGTCAACCAACCATCAACTCACCGTTTCTGTAGTGTTTCACCAAGTTCTGCCCACCCACCACCCTGCCGGTGGATAGCTACAAGCACAGCTACCAGACATGGGGGCATGCACTGGGTCAACCGGCTCCGAAGGGCTGCAGCTACTCACACATCTCACACGCAACTGTAGCCATCAACCAGTGAACCATCAACCAACAACCATCGATTGCGTGTGATTAACCAGCAACCAACCATTACTAATAATCAAATAATAACCATCAGCTAACCATCAATTGACCATCAATTGACCACAAACTAACCATCAAATAACTATCAGCTAACCATCAACGAAACATCAACCAATTAACCATCAACCAACCATCAATTAAACAAGCAGAAGTCTTTGATTCTTGACCTGGCGAATTCATGGTACTCACTGCTACAGTCGCTACAGTTGAACCACACGTCACGGTGCCTGGTCGCATGGTGGAGAGAGACCAGTCACACGAAGCATCAGTTAACCATCAAATGGTTAATGAATGGTTAATGATTGCTATCCATGAATGGTTAGTTGATTAATCAATGGTTAATGGTTTAATTAGCCATTACTTGTCCTATCATCAAGGACTTGTCCTGTGAGTAATCATCCATTATATAGCCATCAACCAGCCACAACGAGCCATTGAGTAACCATGGATTACGAACCAGTACTAAGCATCAATTAACCATGGCTTGACAATCAGCTAACCATTGATTAATCATCAACTAACCATTCATGAGCCATTGAAGGATTAATCAACCATTAACCATTCATTAACCATTCAATTAACCATTAACCATTGATTAATCAACTAACCATTCCATTGAATTATCCTTTCACTGACCTTTGGAGGCACATCATCCTGCTTGCAACCCGTGCGCAGGAGCCTCGCTCAGATCACAGCCTTGACGGGAGCAGGAGCGGAGTCGCGCTCGCGGAGGGCTGGGCGTTGCTGGCCGGTCGCGAGAGGTTGAGTTCATGACTTGGTTGAAGGGGATGAATATGGTTCATCAATTCTACATGATCATGATCCTAAGTGGTTAAGAAGGGCTGATTTTTATATATATGTATATGTATATATAATTGGTATAGTTATTAGTCTATGGTTCCTGTCAATATGCTTAAGAATATTGAAGAATTGTGTATATGTTTGCTTGATATTGATATGGTTATTGACCGTTGGTTGATATGGTTCAGAGTGGCTAATCCTTGGTCAACAGTGGTTAAGAGTAACAATGATCTAGGCGGTGATGCTGGAAATCCATGGTCAATAATGATTACTGCAACGATGATTAATGCCTTGTTAAGAATAGCTATAATCGTATAATGGTTAGCAAACGACAAATGACTGGTCAATCAGTGGCTAGTACTGGTTCATGATGGTTGATGAAGGTCGATCCTAGGCTGATCCTTGAGAATCCTGATATTGAAAAAGATCCCGAATGCATGTCATGTCATGATGAACCCAGATTCCATGTTTCAATTTAGAGCGAGCGCGTTGACACCTTCCATGATTCAAACTTTCGCCACCCCCACATTCGCCCACAACATG
Organism: Symbiodinium kawagutii; assembly: GCA_009767595.1. Classification (NCBI taxonomy): domain Eukaryota; class Dinophyceae; order Suessiales; family Symbiodiniaceae; genus Symbiodinium; species Symbiodinium kawagutii. The sequence continues at coordinate 25,653 of VSDK01011369.1, read as the reverse complement.
AGACGCTGAGGATGCCAGGTCGGTATGGTTCCGAGAAGTTGCAAAAACTTGTTTGCTACAGGAGTCCTAGCTGGTTATGGTTGTGGTTATGGTTGTGATTGGTCTATCATGGCTAAGCACCAAGGATAGGGATATACCAAAAGCTGTAGGAATATGTAGGAATGATTCTTGCTTTATGGTTTTTGGATGGATGATGTAGGGTTTGGGGGCTTCAGAGTTTACTGAATACTGTAGGCTTTGGTGTAGGGTAAACATTATCTCAGACAATTAGGCATTAGCAAATCAGGGTTGCAGCAAACATGGCAACTAGTTGTTTTGACTGGACACTGAACAAATGGGTTGATCATTGGAACATAGCATGAGAACAGTGTCCCGCGCTCGAATCCAATAGATGCATTGACATCATCACCATGGAGGCCTTTTAGACGGGATAGCCGTCAGTCAATGAGTTTGGCCATGGCGATGCGGTTCTTAATGTGATTGACACTCTTACTGTGATTGACACTCCATGGTAGTGGAGAATTCAGTGGTCAATCATTCACCATTATAAAATATTATATATGTTTATTAGTATTAGTTATGAACCCTTGAGTAAGCATTCGTTAGCCATTTTGGCCTTTATTGCCTACTACTTGGCCCTTTCAGCCACCGTTGCCTACTACTGAGATCTACTCAGTCAACATTGAATCTTCAATGATTCCGATGAATTCTATGGGGCCACGGCTGCCATTGCAGCCAGACCTGTCGCGTTTCCGTAAAGGGTTGCTGCTACCGGTGGTTACGTTACCCCAAAACTTGAAGATCTTTAGTCATATGTCATATGGTGGCTTCTTAAATAGGGGGTCCCCCAAATCATCCTTTTATAGCCATTTATAATAGTAATCCAACCATTTTGGGGCTCCCTTATTTTGAGACACACCCATGTCTATGTCAATCATCATGATGTTTTTGCTGCATTCGCACAGGGAATTTGGATCATTGTGATGAATTCGATCGGATTTCGGTCATTTTTTCCTGGGCTACCCAGCCACCTGAGTTGGAAGTTGTGGCTAGCCTTTCAGTTTTCATCGAGTCGGGCATGAGGATTTTTCTGGGTTTGGCAGTACCTGGGAGGTCGCTTCAACCGTTGGATTCCACGTTGATTCGATCTGAGTCCGAGTCGATGTAGAGAACCGTGGTTGAGAGCTGCTACACGAACATGGCAATTGGTCCATATGGGTGTTTCTCAAAATAGGGGTACCCCCAAATCATCCAGTACTAGTCATTTATAGTAATAAACCAACCATTTCTTGGGGATGCCCCATTTTGAGAAACCCCCATAATTATCCAGAAAAGGATAGGTCTGGGTAGAACAATGAGCAACCCGACACTTCGACTAGATTGGTCAGGGGATGTGAATAGCAGGGGCACTGGCTATTGACCCACACTTGTTTACTCACATTCAATGTTTTACTCTGGAACGTGAAAAGCGGATAACCTCAGGGAGGTAAGAAACTTGATGGCATCGAAGCTTCGATTCGTTTGCTCATGAACAAATCGCACTCCGAGTTCAACAATTTTCAATCATGATTTTGGGATGCGTCCATGGGTGAAATGCTTGGAACTTGTGGCAAGCTAGCAGCCCTCCTGGACTTGGGTGCCCCTGCAATTCAGCTGCCCAGCTGCAAGCCCCACAGGATGTTTGGATGCGATTAGCCCGGCTCTGAGCTGTTCTTTGTAGTGCAGGATGTATGGGTCTCACAAAGTTGTTATGAGAAGCCAAGCATTTAAGGTGATTCAGGCCAGGAAGCACCCAGTTGGTTTGGAAACAATCTTGATGGATATGACCTAAATCGATTTGCTGATGGACCATGATCGGGGACTGTCAGTGTGGCATCCCATCACACTAGAAGCCAATGATTTGGCTGGAGCTAGTCTCAGACATGAATTGAAGGTACATCCAAATGCCAATGCCAAAGGCTCTGGGTGGGAACTACTGTGGATTGATCTTTGCACACCCGAAGTTCAGCTGTTGCCCTTTTGAAGTCAGGGCATAGCACTCCCAGGCTTGAGCATGCAAGAGCATGTGCGTGTGCGCTTTTGGTTGGAGGTGCCTGGACTGAGTGGGCGTGGTCATGGTTCCAAATGGCATTGTCTAATATTGTGATCAGCATGTAAAGGTTCACCAGTAAAATCTTGTCACGATAGCGCTGGCTCAGCAGTTTCATGGAGATTTATATATATATATATACATATATGTATTTATTTATTTATTTATTTATTTATTTATTTAATTATTTATTCATTTATTATATTCGGTAAACTTTCCGATGTGCCGACACAGGAAAGCATAATCAAAACTTGGTACCAGCATCACAGGCTGTATACTTGTAGCACATAGAATAGGCTGCACGCATCGTAGGCCATGCCAAGCAATACCTAATGTGCTTGATGACTTTGAGCTTTTTCTTCTGTTGACTTGGATGAGTAGACATACCTTTCAAAACAGCTACTTTTTATGTTCACTAATCCACCTGTTGAAAATCCTAACAGGAATCTAAGTCATACTAATCCTAATTTTTTATGCTAACACTGTCTTCGGTTGACACAGAAAGTCATACCTTCCGTGGCGGTCGCCTTGCTTTTCGTGGGTTTCACCCAGAACTGGGACACAACAGTTGGACTGTGGATCAAACCGCAACCCATGAACATCGGTGAAACCAGCCACCAGTCAATGCATAAAAACGCACCCAAAAAGTGTGTTGTGTGTGTGTGTGTGCGTGTACGTTTCTGCGGGTCACTGGAGAGATTTTCTATGTTGGAAGCGTAGTTCACCATGGAGTTCTGCCTCATTTGAGGGAATATTCTTTGGTTCATTTGATTGTGGCCACATTTTTGGAGCCGCATGATGTGATAAGCCTTGTCAAATACTTTGCAGTTCCATGACCCTCACCATGGATGGTCACCGGAAAGAACCATGGATGCTGGGGCACTTTTGATCAGCCATGGCAATCCTGAGCTGCCAGAACCATCTCCCTACATACGTGGCACCATTGGTCGTTGATGGCGGTGACCGTAAAGGACAACTCTGCTTTGCAACGAGTAAACCACGCCGATGCATCCCGATGTGCCATCGATTGTTTGGGTATTGCCTCCGCTCTTTTGTGGTTCTTGCCTCATAAGTTCCCCGCGATTCTTTCATGTACTATCATGTCCGTAAAGGTCCGCTATTGGAAGGTCGACTATCATTCGCGTTTGCTTGCTTGCTTGCTTGCTAGCTAGCTAGCTAGCTAGCTTGCGTGCTTTGTTGGTGTCCCCACAATTGCTGGTGTGTTGTGTTTATCACTGACAGCCGGCTGTCATAATCCAATGTAGGTTTAATAGGTTCATGTCGCAAACATTGTTTGCTTGAAATGGGTTTGTTCAGAAATTCTGGTACCTGACCTAAAACTCACTAAAACTTGCTGCAATCCAGTTGGATGGACGCTATGCACAATCGCATGCGTATTTACGTACATCTGTACAAACAAACACACAACATACATACAGACACGCATGCATCCATACATACACGCACCGTCCACCTTGATACATACTTGATAACTATTCACTTGCCTTGCGCCTCACCAACATCCAGCTCTTACTGACGGTACTGACGGGACACTTGCAATCTGGTTGTCACTGTCTTTTGAGGTTCTGAACCTTGCCTGGGGCGACTTCATCCTGTTCGAACCTTCGCGGACACCATTGATGAAGCGGGGTCCTGGGGGGCTCCAGGACTGGAGAATCAAATTGATTTTCCAGGACTGGAGAATCAAGTTGATTTTCCACTACTCAAGAATCATAAGATTTGCCAAACATGGCTTTCATGATTCATGGGTGTATATAATATTTATGTATATGTCATCTATTTCATGCTACCAGTATGAATGAGGAACAGCCTGGAATGGGTTGTCTATTGTTGGCTTTTGGGGCAATGCGCAAGAAGATGTCTTCCACAATTCCATGAGCCTAGACACTGGACTTCCCTAGACAGCACAATCAGCACATGTCCAATGATGCTATCCTCCATTGCTGCTCCCCACGCCATTGAATCTTTAGGGACAACCAAGACTTCTTCACGGGGTGAACGACCACTCTGGACTGGGTGCCAGGCAGGGAAATGATGGATGCAGTGTTTCCCACGCCATGGGATGCCCAAAAATTCGATGGTCTCCCTATGTCTCCCTGTTGATCGGTTTCAGGGATGGTTGGGGACCTTGACAACTGCCTAGCCCGCCAGGCGATGCTTGAGATGCTTGAGCTGCTGTGTACCCAGGAGCATGTGGAGGCTGTGGGGGGCAGCAACATCTCAACAGCTCGCTGGCTGCATGGATCACCCGACCACTTGGATGGCTGTGGGTCCTACCATTGGATGTCCGGCAAGCCCAAGAATCCCAGGTAAGTGGGTGTAAGTAGCCATTAACTTCTTGTTTGGGGTAGGAACAGTTCTGGAAACATGACCAGTTTGGATGTCGGTTTAGCCAACAAGTCGTGTTTTGGCCAGAAATCTGAATTGTGTAGAAAGGTATCAGCTGTTGCCTGGCTGTTCCATGAGAGCAGCAAGGTGTTGACTCCTGGAAAAGACCACGTTTTTCATGATCTAGCATGCCCCTTTGCTGCAAGATTAATGTTCATAGAACCTGAATACGCTGGATATCGCTGTATACTGTCATCGTTCCCCCAAGGGTGCCTGTCTTTGATATGACACCGCTGTGGGTCGAAATCATTGCAAGTCCTTTGCTTCGGCTTTCGCTCGGCTTTCGCACCGCGGAAGAACACGAAGTACAAAGTTATGTTCATTCACCGGTGGGGATATTGTTATTGATGTTATTGTATCAACAATGATTCCTAATTAAATATGTTGGATCAACAATCAACAATTATTGTTGATGTTTTGATGCTTTGTCATTGTTCACAACCCGACTCAGAGGATTCTTTTAGCATTTTGTAGTACATTGTTTTGTCAGTGAAACCATTGTACTGGATTGGGTATCCTTGTGACTTGATGTCAATGTTGGCTGAAGGTTTGGATGCTAAGCCGTTCCAGCAGCAGTCAGTTGTGAAGATAGTGTCATCCCTCTGCACTCACCTACTCGAACTTTGGCTTTTGGAGTTCATGAGTTATAGTGATACCAATTCATAATGGTCATTTCCACCTATTCATCACTTATTCATCAGCATTAAATAGTATGAACATGTATTATCAACGATTGTCATTCATCTGTATTGAATATCGTTTTAACCGCTACAAATATAGTTGTCAAATATTGTAAAAAAATACTATAATCAAATATTATCACGTATTATCATTTATTCACCGCTACCAATACCATTGGGTACCTCTACCATTGCGCCAGTTTTCCGAGCAAAGCTGCGGCACGTGCCACAGCATCAGGGGCTGCACTTGGTGGATGCACCGCTCGATCACGTGCCTGGGCTGATCGGGTGGTTGAAAATTGGCTGTGTTGTCAATGGCTCTCAGTAGTCTTTAATACAATGATTACCGGTTAATACCGGGTAGTTCATAAAAAACAGCCATCCTTCAAAAACACAAGTGAAAGTTGTTAAACCTCCGTTCCCCCTTTTTCAATGTTGGGGGAGTTTTTGGGTCGCTGGTGGCGTTCAAAAAAAAACAGCCATTTATGCTCTTGCTGCGGGCAGCCTTACCGTCAACATTGACATCGGGGTGCAAGGGTTTGCCATTGTCTTAGCGGTGGTTCATCTCGGATGGCTGTTTTTTCTGAACTACCCGGTAGCATTAGTGGTTAATACAGCGATCAATAGTGGTTAGTACTGATTGATAGTAGCTACTGGTGATTAATAGTGATTAGTAGTGGTTAATGCAACGATTAATACACTGCCCAGTAGTTAGTAACCAATGATTGATAGCCAGTATTACTGTACTATGCCTATTGATTAATACAATGATTAATATCCTGGCTAGTACCAGCTGGTGGTTTCTCTTTTTTTACTTCCACAATATTTAGAAATGATTGATTGTGTGATTGATTGGTTGATTGATTGATTGGTTGGTTGGTTGATTGGTTGGTTGATTGATTGATTGATCGATTGATTGATTAGTTTTGTTCATAGGGGTTGAAACCACCGACAAGTGCAGGTTGACATAGGTGTTAATATTCTTGTTAATAGTAGTATTGTCAGTACTGTTGTGCCTAAGTGGAAATGATCATGATTTTGGGATTCCACTCCTTTATCCAGGGAGCATATTTGTTTGAATTTAACATGGGAAACCCAACATAGTTGGTGGTGAGAAGCCAGGGGCCAACAAGCACGTCAAACATTCATTGGAGACAGATTTCCGGCTGCCCACAATCTGTGAGAAATCCATCTCTGAAAGTTCTGGGAGGCAGGGTATTCACACCTCTCTTGAGATACGAAGCGCATGGGTGGACACTATCCACCGAAATCCATTGATTTCAACAAATAGTGCAAGGGCATTCGCAATCTGAGCCGATCGAAGTGTTTCCGGCGAATCCGAAGACTGTGCCCATCCCCATGGCATCCCATGGCCCATTCCTGGTTAGATCCTCAAGGCTTGGTTCTCAGTCTGGCAGTTGGTTTCAGGATGGTCCTTCTGTTCGTGAACACCTTGCTGTTCTGCGTGGGTCTAAGCATTTATCGCTTTCAGAAATCCAAGGAGGGCTTGCAGCAACCGTGCCGTGGCTTGGGAATGGCGAGGTGTTGCCGATCTTTTGGTGCCTGTAGTCGGGTGCTCTAGCGATTTAAGACATGTTCTTTCAAACAGTGGGTTGAATAGTCTGTTGGGTACCATGAACTGACTACATCCAATTACTGCTTGCTCAGGGATTAATCATGCCCATGAGGAAGGTCCCATTTCCGCCAATGATCCTTAATCTTGTGCGAGAAAAGGGGACTTCAGGGAGCCGTCCATCCTCAAGCATCCTCGATAATTAGAGTTTCAGAGAGCTGATTGTGTAAAATCAAGCAACTTAATACGGGTGTGTCAGTTCATTTTCCTCGGCAAGAACTTAGTAAGTGGATGCTAATGATGTGGATGCACAAGTCATGTTGGATGACCACTGACTCATGATGGGAGAGTCTCAACCTCGGCTGGTGGTTCCTTTCCACTGAGACAAGAATCATCTTTTTGGTCCTCAATGGTACCCCATGTTCGACAACCATACCCATTCTCTCATTTGCATCCCCACTCCTCGCAGGTGTGTAACGCCATGACTAGTTGGAGTTATTGAACATAATTACATCATATCATTTACTTGCTTCAGATTTGTTTGCTATGATCTGGTTGCATAACATGTTTGTTTTCCATGCTAACTGACTGATCCGGGCTGGATGTTGATCCAAATAATCACTGCTCAACCAGGTGTCCCGGGTGTCACTCATATCAAGTATTATCAACCATTGGTCACCGCCGTTTACGTATGATCAACTACGAATGATTCGTTGCGATCGCAATTTGCTCTCATGAACCACTATCATCGACCAATCAACCACTCTTGATCACTATTGTTGGTTATGATATCCCCATTGTATCCCATCGAACCACATTAATGGGGTTGGTTATGATATCCCCATTCTTGGCTACTCAACTCGGGTACCGGGAGGAGAAATGGATGATCCCCACCCGTCGCGGAGGAGGATTGTCGCCTCGGAAGGACATTGATCGATTGCCAGGGACTGAGTGGTGGCGGGTTTCATCCAGGGTGAAGGTGTTGGCTGATCCAAGATGAATCAAGCAGTAAACCAACCAATAGTAGCTAGTTAATGGCTAAACAATAGGGAACAATTATAGGGGATATACCAGCTGATCATTTTGAATGATAATGTTGATTCAAGATGAATCTACCATAGTTGTTGGCTGATCATTTCTTATGATGGTGGATCAATTGCCATTATTTGTTGACTGATCAATTGCCAAAATGATTCTGGAAAATGTTTGAAATTGTTGAAGCGATCATGTTGATTCAAGATGAATCTACCATTTGCCTCGTGTGACCTCCTATTTCTCAATCATTTTCCCATGGCAGTGTTGATTCATGGTCACTCTACGGAAACTGTCAATTTTTTGGGAGGGTTACATACTATTATTTGAGTAGGGACAAATAGGAACGTACCTTGGGTTCGGTTCCTGGCCCTGGGGTCTACGACCAGCTGATTGCGAGAAATCCTCTGGATGATCCACCACGTATTGCTATGAACCGCACGAATGTGCACAAAGACCAGCCAGCAATTCCTGAGGAATTACACCCTGGTAAACTAACATAGCAATGGCATATCACCTATTTTGTAGAGAAACCCTAGGAAACAATTAATAATACGTGGATTTTCCATTTCCATGTTAGTTTACCAGAGGGTAGTATAAAGGATGATGGCGAGATCAGCTGCCAAAGCATGTGACTCACCTTGGACGTACTCCAACTACTTCTCCATCATCTCTACCGCTTGGCCCATCCCTTCGCTTACTGGCACGTTCGTGTTGCATGAAGCTCGACATGCGTGTGGTGTGTGTGTGTGACCCAATCATAAATCGCTATATAGTTATATAGATATCATCGTTGCATAAATACACCACACTGTTTGTATGATGTTTGGCTGCCTGCCCAATGATGGAGGTTTCACGGTACATCCCTCTCTCTACACACGCTCACCAGCATGAGCTTGTATTAGGCATTCTTAACCATTCGTACTTCAACCGTCATCAATCTTAGTTTCCCGGGCGGGAACCACCGCTTCACGGCCGAGGCTCAGTCTGTCTCCTGCTAGCAGCCATCGTCATGAGTTTCTTCTCGTTCTTGAGGCGGCGGTGCCAGTGAGCCTGGCGGCAGTAATTGGTTGGTGTCCACTTCTATTCCGATGAGTCAGCTATGGGCTATCATTCAAGAGTTTGCTCAGTGCTTATTTAAAAGACCAATAATCCAATACTTAATCATGACCAAGTATGAAAAACTCATCATCATAACAAAAAAATCCAGAATCTTATGACCTACCATGACCCACCATGACCTACCATGACCTTCCTTCAGCCCCATACCTTGTTGGAATGACCTACCGACCTCCCCGGTGACTTCCTCACCTCGGGTGGTCGGCGCCCAGGCACTTCCATGGCTTCGCCTTCTCCCCGGTCTTGCGGCAGATTCAGCAGGCGAGGTCGCTTGAAGAGTCGCGGAAGCTTCGGTTGGTGGTGGAGATTTCGAGTGGTTTAAGATGGTTCAGTTTATGGTTTAATGTGGTTTAATTATATTTGGTTTAACATATGGTTTAGTTTATGGTTTAATATCGTTTGATGTGGTTTAATATGGTTTAACATATGGTTTCATATTTGGTTTTATATATGGTTTTACATGGTGTAATGTGGTTTAATATATGGTTTAATAGTATACTTTAATATGATTTTTAGTTGGTTTAGTATGGTTCTATAGGATGGTTAATGTGGTTTAGTATGTGGTTAAGAATGATTTAATCAGTGGTTAAGAATGATTTAATATGGTTGAACCAGCTGGTGACAAGCTGGTTAAGCAGGGTTGATGATGACTAATGAGCGAATAAGTGGATGAATTATAGAGAATTGTAGTGGATTGATATGGTTTAACAAGCGGGTTAAGCATGGTTGAAAATGACTAATTTTAGCAAATAATGGTTAGAAACGATGAACTAGCTGGTTCATGGTTGATGATATCGGACAATAGCCTAATAGCCAACAATAATAGGGGATATACCAACTAAGCATCAATGTGATGGGGGACAATGAACCAAAAATGGGTGGAAAAAAATGGTTGATGGTACACCAGGGGAGGTTATGAACCCATAGCCAGTTGACACACCGAAAGTGCAACGGGGCGTATCGAACGTTGTGCGGTGCGAATCGTTTTCATGTGGCTATTGGATGCTGTTAGTCATTAGGGTGTGTCCATGGTGGTAGCATGTGGTACCTACTATAACCATCCAAGTTCATAGCCATTATTCATAGAGAAACCACCAGTGACTTGGGGGTAGGTACAGCCTTGGACAAGCCCATGTGGCTGTTGGTCATTGCGAGTTATCACGGTGAATCGCAGCTAATGTCGGGTGATAGTGTGTTCACAATGACCAGCAATAATACATGGACTGAAGAAGGGCTTAGACATTTACTGTTATTTACTACTACAGAATCATACAGACGTACTGAGGTACATACATACACATAGAGATGTGAATGTACACGTACATCCAAATCGGAGGTGTTGGGGGCTAGGCAAATACTACTACACGTGTTTAATATCATTGGCATGATGCCTCACAAACGATACGCTCTTACCTGTGTAATGATGTATTTGCTACTAACTAGCTTCTTCATGCCATTCTCTTTTCACACTCAGCAACGTGTACACGCGGCATCCTTGCTACATTTAGCCAATAGGACAGGGATGACAGTCTTTTGTTATTTAGATTCATCAAGCAACTCCGCTACAAACTGTCCATTTCAGACTTGCAACATGGGCAGGCAGATACTCTCCACTCTTAAAACATAGTCCAAGTCAGAAAAGGACTTTTCCTTTGGCAATTGATGGTTTTCTTCAGCGGTAGGCTATATGTGGATGATCCACACCTGAAGGGCAATGAGCAGCACTGCCATGTTTCAATGAGAGCCAGGCATAGTTCTCCTGTCTTTGCCCTTGGATCATGCAGTACTTGCTGTAAGCATTTGGCGTCATGGCTGGAGCCCTGTTGCCACCTATCCGTGTTCAACCATCGATGAAATGAACGGCATGGGGTGGATTCGAGAAGCATCGGCAGCTGAGTAGCCTTGGGTTTGTACTTACGTACTGCCGATGGCTAGGCAAAATTCTTGGGTTTGTACTTGACTGGTTCAATCTCTGCTACTTCTATCGTTGTTAGCTCACTCTTGTGATTGGTTCAATCTCTGCTACTCCTATTGTTGCTAGTTCATGCCGGTGGTTCGCCATGTGCAATCATTGCTAACCATCAGAGAGCATGCTTAGTAGCCATTGTGGACCGGTACCCACAAGTGTCAAAGTTTATTAATTATTGTCAATCACTAGGAACAGTGATTTAGAGCCTCCTGCACGTTCGCTCGATAGAAACCACTACCAACCATTCTGAGCCATCACCAGTTATTGATTATAAAATAACCCATGACTGGGTACCAACCGCCATTACCAATCATGACAAGCCATCGGTAACCATTCCGCACCATCAAGAATCATTAGCGAGTGAACCATTCTCAGCCACGCTGGTCATTGATATCACGCACGTTGGATACCGTGCACCATCATGAATCATTAGGTAATGAACCATGGTAGTAACCATTTGGTGGTTTCTCAAAATAAGGGTACCCCCAAATCATCCATTATAAACCATTTATAGTAATAAACCAACCATTTTTTGGGGTCCCCTATTTTGAGAAACCACCATTTGATCAGCCATGAAACGAACCATTCTCTGCAGCCATGATGAAGCATTGAAACCATGGCAGGCCACTCGCTTCGTCACCAAGTCCTGGCGGCCTCCAAACATGTCAGGGGGCCCAGCCAGTGGATGGCGGCTAGAGCGGGTGATGCGGATGAATCGCCCATGATATCCAGCCAGTATAGCGAGTGACTCAATCACGGGGATATGACATGATATGACCAACAACTCTGGCGAGGGATTCTTGGAAGTTAAATCACTTGAGTTTACGCTTGCATGGTTCCCAGTGATATGGATGAGAATTTAGCGAAGGTTCAGCCCGCTATAGCTGACAGCACCGCTTGCAATCCGTGGATGGATCAACTGAGGCTCTATGTCACAGATGGAGGGGTTCAGGACGACCGGGATCAGCAAGTGCCACCCCATGGTGTTTTGACACACTCATCACCCGTCGGTATGTTTTGCTGCCACACATTACCATGTCATAAGCAGACATCAATGCGGCAAGGGTTTTTATATTTGTTCATTCGTTGAATTTTTTACCCACAGCCATTGTTGTGGATGCTATATCTCTTGACTATTTCTCAGCATACCACTTCATGGCTGTATGACCTTATCGTATGTATATACAGTTTTTGACACACACACACACACACACACACACTTGCGTATTCATTCACATGCAGCCATACCAGCAGAAAAATCACAAAAAGTGTAAGCCATGTATTACTTGCTTGCCTGCCTGGCTGCATACCTGCCTACCTGCGGACATGCCAACATATGGATATGAATGATTCTAAACGTGCGTACTTATATGTATAAATTCCCCAAACAGTGTGTGCACTATAGGGGTTCTTGCGGTAATAGAAAAGGTCCTGGTGTAGAACCAGGTGTGCGCCGGGGCGTTTGGCTAATTCGTCGACCCTTTCGTCAAAAACGTTCCCTCATCTTCCGTTTTCGAAGGACGCCTCGCACGAGAACTTGGCCCGGAGCTCTGTCTTCAGGAGCTGCGTTCTCGCCTGCGTGCCGAGTCCATTTTTTGATTAATGGGCATTTTGCGTGGCAGGCGCAAGGGAAAGCTCACTTTTGTCCCTCTTGGGCATTAGGAATCTGTGGCAGGCGCAAGGAATTCGCAATGTTTCACAAAACGTGTAACTGTCGTCGGTTTTGCGACGTTGCAAAAACGTTGGCAGGCGCACACAAAATGAGCGTGTCCGAAAACATCGACTTTTTCGTGACAGGTGCAGCATTTCGTGATCTTGAGCTCTCTTTTGGCGACCTCAAAACGCTCGTTTCGTGAGACCGTCGTCATTTTTGCATCTGCTATGTCGAGATCACTTTTCGTGACAGGTGCAGGACTTCGTATGCCTCGGGATCACTTTTTCGTGGCAGGCGCGGCATTTTGCAACATAAACGCTTGAAATCGCAAATCGCAGTGGAATGGAGACTTCAGGTGCCTTTCATACCTCTGCTTTTTTGTGTCTCGCCTGCGCGCGGTGCAAATTTTGATTTCGCTCGTGCAACCCTCTGCGGGACTTTGTGCGTGTCGGATCGCTCTCGTCTGCGCGCGGTGCGTATTTTGATTTCGCTCGTGCAACCTTCTGCGGACTTTGTGCGTGTCGGATCGCTCTCGCCTGCGCGCGGTGCGAATTTTGATTTCGTTCGCGCAGCCCTCTGCGGACTTCGTGCGTGTCGGATCGCTCTAGCGCCGTGCGAATTTTGATTTCGTTCGCGCACCCATCTGCGGACTTCGTGCGTGTCGGATCGCTCTCGCCTGCGCGCGGTGCGAATTTTGATTTCGCTCGTGCAACCTTCTGCGGACTTTGTGCGTGTCGGATCGCTCTCGCCTGCGCGCGATGCGTATTTTTGCTTTTGACGAGAACTTGTCAAGAGTTCTCTCTTATGAGTGCACCAATGCGCCGTCAAATGTGTGATGTGTGTTCCCATCTGCTCTCACATGTGCTCTCATATGTGTGCTCTCATATGTGTGCCCTCAAATGTGTGCTCTCACATGTGTGCTCATATGTGTGCTCATACAAATGTGCTCTCATATGTGTGCTCTCATAAGTGTGCCCTCAAATGTGTGCTCTCACATGTGTGCTCATATGTGTGCTCTCACATGTATGCTCATATGTGTGCTCTCATATGTGTGCTCTCATATCTGTGCTCTCATATGTGTGCTCATATGTGTGCTCTCATATGTGTGCTCTCACATGTGTGCTCTCACATGTATGCTCATATGTGTCCTCTCACAAATGTGCTCTCATATGTGTGCTCTCATATGTGTGCTCTCATATGTGTGCTCTCATATGTGTGCTCTCACATGTGTGCTCTCACATGTATGCTCATATGTGTCCTCTCACAAATGTGCTCTCATATGTGTGCTCTCATATGTGTGCTCTCATATGTGTGCTCTCATATGTGTGCTCTCACATGTGTGCTCTCACATGTATGCTCATATGTGTCCTCTCACAAATGTGCTCTCATATGTGTGCTCTCACAAATGTGCTCTCATATGTGTGCTCATGTGTGTGCTCTCATTTGTGTGCTCTCACAAATGTGCTCTCATCTGTGTGGTCTCACATGTGTGCTCCTACATGTGTGCTCTCATTTGTCTGGTCTCACATGTGTGCTCATAGATGTGTGCTCTCATATCTGTGCTCTCACAAATGTGCTCTCATATGTGTGGTCTCACATGTGTGCTCATACATTGTTGCTCTCATATGTCTGGTCTCACATGTGTGCTCATAGATGTGTGCTCTCACAAATGTGCTCTCATATGTGTGGTCTCACATGTGTGCTCATACATTGTTGCTCTCATATGTCTGGTCTCACATGTGTGCTCATAGATGTGTGCTCTCACAAATGTGCTCTCATATGTGTGCTCTCACATGTGTGCTCATACATGTGTGCTCAAATGTGTGCTCAAATGGCAAGGGTTGCAAGGAGCAGTCCGGCGTGATGATGTCGATCAAGTTTTTGGGCCTAACCGAGCCAATGTGAGGCCGCGCCATCCAGACGGCCACCTCGCTTTTCGGCGAGCAGCCCCCGTGCCGAACGGTGCTGACTGCGTTGCGCACGGAGAGCCCATTCTCAGCAACGTGCGCCTGGGAGAGGAGGCGCAGGCTTTGCTTCGAGATTTTCGGCCCCGAAACCGAGAGTCATTGGAGACACGCCTGTGCCGCGTGGAGGACAGGCTGGAGGAACTCCTCGAGATTTGCGGTGTCCAGTTTGCAGCGTTTCTTCAGGTCGCGTCGCAAAGTGGACACCTTGCTTAAACGAGATGCCAGGCAAACAACACATGACCGCATTGTTGAGTTTAACTATGCATATGATCGCCGAGATTTTGCGCATGTGTGGAAGGTTGGACGCATCATGTCTGGTTTCAAGGTTGGGCCTAAGCGCAGGCGGTATGACCCACCTCTTACACAAAGACCAACAGCTGCTGAGTGGGGTGCCTTTATGGAGTTGCCTGGGCCGGAGGGTGGGTGCAATGGGCAAGTGGTTTCGTGGGATGACATTCACAACTCACAACACATCTATGGAGCTTTCGCTTGTACCACAGCGCAGTGTGGAATCTGCTTTTGCCCTTGCTCGTCAAGATCTCTCTGCTGTCATTAGTCGTCTTCGTGTCCTTAAACTTCAGAAAATGGTCCCTGAATGGTCGGTTCCTGGTGAAGTATGGCGACAATTGGTTGCTCCAAACAAATACTATTGTCGTAGGCGTGCTGGAATTGGTTACGATGTTCAGTTGTCTAACACAAATTTCAAACAATGCGTATTCACGCTTTTGCTCTCAATTCGGGTGTATGCAATCGCTCCTGATGAATGGTGTCTCAATCAAACTGTACAGTTAGACAAAAGCAATGGCAAAACTGGTTGTAGTGCACTGCGGACCATCAATGTCTTCGAGCCATTGGGAAAAGTTCACGCAAGAACGCTCTGGGACCGTGGGTCTAGAACTTTTTTCCGCGATTGGGCGGCAGGCTACACCAAACACAAGTCTCGGGTTACACCTATTTTGCAACGACGTGTTGTCAAACATCGGCTGTGCGCTGCTGGAATCAGTCACTGTGACTCTTTCTATGATGCTGCCAATGCTTTTCCCAGCGTACTTCAACAAGTGTGCAATTTTGCAATTGACAATACATGCAGGCAAGTGGACAGTGCTCTTCTCAAAGATCGAAATAACTTGGCCGTTCTTCGGATTTGTGCTTCTGATGACATTGTATTTGACAAAAACGGCTCTGGTTCATTGCAAGGTGATACCCACGCAGGTGAGCAATTTTTGGAACAATACCACCCAGCCCTTGACAATTTTGTGCAGGCTATGGATTTGCAATTCCCCACCTCTTCGCTCAGTGCTGTGGATCCTCTTCGTGGTTGCAACGTATGTGTTTCCATGTCAACATATGCTGATGATTTGGCTCGCACCACTATTTGTACCAGCCCTGCTGATTGGCAAACCCAACTTGCAGCTGCCAATGTTACTTTGTCGCAGGTCCTGGGGGCCATCGGGGTTTCCCAAAATGTTGACAAACAAGAGCATGTTCCATGTTTTGTTCGCCAGCATGCGCACGAGTACACACGCAAAGTCTTTGAAGAAAATTTGCTTCCTGGAAAGACTCGTCGTTTTGCACGGTATTTGGGGTCACAGCACCATGCTACTGGGAATGTGTCTTGTGAGCTTGATGTCAGAGTCTATAAGGCAAACATTGCGTGGCACACCATGGGTCGAATGTGGTATCGGAATGGTTTGTTTCGCAAACCATTGGTCATGTTATTTTCTGGATTGGTTCTTAATACATTGTTGGCTGGACTTGAGGCGCCTGCGCTCAAACCTTCTCATTATCTCATTATCAAAGATTGGACAAATTTGTGTTGGCCAAAGGCCGGCGCCTTATGCAAGGTGCCGCTTGCAAGAAGTCCACTGAGAACGGAGTCACTAGCTACAAAGCCCTCTCCAACAAAGAAGTTTGGCGTTGGCTTCGGCTTGCGCCGTCAAGTATTGAACTGTGCATTCGACGGCTTCGGTATTGGCAAAATGTGGCACAATTTCCCAACGAGCGCAAAAAAATTTTGGCCGCCGTCTTTGGCAAATTTTCATGTGATAGCGCTGACACGATTGATTCTGATGGTCGTGTTGCGGTTTGGCGCCCATGGCTGAGGCAATTTCGTGATGATTTGGAGATGTTGGGAGGGCTTGATTCTGGACAGTCCTTGCTGCAGTCTGTCGGTGACCGATTTTTTCTGGTTTTCTCAGAACTTCGAAACGAATTTTTGCAAATTGATGCTAGTGAGTTGCGCATGCAATTCTTGGGTGTTGCCATTCCTCCCCCCGGGTGGTCAATGCCGGATGCTGATCTCCAACAAGATATTTTGGTCCCTGAGCCTGATGCGATATTTACATGTACATGTACCAATGATGATGGTTCTATTTGCAACAAGACTTTTGGTTCTTATGTTCAATTATGGGCACACATGGTTCATAGTCGTGCTGGCAGTCATGGCGAACGACCTGTGCATGCTTTGGCTGCGGTCACCAACGCCTGCCCTTGGTGCAAACACAAATTTGCTTCACGACCGTCTGCTGCTCATCACATCAACCGAGCATTCTGTAGAGGTGCTTGTGGTGGGCGCGGCTCGACATTTAACCCTGAGCTTCTGCCACTGGTCACATTGGATTGCCCTGAGTGTCAGCAGTCCTGTACTGATGTTGAAGCATTATTGGGCCATATTGCTACACATGACAACCCCGCTGCTTTCTTTCAGCGGCAAGCAGGCAATGCTGATGCGCAGTGAACGGCTCAAAGTGATAAGTGCAACTTGTTGGGTAGTTTCGGGCATGGCGGCGCCATCTTGGCTGATCACGGGCTCGGCTCAACAGCCCCCGGCTCGCCGACCTCGGTTGGCTCCTCCTGATGGCTTCTCAGCGGAATCTCAAAAGAAACTCTTGGTTCTGCTCGCCAAGACTGTGTTCAAACATGCCCTCGATCTTCGTGAGTTGCAAAGTGCTGTGTTGACCACATTGATTGCCAACAGAGACAGTGACCTCACTAGTGCTGCTACTTCTGCCACACAAGGGCAAAACACACGTGCCTCTGACTTGCGCAAAGCAGGCAAGAATCGTGAATTGGAATCCCTTGGTGAACCCCACGTGCACCTATGGGGGGCAGTGGTGGCCTACGTCATTGAGAATGGCAAGATTTCCGAAGATGAGAAGCAAGTTTTGCGGCAGCATTTGCAAGAAAGTGAGCCGAAGAAATTAGAAGAGACCGTGTTTGCTGCAAAGTGCAAGAAATGCTATGACCCCAAGAAGATGAGGTTCGTTTTTTGCACGGCCCAGCAAGTTGAACCAATTTTGAAAATTGTGATTGGTGCCATGATTGTTGAGGGTGCTGTTCTCAAACGTGGGGTCGCGCCGCGATGTGGCAACGACCGTGAGATTCAGACTCTTCTTGATGGATTGGTTGAGGATGCTTAGTTGGGCCCTTTTGTTTTTTCAGGTAAGTCCCCTGGCAGCGTGGCAGGCGCCGTGTGGCTTTTTAAGCTGGCGTGTGTTATTGATGTTATTGCTGCTGTGGGGGCAGTGCCCGCGAATCCTGCAAGGGCGAGAGAGCGGCCTGGAAATGTGAGGTGGTGGAAACGACCTCCCCCTCGGCCATGAAGGTTTCACTTCAGAGAGGCGCCAGTGTGTGTGTGTGTGTGTGTGTGTTCTCACATGTGTGCTCCCATTTGTGCTCTCAAATAAATGCTCTTGCTGTGTCCTTTTCCCACTTCCCCCCATCGCACTGTTTGGGGTCTCTTGCCGGGATAATATATGTTTTTGGTTTTTCATATGTATACATATGATAGATTGAATTTTTGCATATAGAGATACGTATGTATACATTATCATATTTGTATCTACACAGTGTTAATGCATTCTGTGATTATTTATTAACTTACCTGTTTTTTTTAGGTATTTATGTGAAATGTTCCACATGGTACGTTGGTGCTTGTTTCCTACACCATGACCTGTTGTGCTGCTCTAATGGCAAGTGGTGAGGACCTGTGCTGATGATGGCGTGGTTGAGAGTTTTCAAGAGTGGTTCGCTGACGTTGATCAGAACCAAAAAGCGTCAACGGTTGAGATGGGTGTTTCTCAAATTCGGGATACCCCGTACCCCCAAAGTAGTCCATTTTAGTAATTAAGGATAATTTATTTTGATTTCATTTCATTATGGTTATAGTACCCCTAAATCATCCATTACCCCTTAATCATTTATAGTAATAAGCCAACCATTGATTGTAGTTGATGACTTAGTATATCAACTATAAATGATGGTTACCATGATTAATCATATAATGGCTTATTATAAGTTTATTACTATATATTACCTATATATTACTATAATGGCTTATTATTTGAAATGATATCAAGTATTATCATTTCAAGTAATAAGCCTACCACGTTGGGAGCTCCCCTGAGAAACCACCGGATGGTCGCTGCGCTGCGCCAGGACTGCACGGCCATCCTTCAGCTGCTGCAGAGGCGACCCTTCAGCGAGTTCCACCGCACCGTTCCGGCGAAGGTCAGTGGTCACCAGTCCCATGGTTTCGTAACGGGGTTAGTTCAGCTACCTTGTAGGAGGCAACTAACCATGATCATACCCCCAGCTGCACATCCAAGTAGGTATGGCAGGGTCGTTGTTGGAACGACGAACCTTATCGCCATCTTAGCCAGCTATGCATCAACAAAGATGGTCAGATATGAAGGGGAAATCATTGGCATATCATGGCATATCTATATGAATGCGGTCGGAACCGGTCATCCTTTTGATGTGTGAGAGTGCATTGGCGATAGCATCCCATTGTTATTTTCAAGAGCTGTTGAGCAAGTAGGGGTGATAGCGTTGGCTATCACCCGATTACCGCAAGAGTGATGATCAGGCTGCTAAGTTGTGTCCTGCAACCAACCTGCAGTAATTACCCCAAAACTGATCCTTTTAGAGATGGTTGTGTTTCCACCTCACCAACCAGATCTGCAGATATCCCATTCCCAACATGTCCACTCTGCTGAAGTATCAAATGATCACAGCATAGCTGGCCGAGCCGCACTAAGTGTTGAGGTCTCGGGGTGCCGTGCTCTTTTGGACTAAGAGAATTTAGGAGGCTCGTTACAGGCTTTGCTCCCAGATGCTACTGGTTCTAGACAGCGTTCTTTGATCCTGGATTTTTGCTCAGGGTCAATTCGTTGGATTATCCAAGTAGTTGTGCGTGGCAGCGCTTGGCAGTAGAGATCCCAGAGACAACTGATTGCGAATTCCCTTGTACACAACTTTCAGAAGCTTCAGAAGTGTTTTGGTTGTTTTATGATGCCCGCTGTTGACGGAAGAAATCTCGCATCAAGACGGATGGACGAAGGAGAATTAGATAGATCCACTAGTCCGGGACTGCCTCAATCAAGATCAAGAGCAAGGCTGTGCTGAAAGCGGGTAGCTCGAATAGATCATACTGTGTACATTACTGTTTGGTCATCCTGGAGTAGATTGCAGGCAGAAAATGGCCTTTTGGAATAAAAATGGCTGATCAGGACATGTTACGTCTCTGATCATCTATGCATCTATAAATGGCTGATTGGTCGTCTTGAACATTGTTCCCAATGTTTGGGATGGGCTAGCTGATTGGCTGATATTTTGGGGATAGCTTATAACCACCAGTCAGATAGTGGTGCCCCAACTCCCCCGAATAGATCCGAATTTGGTATACGTTCATGTCTTTTCCCTTGTCTCCCTCTTAAAAATGATCTTTGTTGGGGTGGTCTAGGTATGTCTAGATGTACTGCCATTTAGTGATTCAGTGGAAAGACCTGCATGAGCACTACCCATTGTCTACAATGGCAAAAACTGCTGGTTTCGCAAGTTCCTGAGATTTCTCCCATCAACTCTGTTGCCATGTTCGTTTGTGCCATGGCTCGGACTTTTTTCGACCTGGAGTAAGTCCTGGGGCTACACCATGCCTCCATGCCTGACAGGAAGCGCGAAAACATCCTGCTGGTTCTGGCTGCTAGCGCCTTTGCAGAAATTCTTCAAGCTGTTTCTGGCAACTCTTGCTTAACAAGTCTGAAGAATCGCCCTTATCAGTACAATCTACTCATGTAAAGTTGAGTGACGATACAATGTGACAGATAGATGATATGCCTGCAGCCTGTATACATGCTGCATGCATGTGTTCATACACAGGTATGTGTTTTTATTGATGTGAATGTATGAATGTACAGTATGTGCATGTAGATTCGTTCTCTTCCACACACACATGTGTATCATACTTATATACAAATACATACATACATACATACATACATACATACATACATACATACATACATACATTTTTTTAATATATATATTTATTTACATACATATATATATATATATATCAATATTTATGTAAATATACACACATCACGATAGAGAAATATTATGCAAACGAAAGGCGCGGATTGTCATCCTTTCTTATTCAATTGTTGGTCATCTCAGGTCACGGTCAACATTATGCGATCCATTGTCAGCCCCTTTTAAGAAGAAGTTGCTACATTGGATGTGTTCTGTCCCACGTCAGTTGCCCGACACCCTATCTCTTGGTGACTCAACTCCCTCAGTGTTTGCATATCCCCCCGCGCCTGGTGCCAAGATGTGCCGGAACGAGCGCCGGTTCAGGTGCCCCGGCTCAGGTTCCGTGAGGGTAACCTTTTGGCTTGTCGGATGCTAACCAGTGCATATAACACGGTTCATTTTTGAACGACATCATTTGCCTAGCAACCGGAGCCCTGTGCTTCATGGCATGCCGGCATCGCTTGTTGGTATGCAGCAATCATCTTGATCCCTCAACCAAACCTTTCACACAACCCCACTCTTAGTTGTGTCGGGGGATTTTTTTTGAAAAATTGGACGATGCATGAGTGTTGATTTTTTGTTCACTCTTCGCTATGGAAAGGATCCAATTTCTACCGATGAAGGCCAGCCCTAGAAAGTAATCCGACGGCCAGAGACTGTTTCCAGACCGACAATCCAAGCTTCGCCCAGGTGGTGAGGCAGGTTCGCTTCGACGAGACAGCGCAAAGAGTTGACTTTACGGTGGTTGATCGCGTGAAGGAGTCCCTGCGTGGGAGTGTCATGTTGGTACATGGGTTTGCCCAGTGTCCCTTTGCAGTTTTGGCTAGTCTGGGGTTCTGGCGAGCCCAATATAGGTTTCCTTGGACCAGCAAATACTATTCAGCAAATTTGTCCCCCAAAATGGAGCGGCAAAGGTGGGTCGAAGGGCTTTCGAATGATTCAGCGGAATGATTTGACTCTACGCGTCAGAAAGGTTCCATGCTGGAAGATTCTTCAACAATGCAAGATGCTACAGATTAGTTTCAGGAAAAAATGAGCAAAGAAAAACGTATCTGTGATGTTTTGCCCCAGACAAATGTATCGCTTGCATACCTCCATTGGCTCCATTTGGCGTTTCCATCCCCTTTGTCTTTCCTTTGTCTCCCTCATGGCTTTGGATTGCGCTGCTCTGCCGCTGCTCATGCTTGTTTCCCTTCATGTTTGACCTGTTGGCCTTTGTTTCCCTTCATGTTTGACCTGTTGGCCTTTGTTTCCCTTCATGCTTGCCTTGGCTTGTTTCCCTTTGTCTCTGCTTTGTCTGCAATTCAAAACACAGGTTTATGGTACATGCCCTGGAAACCCTTGTGCGCAATGCGCCTGCTATCTGGGGTCTATGCTGGTGTAACTTGTTTGTTTGTTTGTTTGTTTGTTTGTTCGTTTGCTTGTTTATTTGTTTGTTTGTTTGTTTTGTTTGTTTGTTTGTTTGTTTGTTTGTTTGTTTGTTTGTTCGTTTGTTCGTTCGTTCGTTCGTTTGTTTGTTTGTTTGTTTGTTTGTTTGCTTGGTTGCTTGCTTGCTTGGTTGCTTGCTTGTTTGTTTGTTTGTTTGTTTGTTTGTTTGTTTGTTTGTTTGTTTGTTTGTTTGTTTTTTGTGTTTGTGTTTGTGTTTGTGTTTGTGTGTGTGTTTGTGTTTGTGTTTGTGTGTTTGTGTGTTTGTTTGTTTGTTTGTTTGTTTGTTTGTTTGTTTGTTTGTTTGTTTGTTTGTTTGTTTGTTTGTTTGTTTGTTTGTTTGTTT